>JAHXMU010000668.1:99755-134059 GCA_019455685.1 Philornis downsi
ATATTCATATTATTCATATTCATATTATTCATATTCATATTATTCATATTCATATTCATTCGGTCTCTCCCCTGTAATTTCTAATTGGCAGACCGTCATTCTGCTCGCCAGTTCTCACAAACTGACGTTCGGAATCCTGATCAAACTGTAGGCCTCGTAGAGTTAGCACAAAAATGTAATTCGATGAATGTGAGCTCCCTTCCCATATCCTATCCATTGGATAGTAGGGAATTAATGTGTTTTGTTATTATTCCTAGATCCTTATCTTTCTTTCAACTCCATTAAATTCAGTAAAATTTAGCTTACATCAAGCGTTTAGTACAATTGATCAGCCTGCCATGTCTCCCATACAAAAATTATTTCTATAAAATTCATAAGCGCAAGTTTTCAGTAAGTTACAATTTTGCTTCTTTTATGGTTGGTTATTTTATCGCTGTAGACAACATTTTATAAGAACACAGTGATGCATAAAAGGTCCTTTTGATACCTGCCACAATTTTGCATGACAATGCTGAAGTACGTTAAAGGAAAGTAGATGTAATTCAGTTTACCTGACTGAAATTTCCCTATTGGTTGTTATATGTATATATTTACTGGTTTTCGAGCTATATTGAAGTAAAATTGAATTAAAAAAATTGAGACTCTTTCTGAGCTATTCTAACTTTAGAAAAGAGAGGCCAGTTTCCTTCCCATGAATGAAATATGGAAGAACATCTCGCATCACTTGAATTGCACGAATACTATTTTTAGGCTCGCTGAGAAATGCTAGTTCGTATAATCGCGGATTCTACTCCACATACAGTCACCCGTCATTATTTGAACGCCGGTCAGCTGGATGTGTCTCACGATTACTTTGAGTAGTTGAGTAAACGACATATCTGGTAAATAATTTTTAAACTCCTGTTGAGTCTAAAAATTGAATGCGTGTAAACTCATTGAATGTGGGATGCTTTTTCTTATCTCATTCATTGGACGCAACGGAATTTGTTTTTTTTTTTTTTCTTACTTTTAGAAAAGAGACCTAAGTACGTATCCGTTGTCTATTTCGAAAGTTAGTCTGAGAAATAAAAGAAGGCCGCTACTTAAGGAAATATATCCGACTGTATTAGACCTCGAATCCGTTATCATATGAATGATGGTAGAGAGTACTGTTGTGACACGGTCTTGTATTTTTTAACAAAACTTTAGTTTGTAAATTTTTTATACACAACGATTTTTATATCTCAAAAGTACCTCCTGCTCCATTCCCAAGAGTTATCGGTCCACAAGTGGCATAAAAAATATGTAAATGAAACCTTTAAAAAGTTGTTTTGGGATATCTGTTAAACCAGAAACAAAAATTAATATTTCATTTAAAAATTTTCTTAAAATAAAGTCCACAATAGGGCTCTATAAATTGAATTTAGAATGATCGACTATTCGACTTTTTATAGAAAAAGGTGGAAAAGTCGAAATCGACTTTTGTGTTACAAAAGTCAGCGGACTTTGATTTTTTGTTGCCAGATCTACTAAGTATATATTTTTTTGTAATATATGGAAGATAGCATTAATTGTATGGAATAACATCAATTAGTGTCTAGTTGTAAGATGTCAAATTTTAGAACTGAATACCAATAACTGAAATATAATAAACAAATATTATAATAACTGAAATTATGAAGAAAACATTGATTTTTGCTTAATTAGTCAGTCAATTTGTAAGAGAATCATTACAATTCAACACAACATATTACATGTTATATTCTATTGTATAAAACACTTCGTCCTATTAAAAATATACAACTTTTTATTATAATAACCTCGAAAATTGGACTTTTCCTATGTATTTGAAAATGTTGAAAAGTCAACTTTTTTTGAATTTTCCATACATTTGAAAAATCGAAAATCAACATTTCATACATTTGAAAAATAATTGAAGGTCGAATAACCAATAAGTCAAAAAGTCGACTTTATGTGTTAAATATAGATCCCTGGTCCATTCTTATAAACACTTTTCCCCACGATTTTAAAAATCGGGGTTTTCCAATAAATAGGAGAACACAGGGACAATTTTGGCGGGCTCTCGTAAAAAAACCAACAAATATTATTCCAGCCAACACAGCCGCTCGCTCCACTTTCTCTGCATAGGCTGTACATTAATAACATGTGTTCAACATCTGTACACACTCAGTGTTTCAACATTAAATGTATCACCCAATCATCATACATATATGCAGCAAGTACGTACCTTTAGACCTGGGCTTGAAAACCCCGAATGCTCTGGTATGCAAATTTGTTTTTGTGGCGTTGCAATCTCTTCAGTGGACTTTTCCTCCGTTTCTTTGATGGACTGTGAGGAAAATTCCCACAAGTAGCTTTGGCCCAAGATAGTGATGACGTCCTTGCTGAATAGGTTAATTTTGTTAACCACCGGATGTTTATTGACAATGATTGGATGCTCCGAGGACATATTACGTATGGTAATCTAAAAGTAAAACGACGAAAGCATTCAACGATAAAAATCAATAACAGAAAAAAAGGTAGATGTACAAAATGGAAACAAATAAACAACGCAATGCAACAAAAAACGAACATCTCTACATTCACTTACCCTCCCAAAGGCATCACTTTCGATGGTACAGTGTTCACCTTTGGCTCGTTCGTCCGCCAGCACAAAATCACAGCTCACATAATAGCCCACTGTAAATTTGCGGCCTTTGGCCACAACAACCTTTCCACGGTTGCCGGCCTCATCGAGGCATATGAATTGGGCGCCTTCTAATGACATTTTGGCTTCGCATTAGTTCGTGGTGGGCTGCTGCTGCTGCCGCTGCTGGTTACGCGATGGCTGCTGTGTGAGTTTATTTATCTCTTATTTTCTTTGTTGCTTATCGTTCGTTCAGGATGAAGTTTTGATTTTCGCTACAGAAATTTCCTGTTTTTTTCTGTCTTGGATATTCCACATACACTAATGCTTCGTTGTTGTTGCTGTGTGCCTTTGTGTGTTGCTTGCGGCTTTCGCAAAAAAATTAATGCCGTTTTTTGTTGTAGCTTTAAGGCGAACCAGCAAAAGGAAGCCGTCGATGAAAATCTCCAATGTATAGAAAGTTTTTTTTTCATATATTTGATTCCTATTATAAAATCGACGATTTTGTTTTCAATTTTTATAAACACTCTCACCAACTTCAAATGAATTACATAGCACAACAAAGATAGTTTTGTACAATAAATTCATCAAATGCATTGCTTTTCACCGGTTTAAATTGTTTAGCAAAATTTTCTGTATTGGAATTTCCTTTTTTTTCATTTTTGCCTCTTCGCTACATGTAGACCACAAAATTCGAAGCGTACGTAAAGGGACGCGCTCTCGCCAACAAATGATACTACTCTCGTTGTTTTGTGTAATTACTTCGGCCTTGTTGTTGTTTTACAATGTTGCTTTGTGTTTTGTTCGTTTCAATTTTTTTCAAATGCAGTGTTGTATTTGAAACGCAAACCGGGCATGTACGAAGTGTTTTAAGGATATGCCCTACTGAAAATAAATAAATATTTATACATTAAAATGCCTTTTCAATTATTAATTTCCTTTTTTTGGTGAAAATGCAAGCCAAAGTGTAAACATAAGCGGTTGATTGTAAAAAATGCAACTGTGTAGCAAATAGCTTCTTCTAATTGCATTTCGTTCTTCCAAGAATTAGTGCTACCAAGTTTGGGAAATATGGGATTTCCACACTTTGCGAACATATTTTATACAGGGGTGATATATGGAGAAAACGACGCAGTGGAATACTTTGAGGTTGGCAAATAATGATCCGCTACCTAACAAGCTAATTAATAAATAGTCCCTCCGAAAAAATGGGTTTAGGGCAGAATCAGACACAAAGATATTCCTTCTTTCTTCGCACCGATCATATGCCACAACTATTTTGTTACGTGTGCTCTTATGTAACTGAATACATACAAATAAATTAAATTGCCCAAATTTTTATAACGAGAAATGAAAATTCTACTGAAACTATATGCTCTTGAGCATCGCCAGTACTGACATTTGAAACAGCCGATTAATTTTTCGCATTTTATAAATAATCAAAAGAAGAAAGGTAACGCACTATAGAAACCATTAATGAAAATAAGCGAAATGCCATTAATACGTTGCTTCTGATCAATATTTTATAAACAAAGTGCACAAATTCAGCTGCACCTATATCCGCGGACTTCCGGAAGGCAGTGATAAAATAATAAGATTAAGTTTTTCGTATGCGTGTGTTTTCGTTCGTTTATAGCCCAATATATATGATGAAGCTCAAGCCCATAAAGAAAACGGTTCAAAAATGTAATATTGTCGATGTTTCAGGCTTTACGCTTATTATAAAGAGCGAAATTAAAAAACCGTTGTCAGTTATTTGGACAATAACGTTTTTAAACTGACTTTTTCAAATATTCTATAATTTTTGTTTGATTATTTGTAATCTTCACTTATTATTAACTAGTTGCAATAATTATTACCATGAAATAAGTATCTTATATATTTATGTAATATGTATTTTTGGCCAGTCGATTTGGTATTACAGTGAATAAATTAAATGAAAATAATGTGAGAAAAATTCAATTTACAATCTTTTTAAAAGTGAGGCAAACGATATTTTTTCAAACAAATCTCTCGTTTTTTTAGTATTTCTTATATAAAGTTTTGGCGGTTTCTGTAACATAATAAAATAAAAAAATTAATTTCCATAAAAATTATTAAAAAGATAATTTGGAATACAATCTGTATACCCACCAAGCCATTTCGAAGCGATTGCATGCGTTGGGAATGATTCAAAAGCAGGGAACTTGGGTTTCTTATGAGTTGAAGCCAAGAGACGTTGTAACGGGTGATGAAAAATTGATTCATTACAAATCTAAAGAAAGTCATGGGGGCTGCCCGGTTATGCTTTTACGTCGTCGGTTCGGTGTTATTTATTACGAGCTGTTGAAACCAAGCGGAACCATCACTTGGCTCTGCGCGAGAAACGCCCACAACACGCGGAAGGCACGAAAAAGTGATTCTTCAGTATGATAACGCCCGGCCTCACGTTGCCAAATCCGTTAAAATCCACCTGAAAATGCTGAATTCTCCAGATATTTCCCCGTCCGTTTATCACTTGTTCCGTTCGATGGAACACGGTCTGACTGACCAGCAGTTCCAGACATATGACGACATCAAGGAATAGCTAAATTCGTGGATAGCTTTAAAAGATGAATAATTTTACTATGATGGAATTCGAGCTTTGACAGAAAGATAAAGCAATTTTTTCTTTACTTTGAACTTGCTCGTTGTACATATTTTTTTCTTTTGTTTGCTATAATTGATTTTTCAGAATATAAATGGGAGCAGCCAAAAGTTTCGCTTTGTTGCTAAACTGGATTTTCGAAGACTCAAGTTTGTATGTTGAATATTAAGTAATTACGCCAATTAATTCGCCATTCGCTTTATGTTGAATTAATTATCGTTTCGTTCCTCAAAAGATGTAATTTTTGAGATAAGATTGTGAAGGCGAAAGGCTTAGACGAAAGGCAGAGACACCAAAAAACAATTTTAGTTTATAATTTTTTAATTACATTTTCGTTTTAAACTTCAGTTAATTTACTCGACGATGTGAGCTTACCTTCAGGTTTTTGTAAACCGAAATCACTTGAAGAAATACATCTTACAAATTTTGCAAAGGCCGGACTATATTTGTCGAACAAATAAGAAAAATAAGAAAAAAATAAAATGTGTTTTATTTTTTTGATAACATGGTCTATTCTTTGGAAATGTAAAACTGGCAAGACTGAATTCTATGCTTTGACGTTCGTATCCATCACATTAAATAAATCATACAATGTGAAGATAGCTTATGCCTCACTTATACCTAATTGCATCCCTTTGCGAACATATTGCAGACGTTTTATTTTGCAAACAGCTGTTATATTAGTAGCTTTGTAGAAAGGCCGGAAATTTTTTTCATAAACAAATAATTTTATATTGCACATTTAAGCAACGTATTTCATTCGAAATGGACTCAGAAATAGCCCGTAAATCCTGGGAACTGGAGAATAATGTCAAGACTTTGCCCACATGCGATGAAATCTTTCGCTATGATGCGGATCAACAAAGGCAAATACTAGATGCCAAGCCCTGGGAAAAGGATCCACACTATTTTAAGGATATCAAAATTTCTGCTTTGTCATTGCTGAAAATGGTAATGCATGCCCGTTCAGGGGGTACTTTGGAGATTATGGGTCTGTTGTTGGGTAAAGTTGAGGATAACACAATGGTAAGTGATGAAAAGTAAAATGGCGATAACTTTTCTCATTCACACAATTACAGATTGTCATGGATGCCTTTGCTTTGCCTGTAGAAGGTACCGAAACCCGCGTTAATGCCCAGTCCCAAGCTTATGAATATATGTCGGCTTACATTGACTCGGCTAAAGAAGTGGGACGTTTGGAGAATGCTATTGGTTGGTATCATAGTCATCCCGGCTATGGATGTTGGTTGTCGGGTATCGATGTTTCCACCCAAATGCTCAATCAAAACTATCAGGAACCTTTTGTGGCTATTGTTGTTGATCCTGTACGAACCGTATCCGCCGGCAAAGTTTGTTTGGGTGCATTTCGCACCTACCCCAAAGGCTACAAGCCACCAAACGAAGAGCCTTCGGAGTATCAGACAATCCCCTTGAATAAAATCGAAGATTTCGGTGTGCACTGCAAGCAATACTATCCCCTCGAAGTTAGTTACTTCAAATCGGCTTTAGATCGCAAATTGCTCGATTCATTGTGGAATAAATATTGGGTTAACACTTTGGGCAGTTCGGGGCTGTTAACCAATACCGAGTATACGACAGGTCAAATATTTGATTTGTCAGAAAAGCTGGAACAAAGTGAATCGAGTTTGGGCAGGGGCACATTTTTGTTATCAGGTATGTCGTATTGCTTGTGTAGAATGTATAACCAAAACGTATTCATTTGTTGTTAATTATAGGAAGCGATGTAAACGAGAAACGTACAGAGGATAAATTAACGAAGGCTACTCGCGATTGTAGTCGTGCATCAATTGAGCTGATACATGGCTTGATGGCTCAGATTGCAAAGGATAAGTTATTCAACAAAGTTGGCTTGGAAAAGAAATGAGTGTTAATCAAATATATGTGAATGAACATGTCTATAAAATATGAAGAGAAATAAATACGAAATAATATTACACGTTCGTGAATATGAATTAATTAAATAAAACTGAGATCGGCCACTACACAGAATTATAAAAGTATTTTGGAATAGACTTTAGATTTTTAGATTTAAACTGGACTATATATTCATATAGAAAATGATGAAAGAAAGTTTTCATACAGAAAAGTGTCTTGCAAGATGCGTTACATTAATAAATTTATCGTGGCAGATAATTTTCATACACAACTTGTTTCACAAGGAAAATTTCTCCGAACAACCCTTTTAATATTACAAAATATTTTTCAGTGTCAAAGAACACAGTTTTCGTATAAGGAACTGCCATGAAAGTTACTTTTCGTACAGATATAGAAACGCAACAATACATTAAAGATCCTCTTAATATAGAAAAATGCTTCGATATATGCTTTTTACATAGAAAAACTTTTTGAAAGAAATTGTCCAAACAGAAATATCTTAGATCAAGCTATTCATATAGAAGAAGAATAGCTTCATGAAGAATATTTTTCATATAAAAAGTGTTCTGGATGGATGGAGTGATTTCACTTCATGACAGATACATTCCGTATAGAAGTTTCTTAGCAAAAACTTTTTATATAGAAAAGTATCTTGGAATAAATTTTTAATACATTTTTGGCATAAGTATTTGTTGTCTGTCATGAAGGCTTCTTGGAAGAAACTTTTCGTAGAGAACGGTGCTGTAAATGTGGTTTTCATGCAGAACAGCTCCCTATTTTTCATATAGAAAATTGCTGCGATCTCATAAGATAGTTTCCACGTAGAAAATGAACTTGGAAGATTCTTTTCATACGGAATAGCCCTACAAAATACCTTTCATGTAGAAAAAATGTTAAAAACGCTTTTCACATAGAAAAACAAACGTTTTGTGCAGGTTACAGATTATGAGGACTTTCCATGTAGGAAAGT
Organism: Philornis downsi; assembly: GCA_019455685.1. NCBI lineage: Eukaryota > Metazoa > Arthropoda > Insecta > Diptera > Muscidae > Philornis > Philornis downsi. The sequence continues at coordinate 107,874 of JAHXMU010000668.1, forward strand.
TTCTTGGGACACATTTTTCACATCGAAATGTACCCTTGGAAAAACTTTTGATTCAAATGGAAAAGTTTGTTGGAAAACATTTTTATCAAGAAAAAATTCATAACACACACTTTCTTCCATAGGCAACAATTTCTTGAGAACCTGAATTTTTTTTTAACAAAAATACAGATATAAACGTTGGAATGCAACGTTTATAAATAAAATTAAATAAATTATATATATTTTGATAAATTTGTGTTTATTTTTCACGCTTTTCATTCTTCTAATGATTAAAAACACACAGTTTTTAGTTTTAAAGATAAACTAATATAAATGCAGGTAAATTGAAATGGTAGAATACCAGTGTTTTAAATTCTTTTCTTAAAAAAAATATGGGCAGCATCTTTCAGAATGCGAGAACAACATATTTAGAGTAAACCTTGACAAGGCATATTTATACAGAAAAGGTGTTATCATTATACCTTATGTGAGATATTGAAAACGGGTACCAAAATTAAGGTGGGTAATCAGAAATATATACATTTTATTTCATAGTTTCTTGGAAGACACTTGCCGATTAAGAAAAAAACAAATAAGCACTTTAGAAATATTCAGAAAAAATTGTTCCGCACCTATTTTTATTTCTCCCATTTGCAAATTTCTTAAAACATCGTCTTTTCATCTGCTGAATAGGAATGCGTAATTAGTAATCAGCCGGGCCCACTTACCGATATGGCTTCTGAAATGGCAACAGTTAGTAATATTTTATTTATTTGCTCCCGTTTATACAAGAGGGCGCTGTAAAGATTGGTTTTCTAAGAATATCATCGACGTTATTAGCTACTGCAATTGCGGTACTTAGGATGTCTTTAAGAATTTTCTTTATGTCCTCACGAGTTATAATGATTTCCATCGTATCAAACTTAAAAGAAGAATAATTCAAAGTTATGTGTGTAGTAAATAATTGTAGATAATAGCTTCCCCTTCTTAAAGATTCATCTTATATATAAGTATCTATTATCTGCAATAATTTCCTTCCCTAATGGGGGATAGGATAGGGCAGACAAACAGTCTAAAATTGGTTGCTGTGCATCGCTACGATGCCTTGCCCGGTTTCATTACATGATTTTTAGTCCGAGTTCTGGGCAAACAAGTTAATTAGAATTAAGCATTTGTTATAATCTGCTGTACAATTAACAATTTTCCCAGTTTTTAATTTCAAATACCATGGTCTCTTCACGTGTCTTGTTTTTTTTTTTGTTGAGTATAGCATATAATTGGGTGAACATAACAGCCACTGGCGGTGACTGTTTGCAACCTGTGTGTACAATTAGGGGTCTCGTGTGGTAGCGTAAATGGTGGTCTTAATTTCGAACGCAATTTTGCCATCCTTATACAGTGTTGCCAGGAGAGGACTTAATGATCAGAAAAGGAGCAAAATAGAAAAAATGAAAACTAAAATGTCAAAGTTGTGGATGGCTAAAAAAGCGCTTAATTTTAAATAGCAATTATGAAGAGAGCACTAGAGAAAACGCTGCATGCAAATGCTGTTTGACTACGACATTAAAATTATTCTGAGAGATTTTAATGACAAAATAAAGATAGAAAATATTCTCAGTCCAAGGCGTCGATAAATTCAGTCTGCATAGCAACACCTCTTTCTCTTTTTCGTCATTCCAACAGAAAAGATATTCTGAAGGCATTTATAATAGATTATAACACGAATAACCTGACTTATGTGGTGGTATGGTAGTGAATGAAAGCTACGCTTCTAGTGTTATAAACGTGCGGTTAACTAAGCCTCACACGAGATTGAACAGAACCAAAAAAGTACTAAGCGAGCACAAAAAAAAAATATAGGAAGCGCTAACCTGCTTATTCTCGAGACAGTCACATCCTGTTGCATCAAAATCTCTCAGTTGCTATGCCGAGATGTCTCCAACCCTGATGTCCTTGGCATACTGTTGACAAATGTTGCGCATTCGATGACGCATAAACCGTACTTGGGTATAAAAAAACCCACTCAGAAAGCGTCTCAGGAAAAAGATGATGCATACTAGGCAACTAAACAGCCAACTGTAACGCGAACTATGTGGGGATGATATAAGGAGAAGAAGAGAGGCAGACTGTCTTTTGTCTAAAAGGGCAGTATCACTGCTGTGAGGCTGTGAGCAGTGTTGTCAGATTTTTCTGTAGCTTCACTGACAAGTGCATAATTGAATATCGCCAAAATACTCTAAATATTGAAAAAATGTAAAATTACGTTATTTTAGTTGCGGTTTAGTTTAAAGATGAATGAAGTTTTAAACCTGGTAAATTCATAACTAGCCAAATATTCATATTACGACAAATGCTGGAGAAAACCAAAGAAACAAAGATTATCACAATCTGACCTTTCGTTGACTATAAAGCTGCGTTTGACAGTCAGATATGGCAGAAATTGTATAAAGCATTGGCTGAGTTTGGTATTTCTGCCTTTTTTTGTAGGATGATGCTGACCGACACGAAGTCTTCAGTAAAAATATGCATAAACCTTAATAAGTCATTTTACAAAATAAATTTTTAGGAAGGCAGCAACCTTTCGTACGACCTCTTCAACATACATTTGAAGATGATTATAAAGAGAGCTGTATTACACTCAAAAAAGCCTGCAATTTCGTAAAATTTTCTATTTTCCTAAACTCTTTTACATCGTTTTTATTTCTTTATAGAAGAAAATATACTTTTCTATATAGAAAAATGTTTATGCCATTTTATACAATACAATATTTTATGGTATATTTCGAACAGCTTTAATACATCGTTTCGAAGAATTTAGGAAAATAGAAAATTTTACGAAAATTTGTTTTCTATAAAGAAAATATACAACTTATTTTTCGTAAAGCAAATTTTTATTCAAAATTTCATAACATTTTTTTACTTAAAATTTCCATTTTTTAATAAAATATTTTCGAAATTTATTCTATTTTAAATATTATATGAAAGCTGCGTTATAATTTCACATAATTTTGTACATCTTCACGAAATCCTATTTATATTATTTAGAATTTTTGTTTTTGTATTCATTTACCTAACTTAAAAGAACGTAAAATTTCTCCATTAAATATCACAAATTGAGTGGAATATTTATGGAAAATGTTTAGCAACATCGATGCTAGAAAAACAAATGCATGTATTTGGTTCACATTTTAAAATCTATGAATCTTTTCCGGCTGGAATTGTATATTCCTCCTAAAAGGGACAGTGTGTCTCGCAAATAACCAACGAAAACAACAATAAAAAACGGCTTCCTTTAACAATAGATATGGACATTGGCGGAACTGTTAGTGTCGATTAAGTATTTGTTAAATTTATCATTCCTTTATCTGCCAAATAAAACCAAAATGCACGCAAACATAAAAAGGATAAAACCAACCCCCCATGGACAAAAGAAAACCCCTTCCTTTAAATACTTGTGCAAATATATACATACACATGTACATGTATAAATTTACTATATAAAAATATTTATATACTAAAATATTTTCAATGAGTGGCAGTTAATGAATACGAATAACCCACCCAAAAGTTCAAATGCGCACTACATTGAACATTTTTGGCATTTCAAGCCATCTTCTAACGTTGTAACTTTTTTGCGGTAATTTTTTGGGGGTTTTATACAGCATCATTGTACAATTTTGTTTCGGGAATCCTTGTTGTCATGTTGACGGAAGGACAAATTAGTGGGGGAATCTCTGGGATTTTATTTTGTAACTACTGAGGAACCGATGAAAAGCAACACGAATAATTGTGCAGAAATATAATCACTCGATTTTTTTTTATTTGGACCTATGTCAACTAAATTATGGGACAGATAGGATTTCCTATCTTTAATTTATACAGGGGAAAAATAAAAATACTACAGAATTGTCGACGACTTAAGCCTATCTCTTGGAAATATTAGAAATTTTATGATATATTTTTAAGTCATCTGCATATAAAAGAAAATTTACTTTTTTAAAACAGTTAGAAATATCATTTATAAATAAGTTAAACAACACAGATCCCCAAATACTACCTTGCGGCACGTCAGATGTTTGGAAATACTTTAGAGATTCATACCCACTAATAATGACTTTGCATATTCTATTTGATAAATACGATTTTAACCACTTTAACATCAAGGAATGATATCCCATAGATTGCAACTTAGCACAAAATTGTATAATGAGATATTTTATCAAATGCTTTGGCAAAATTAGTGTAAACTGTTTCAACTTGATGTCCAAGTTCAAATAATGAAATACAATATTCCGTGAAAATGGTTAAACTTGTTGTGGTAGATCTACCTGGATAAAATCCGTACTGAGATGGTGATATAATCGATTTTGTAACAAAAAGATAACTTCTTATAAATTATATACTCTAAAAATTTCGAAACATTTGTTAGTTTGGAAATTGATCTGTAGCACGTAACACCATTCTTCTTACCATCTTTAAAAATACTACATACTACAGCACTTGACTGGTGTACATGTTATTTTCTCGTTGTGATCAAATCGTTCTGCACCGGCAAACGACGTCTTTCTCCATAGCTTACAGAGCAACCTTATTTTTCTTCCTGTAAAAATAGTTCCAAAAACATTTTTTTGCATACAATCGATGAAATAAGTTTATTTACTCTCAACGTTGTTAATATTTCTCTTCTCTTAGTCTCCCTCTTCAGTTACATATCGAAGTCAACAAAACTGGAAGAGGTATACTTGAGAGCTAGAAATTACATTTTTTTTACAATATTGTGAAATTCCTATTGACTTTGCTAATAGCAATCGTATTTCCTAACTTCACACAATTTTGAAGTACAGGGTGTCCGTCGGGAAGGTATACTACTTTGTTTATTTATAATTTTTGACTAAATGAAAGAGAATGGATCTTATATTGATAAATGTTTTATTTAATGTCGACAATTATGTATGGAATACAATATCAGATAAATGTTCGCCTCTGTTAGCCTCACAAATGCGAGCCCTTTTGAGTACATTTTTGATTACATTCTCACACATTTCACGCGATATTTCATTAATTTTATCACGAATATTTTGTTTGAGTTGCTCAATCGTTTCTTCAATCAATCGTTTCAATTCAATCGTTTTAAAAATAAGTCCGGAGCAGTCAAATCAATCGACCGTGGATGCCAATCAACATAACCATTTCTTGAAATAACTGGTTGTGAAAAGAGGTCTCGCAGTAATTCCATTGTAAGCCTGGCTGTATGCGTTGCGGCACCGTTTTGTTGATACCACAGGTTAATCAAGCCCAAAGCATGCAGTTGTGGCGTTTAAAAGTTTTCAATCATATCACGATATCGCTCCCCATTGACAGTTACCGTTACGTTACCGTTCTCAGTTTCAAAGAAGTAAGGTCCAATGATTCCTCCTAACCAAATTGCACACCAGACTGTCACTTTTAATGGATGCAAAGGTGAATGATGAATAATTGAGGATATTCCATTGCCCAGAACCGACTATTCTGTTTATTCACATATCCATTCAAATGAAAATGTGCCTCGTCATTCATTATGATTTTTTCATGAAAATCGGGGCGAGCTGTAACATCCTATTGGCATGTGTATGGCGGCGTAAATGGTCTTGTGGAAGAAGCTCTGCGTCAACTGAATCTTAAATGGAAACAAATGCAAATCCTTGTGCAAAATTGTGGCCAAAGCTGTTCTTTGAAGACCAAGCTCCTGAGCGCGGCGTCGAATTGAGGTTGATCGATTGTTTCGAACACTTTCTTAAGCAGCAGTAATGTTTTCAGCCGATCTTGCAGTATGTTGTGATCCATGCTTGGCCCTATCAGCTACAGACCCTATTTCTTCGAAATCATTCACTACACCATAAATAGTGCTTCTTGTTGGCACGTTGTTTCTGCCAAAGATTTCACGTAACTTTTTCATCGTCACAGTAATCGATGATTGATTTTGATAAAATGTTTTAACGATTAAAACACGTTGGTTTATCGAATATTTTTCTATAATAAATTTGCCACGTCTCTACTTAATGACTGCCAAATATGAACTGTCAACACTAAAGTTTACCAAAATGGCGGCAAAACAAAGTAGTATACATTCCCGATGGACACCCTGTACTCAAATCAATTTAGATAATATAACCTCACATATTTTTTTCTGTGTAGGTTTGCAGTAGATCAACTTCAGTAATTTATTATACGAATACGTTATGTATTCATTATCGGTACTTGATTTTCTTTTTTTCGCATTTGCTTTATTAATACATTTGGTTGGGAAGCCACAACACAAACTTTCCTATTAATAATATTTAAATGTAGATATATTTATGTATATTTACATATTTATATATAATTTCATAGATATATTTCTATGTAGTTTTTATTTTTTTAATAATTTTTTTTTCTTTATATTTAATATTGCATTAAAAACCATTTTATTTGTGATGTTACATAATCAGACTTTTTGGCTTTCCTGCACTACTGTGTATAAATAAACGAAAATAAAAGATGATGGCAAGGATTTAAATATCTAAACATAGAACTTGCGGCATAACACTTGCCAAAGACTTCATCGTCTTTCCGTGGGTGCCATCGCAAGCAATACCACGTGTAGATATAACATCGGTGTTCCCCAGATGACGCTGTCTAACCACAATGGTATGTAAACGAATGTGATAAAATCTGTTTATACAAGCGAAATATTCAGAGTTTATAAAAAAGAGGTTTTCATAAGGATACACATTTTCTTTTCTTTATTTTTTGTTTACAAAAGTTTTTAACTTTTCTGTAGCAACAGGGACTTCCAAAGTCAGTTAGTTATACATGTCTGTTAGTTTAGGTTCATACCAATAATAATTAGGATGTTATTTTAACGTTAAAAGTGAATTAAAGATGTTTCAAACTTGTGTAATAACAAAACATCTGTGCCTTGGAAAACATTGAGAAACCAATCCAGACCCGCAGCTACAAACAAAATTTAAAGGAAAGAAATAACTTGCAACATATGAAAGGAAGTAAGGAATAATTAAATAATAACTACAAGCGCCAAAAGTTCAGCCAGGTTATAACTTATATACATACAGGGTTGCCCATATTCGACGGACCCATCTGGCAACGCCATAACTTTTGACAGAGATGTCAGATCGCTTAATGACATACCGCGTTTGAAGCGTCAGTCCAAGCAGATTTTTACCATGGAACAATACACGCCACGCGAGCGCTCTGAAATAGTTGAAATTTACATTCAACAGAAGAAGTCAATTGTGAAAACTCAACGTGCTTTTAAAATATTAAAAAATGTGAGAAGTGCGCCTTCTAAGAACACCATTAAGCGTTTATACGAAAAATTTTCGACTGGTGAGGCTCTTTCTAATCCGAAGAGGCCAAATAAAAGTCGACCAAGGCGATCGGCCGAGAATATCGCTGCCGTACGAGCCAGTGTTGAGAGGTCCCCAAGAACATCCCAAAAACGCCGTTCTCAGCAGTTGGGCATGGCTCGGTCCACTTTACAACGGATTATTCGCGTTGATTTGCATTTGTTCCCGTACAAAATTCAATTGACGCAAAGATTGTTGCCTGCCGACAAGCCTCGTCGATTGGAATGGGCCCAACGAGTCATCGAAATGGCCGATGATGACGAGCAATTTTGGAACAAAATTATCATGTCCGATGAAGCCCATTTCACATTGAATGGGACCGTAAATAAGCAAAATTGCCGCATTTACGCCACTGAAAATCCTCAGGAGATTCAAGAATTGCCTCTTCATGACGAAAAAGTCACAGTTTGGTGCGACGTTAGTGCGAAAACGGTCATTGGGCGGTTTTTCTTCCAAAACGAAAATGGCCATGCTGTTACCATCAACCAGGAGCGTTATCGCGACATGATGACCAATTTTGTGATGCCAATTATTCGTCGGAAGCGTATGAGGCAGTTCTGGTTTCAACAAGACGGCGCTCCACCGCACACAAGTCGCATAACAATCGATTTTCTGAAGAATTTGTTTCCGGGCCGTTTGATGTCGAAAAGTAAACAAATCTACTTGGAACAAATTAAATGAATAAGATTGCCAACCGCCAAATTTTTATTTTTTTCTATAATTTTTTTGTAAAAACATGGGTCCGTCGAATATGGGCAACCCTGTACTTCTGGTCCTTGTATAAATTTATCCTCAAATAACTTTGTGTGTCAATAACGCCCTGCTTTTAAACACAGTACATCGACATGTCTAGTTTTTGCCTTCAGCAATGTTATTTTTGAATATTTTTTAATAACCCAGCCCACAATTAGAATGGGTTCTTACAAATGGTTTGCTTCCAAGCGAAAATATGGCAAACTATTTGAAATACTCTGCAGTTAATAAAATTTAGCGGCAAAGTGATTGCGAAACCAAACTTTAAATTCTGGATTTTTATAAATCAGAATCAAAATCTTAGCCTTAGGATGTCAAAAGTGCCTTCTCAATATCAAAAAGGTTAAATCACTTTTGAATTCTTCCACAATCGATACAGTCCCTTTAAGAATTGCTGTACAACTTTTTTGAGGAGCCTTGAATATTTTACTCAGATTTTGCATAAAGTTAACCTAAAAATTCATAATAATAAATTCTATAATTTTGTTGTATTGACAATGAAACAATCTTTACTTATGTTGTTGGAGGACTTAATAAATTTATATTCTTTATGATTTATCGTACCTATCTAATTTTGAGCTTAAACTTTTGAGCTTTCTAGTTTAAGCTTCTCGGCCTCTATAATGTTTCCAGCAAATACTCAGGCGGACAGGGACTCTAGATAGGAAAAGAACGAATAACAAGGCTTCATACATCAGTGTCTGAATGAAATATATTTTGACTTGATTGGACCTCACTAGTGTACAATTACTGGGTAGGCATCCACAGGCATCGGTTATAACGATTCGAAAGCTCATAGTGTGCAATAGACTGGTTTTCATACTACGGCAAATCCTGGAGAAAACCGAAAAGAACAGATCAAAATCTGCAATCTTTACGTCTGCCATCTGTGGTAGGCATCCACAGGCATCGGTTATAACGATTCGATAGCTCGTGGTGCGCAATCGACTAGATGTTCATACTACGGCAAATCCTGAAGTACACCGAAAAAAACAGGTCGAAATATTTTACCGTTTCGTCGATTGGTATTCTCTTCAATAAAATCCAAGTCTTACTTGTATAGACTGATGTTATAAACTTCACAAGCTAGAAACTGCGAGATGTTACTACAACCTTCTCGAGCATAGAAAATGATTGAGCGAAAATGAAAGATGGGCAAAAGTGGCAAAAGGAGAAAATGATAGATAAGGCATGTTGTCATGTTGCGGATCAATCAAAATGAACTTGAAATTTTTCGAATTATCCAATGCTTAAAGTCATGTTAGCAAAGTACTGTGTCCTTACCTTAATAGAGACTGCAATACTGTGCCAGCTTTGGGCCATTCGTATACTCGTGGTGAGCGAATTGGAAAAACAATTCTGACCGACTGCTAATTTTCTTTATTATTTCATAAAATAGATATTTTCATACCATCGCAGTTGTATTCCTACGCTTTTGACCTGATTGTTTTTAAACATGAGTTCCAGTTCAGCTTCAATGAGCTGGAGAAAGCAGTCTTAGATCTATTTGCGAATATTTACTTCATTTCGTTACATTTAATTTATAAAATTTCAATTTTAAAAGCTCATAGTTAAATTAATTAATATACTATTGTAATTATTTGATTAAATTTTCATATGGAAAATTTTGCCAATATTTAAGAGTAGGCTTAAAATATGTTACACTTTTTCAGATTCATTTGTATTAGTCATTTGTGAGAGTCAGTCGTTTATTGCTGTGGTGAAACTAAGCAGTTTGAATCTACAAGCTTGAACAAAGAATATCTTCAAAGTACAGGATTATTCATTTATCGGTTTCAAAATCACCTGATAAGGCTGTCAGCAGTTAAATACCTGCCACCTGAAGTGTTATTTATTTAGTGAAAGGTTTGTCATTTACGAATATAGATCGTTTAACAAACGAAGAATGCGTAAAAATGGTTAAAACTTACTACAAAGTTGTTGAACAACATTTTCTTCAGCGATGAAGCTTATTTCTCACTCAGTGGTTAAGTCAACAAGCAAAATTGTCGCATATGGGACTTGGAGAACCCGGAAGTGATTGTGGAAAAGCCATTGCATCCGGAAAAGTGACTTTTTGGTGCGCATTATGGTTTTTTCAAACAGTGGCAACGAATGAACCTGCAACCAATCCAGAGTCGGTCATTTAAATGACCGCATGCAATATAATGAAGGAAAAGTTTTTTCGAAATCATAGCTTTATGTGTGTTTTATTTAATTTTTGAAACCAAAAACTGGACAACCTCATATATCAATACAAAGTGCTGGCGATAGCACACCTTTAACAAAACCATGTTTCGATTGGTAGTGGAACTGTTAAGCCAAAATATATTATATTTAGCAAAAAAAAAGGGATTTGAGACTGTTATTGTGCTGATGCCACCAGCATGTACAGACAGACTTTGGAATGTCTTCGATGTAATTCAAATTTTCTTCAATAATTATTCAGGGCAACAGTTGCAACGTCGTTCTTATGTCTTTACTAAGCATTTGCACAAATCATTTTTGATTTCATCATCTACTTGTTAGGAGACGGGTGCCAAAAAAAAAGTGCTGTAAAAATATTTACCCGAGATAGTGAGGATAGTTCCCGCGGTATCCTTATTAATGTTTTTTTTTTTTTTCATTACAATTATAGTAAATGTCTTAAATTTTCCATAGTGTTGTTGCATTTCGGAGGGGACTGAGTTACAGTTTTTCCATTGCTTAACTTATCCACTGCACTTTATCTATGTGGGTAACTTCACCCACTTATGTATATTTGTCAAGAATATTGTCTAATCGAACACAAGTGGCTTCCGACTAAAGGGACAGACTTTCCAAGTGCATATCCTTGAATCATGGTCTTCACATTTACGAAGGTCATTAATGTCTGCTTTGCATGGTGGAAAGGCATAAAAAATTCTCCACCACGTTCAAAAACGAAATGAATTTCGCATTTCTGTTCGCGGCCGAATGACCCATATTTTCGACGTCGTTAATTCCAAATTACTATTTCAAAAGAACATATTTTACAGTTGCTGTACACACACAGCGTATTTGCCTGTTAACATTTGATGTCGACAATAATGACATTAAAGAAAAGAAAAGGAAAAAAGGTTACATGTAACTACACAAATAGTTGAACAATAACCCCTAATTCCCATACAGGGAGACTATTTTATTTGCCTTGACACTTAATCAATGGTTATTAAATTTATGTAAGTTATCTTTGTACGTAAGTCATATCTTTCAAATGTAAACGAATGGTAATAAATGACATCCTCATAATCCAACAAACAAACGGCAAAGGACTCAAGGGACATCATCTCAACATTAGCACGCACATCTATGTATAAAGCATGACTTCTTTTTAGCTAGTTAATTCTTGGCCGTAGTGCCCCCCTACCCTCCAACCGAAGGTGATGAGAATGGGGACAACAAGTGGCACATGCCGGAGCTATAAAAGGCGAAGGCCAAAGCATTTCAAATTTCATTCGGTTAACGTAGAGCATACATCACAGAACAATACGGGACGATACCGGCGTGAAACTGGGACAAACGGGAATAAACAGAGAAGCTGCGCATAAAACAAAAGATCACAAATATATAAAAAGGAAAACACAACAGCAAACATATTCGTGGTACAGAGTTTGGTGCTCACTTAAAATGTGAGAAAATGAAGTGTGTATAAAACACATATACATACATACATACGTACATACATACTGTATATAAAAATATACATAGTACATGTGTGTGTATGTATGTGTGTATGTCAAAAACCTTAATATAACCTTGTAACACAAAAAATCAAGTGGAAATTTGGGCAGATGATGAACAATCTTGTTTGAATTGTTCTCAAAGAAACAGGAGCCCAAAAGTCATTATATGCACACTCAGCCACTTACCACAGAATATTCGACTAGGCACTTTGTTCAACCGTCCCAAACTGGGATGACACATAATTTCTGTGCGTAAGCGAGTAGTACTAAACGGTCTCTGATTTACTGTACGGTTGCTGGAGTTAATAGTTTAAACAATGTATGTGCCTACAAAGAAATGGAAAAATTGTAATAATTTAATATATAAAGTAAAAATAATTTAATAATAGTTTAGGTATTAGGACAAAATTATGACCTGCGATAAAGCCGAATTTCGACTATATGAATCATATTCAACAATCAACATTACGATATTCGAACTAAAAACTCTCCAGGCTACAGGAAAATTTACCTTATAACACAATTTGTTTTCAACATTATTTGATAAAGGAGAAAAAATATACGATTCCAATATAGATTGAGTACGTGTCACACTGCTACTACAATAGTTATCTATTGATAGTTTGATGAGAGAATAAATTCATAGGTAAAATCGAAGGCATTTACTACGGAATAGTCGTTAAGATAAAACGACAATTATTCACAAAGTGATAATTTTCTTGATAGTGCACAGAAGAATGCTCACCAAATTAGCTGTGGTCAAGCATAAATTTCAAATTGAAATGTTTTTAGCAGTTAATACAGTAATCCCTTTGTGCTATTTGTACACCATCAGTTGCATATACATATATATATCTACTTACAAACAGATTATGCATATTTGTAGTAGATATTATCCAAAAAACTCCAGCTTTAAATTTATTGAACTTTTCCCACTACAACAACCAACAATCATCCATTGCCCATTCTCATTGTCATTCGCATTATTGGAAGAAAACTGTTCCATGTTTTGATATATTGATATCTATTACCACTTAATACCATATTTCTCCTGGGAATGAAACCCAGGACCAGTCTGAATCCGTCTTCAGACTAAGAACAACTATGCTTGCAATTTTGGCATTAAAATCTTTCAAAACAATCTTAATCGTGTTGTGCGGTCTCATAGCCTTTGTCATTCGTAGGAAATCGTTAAAAGTGCAGAATATTTGTTGACCAAATGTGTTTTATGACTTTCTGAGACGTCTGCCTAGCTAACTGGCTAGTAGGCACGACAACTGTGGAATGCTTCGCTAAACGGGATTATAAATAGACTATATTGATAGCTCCTACATAAACTGACCGATTTTCCGAAATTAAACTTTTTCCATATAACTCCTAACTCATAGACTACAGTAAGTAAAATTCTTTGGCCACTATTTTGCTTTACAGCGCTTGACGAAATTAAAAAATCGCCGTATTTACCATGCCTGGTACCGATTTTATCTATTTATTCTGAGGTCCATATCTCTTATTTAGCTATACTGAATTCAATCAGATTTACTACATGTTAACGTTACATAAAATTGGCTCTGAGAATGAAAATGGCCCGCCTTGTGATGTGCCTTTTAATGTCTAACATAAATTGGTCGATTTGAATACCTAACTAATAGACTGCAGCAGCCTAGATTTTTGTCCAAGAAAATCAACGATGCGATCTAGATTCATATCTCTTGATATGTTTTCCTGAATTCGGTAAAATTTGGCGCACATCATGCCATTACACTTAAACTTACTTCCGAGGGCGAAAGTGGATGGCATTTTCATGAAATTATAATTTTGTTTCTTTCTATTCTGGGCCAATTTAGAGCAATATTAAAAAAAAAAAAGAGAAAATCACCGCACATTTTCTGTTTCCCCGCCCCAAAGACGTGGGGTGAAGTCGGTCCGCCTGAATGAAATTTTTATACTGATTTAACGTTTTTACTTTTTTATTTCAATGTTTTTAACGTACTGTAAAATTTATGGCCCGAAATATTGTCATCCCTACCATTTGTGTCGTTGACACATAATGGTTTGATTTAGTCGCTTTGGACCGTTAGAGTGTTGAAGATCAATATTTGTTTGCTTTTGATGACGGTCCTGTGCGCTTCAAAATATGGAGATAAGAAAAAAAACATTTGTGCGTATTTTCAGTTGAATACTTGACAAAAAAACAGAATCTAAAACACTGCTCTAGTATATACAAAAGATAAAAATAAATCAAATATTTGAAGCGAACTTGAAGTGTTAGCGTGTGCGTGTATGTCAACGATGTATGCTGAAAACACCAACAACGACTGATGTTAACAGAAGATATTAAAATCTTAATGTGCTTAACAATTTCTAAATTGGATTATACAAAACATACGATTTACATAAATTAAACAATGTAATCCTTTCAACTCAACTCATAATCGAAAGACAGTATAAACCCCAAAGGTTTTAAAGTTCATAACTTGTAATGCCCTATTAAATGGGTTTAAATAATAAAGGAATACCGCAAACACCTGTAGGACACTGCGGGATTTCAGAGTAACCACCACCACAACAAGAGTGTGTGTGTTCGTTCAGCATCCTTTAAATTGATTTCTAGAAGGCAAACCACCATCATTACTCAATTTAAAAAATATTACAGTCTGTATGTAAGTACGTATGTATATCGCCCATTTAATTAGCCCCTCATAAGACGCATTGCAAATATGTACATTCTGTATGTGTGTATTAGTATTACAACCACATATGAAGTAGCAATCAAGTCATAAATCAAATTTTGCGGCTGATAGACTTCTAACACTTTTATACGCTCCTTTTGCGTACTTTCCTTAAAAGCCTCTAAGTAGAAGCCTTACTATAACCGTCCAAGAGGGGGGGGCGGCATACACACACATTCATGCATGCGTACAGGAAAACATTTACCCACGGAAGCAAACATTCATATTACGCCATCGCATAAAACATAAGTTTTCTGCGCGTTCCTACGGAAAGTCTGTTGTTGCCGTTACAAAAGCACAAGTACCGTTACACAGTGTTGTTGAAAAGTATAAGTATGAAGAATCCAAAACAAGTGAAAATAGTTGAAAATTACATTGATTTAAGTAGTAATAATTAATAAAAGAGAAAAATAATAATAATAATGAATAGTTGAATATTTTGCATAAAAAATAGCAAAAATAATTATTAAAGTCCTGGGATTTCCAGTAATTTCGTATTTAACGGGAATTAAGAACTGCAAATGTTTCCTCTGAACTATCCTACATACTATATTCTTTTCAAGAGGAAAATATTCCATGAGACATTGTTTGCTCGCGAGTAAATTTAGTGGCATTATAACCTCTTCATGTATCGATTTCGTAACACTGAAATCGGAACAGCTGATGTTTCTACATCATAATGTGTTCGGTAATATATTTGTAAAATTATTAAGTTGCGCCTTTTGTATTACTATTTAATTTTCAAGTTCACAAATGTATTATTGTACGTACTGCGACGTAAAAATGCACATTATTCCAAATTCAGTGTTGGAAATTAACCAAATAGAGTTTGGAGTTGTCACTTAAAAACATTTTCCTCGTGAAAACATTGTACTGTCTGGTGGAAAAAATAAGCTTCAATTTTTTTATATAGAGTTTCACCGCGAAAAGGCAGCATAGTACTGGGCTTTAGATGGAAACTGAGAAATTCGTCCAAGCTCTTATTCCTCTAGCTTAATACGACATTTAGATAAAGTGGTGGGCGTGGTGTGCTTAATGTACATTAACATGATAAATGGGCACATGGTTAAAAATAACACATCGGCCAATAAAATCAACAGATACAAATTTCATATTAATTCAATCATTTTTTCTTGAGATGCTATGATTTAAGTGTGCAAGGAAGCTTGTTTCTTTTTTTGTCTACAATCCCCCTACTATGGAATCTCGCTCTGAACAGTATTCTGTTCTCTTTGGAGGAGGCTGGGATCGAGGTTGTCGCATACGCGGATGATGTGGCGATAGCAGTTAGGGAGAAGTTTCAAAGGGCGGTAGAAAGCGGTCTCGGAGTAAATTCAAACAAGACCGAAGTAGTTCTGTTTACCAGGTGGTACAGAATCCCATCTCCCTGGGGGTACTGAAATTCCTTTCGCGGACTGTGCAAAATACCTTGGTGTATTATTGGACAAGAAACTGAATTTTAAACTCAACATTCAAGAGGGCAATAGGGAAACAATGGGGATTAAGACTTCACATTGTTCACTGGTTGTATACTGCAGTAGCAAGACCGATAATGTTGTATGGTGTTATCGTCTGGTGCAAGGCTCTTGAGAAGCCCACGTACGGTAGCGTACCGGACAAGGTCCAGAGGATGGCTAGTCTGTGCATCACAGGTGCGCTCCGCATCACCCCATCCGATGCACTAAATGTAATTTTACATTTACTACCCTAAGTGATCAAACAGTGGTTATGATCACAGTGTGATCCTCTACATGGTGCCTGACATAACAGGCACTATTGACTACACTCTGGCTAAACCACTGTTCGACAAGAAGTACCATATACGTATACCAGATAGAGACACGTAGAAGTGTAGAACTCCTGGTACAAGAGCGTATGTCGACTTCTACACTGACGACTCAAAATTAAATGATCAGGTAAGTTTCGGGATTTATTCCAAAGACCTAGGGCTAAGTGTGGCAAGAACGCTACCTGATCACTGTAGTGTTTATCAGGCCGAAATTTTGGCCATTAAGGAAGTGGCAGAAAGGCTGACATATAACGTCCTCACAACGGTGGGGATTAATATATTCTCTGACAGTCAAGCTGCCATTAAATCCCTGGATTCTGTCTTTCTGAAATCAACATCAGCCCTGAAATGTCGCAGATCTCTTAACGAGATGGCTCAGCATTTCAACATTCACCTTATGTGGGTACCGAGCCACAGGAACATACCAGAGAGCTGCAGAGCGGACGAGCTGGCAAGACTAGGGACAACCTTACAGGCTCCAGCCGAGTTGGAGTCCGTGGTCATGCCTCTAGTCACTTGCAAGCTCATACTGCTAGATAGAGCAAATGGCAGGTGGGCGTCTGTCCGAGGATGTAATCAATCCAGACAGATTTCGCTAAGCCCAGATCTGAACCGTTCACAAACATTGCTGTCGACTAGTGACTTCTACAGGAGCTGTGAGGAGGAGAATTAGTCAATAGAATATCTTCTCTGCAATTTACCCGCCCTGGCGAACAGTCGGGAGCGACACTGGGCTTTTATTTCTTTAGGTACCTAGGAGATCTGGATGATATAGATATTGTTCGACGTAAGAGCTTCTTGAGGCGCTCAGGATGGTTCAACGGGCGAAACTAAGGACATCCATATCTCGCTCGCTGAAAGAACGGCAAAAGTCCTTCAAGCCGATATATCTAAAATTTCCAATTTGTTCAATGTAAATTCAAGCATTATTATTAAGTTCACTACATTATGAGCACAGAATGCCACAAGTGGTCGAAACCGACGTAGCTGGAAAGAACTTACCAATACAAGAAGTGAATCATCTCTACAAAAATTGAAATTTGTCGGGGTTTTTTTTCGCAAATTTGCCATGTATGAGTATTTGTTAATTAAAGGCAATATTAGGTGATAATTGTCAGGTACCATACCGGCACAAGAACATTTTGGATATGGTTATTGAAAACTGCAAAATGTACTAATATCCACTGATATACTACGATCGGGAAGAGAATTTTTTAGCACGCCCACGCAATTAGTTGGCCTCCGTGGCTCACATGAGTGGGAAAAATTGGTTAGTAGAAATAGTAGACATGCAAGGACCCACCAAGGATCAAAATTGGCATTTTTCAACCATTTATTTGTTACGGATAAGTCCCATCCATGAAGTTTATATTCTCGACCGTCTTAAAAACTTGTGTCAATCTACGTAACAAGCTAAAATTTTGCGTAAACTTGTATTCAAAATCTTTCCAGCAAAAATAAAACGAAAAAACCAGACTTTTAGGCAAAACCTTGCCCGCACAAAAGTTGAATCCAGTTCTGGACATTCAGAACGGGTTTTTTGTACTTTTCTTTTCAATAATTCACTTACTGATTAAAAGCCATACTATATGGTGGTATTGGACTGATGCTGGAAAAGGCCTTCCCAGTATATATATTTCTTAAGAACTGGAGGGCATTTTTACTATGAACATTTAATAATAAATCTTCAATAAGTTTAAAGTAATTTGATTTATAAACCTCCAGTAAATCTTTACGAATTCGACCCTTTTGTACCTGATTCTTAAGAAACTTAAAAAGTTTCACTTTTGAATCGATTGTCCCGAATTTTCTTATTTTTAATTTAGTTAATTTCTTTCAATACATAAGCTTTTCCCTCTCACTGTCTTTACAGCCACATCACGGAGGCACAACTGTCGGTCCCATTAAACTCATGTCCACGACATAAAATAGTTTAACAACTCAGAAATATGTATGGAATGCTGTATGAGAGTGTGGCCTTTTATGTCCAGAAGGAATATGGAGAGGAGATATGGAAACAAGTGTGCAACATCGTTGATTGCAAATATACTTCGTTTAAGACTCATCAAATATATCCAGATAAGCTAATGCCCGATTTTGCCGATGCCTTGGCGGCCTGCACGGGGGAGACGTTTGACTTCTTTATGAACTTCTTTGGCAAATGCTTTGTGCGTTTCTTCAGTAATTTCGGCTATGACAAAATGATAAGATCAACTGGGAGATATTTCTGCGATTTCCTCCAGTCCATCGATAACATACATTTGCAAATGCGCTTCACATATCCCAAGATGAAATCACCCTCCATGCAGTTGACTAACATGGATGATGAGGGAGCTGTAATTGTCTACAAGAGTGGTAGGACTGGTATGTCCAAGTATCTAATTGGCCAAATGACAGAGATAGCCCAAGAATTTTATGGTTTGAATGTCAAAGCTTACGTAATAGAGTCACAAAACGACATCGCCGGTGGCACTGCGGGTCCCATTAAACTAACCGACACTCCGTTAACGGTTATAGTCAAATACCGTTTAGACTTTGATAATCGGGAATATATGGCGAAAAGGGTTAATGTTGCAGCTCATGCCTCGCAACTGGAACTGCCTTCGATTAATCTAAACGTATTCCTCGATTTGTTCCCTTTCACACTTGTACTTGATCATGACTTGTGCATCACTCATGCAGGTGAGAAAGTGGTGGAAACTTGGATTCTACATAACCCGGGAAAAAGCCCTAAAGGTTTTATAGGTTCTCACATCATGGATCTATTCGAATGCCGTCGCCCCAAAGATACCAAAATTGAGTGGGATGTTTTGTTTCAAATGCGTACGGTACTCTTTGAATTTGAATTATTGAAAACGGGACGCAACAAAGCCGCCTACGATGCCGCTATGAACATGGACCTTGAAGATTTAGACGAAACGACCTACTCGGAGGCACAGGCCAGTTATAATAAAGCCATCAGCGGGGACAAAAGTGATGATGAAGGAGAAATTGACCCCGCTACTGGACAACGAAAAACATCAGAAAATAGTAAATCGATATTATTGAAAGGTCAGCTATTTTACCTAAAAGATATCGATTCACTGATATTCCTATGCAGCCCTTTAATTGAGAATCTGGATGAACTACATGGCATTGGATTATATCTAAACGATCTCAATCCACATGGCCTGAGTCGTGAGCTTGTAATGGCTGGTTGGCAACACTGCTCAAAACTGGAAATAATGTTTGAGAAGGAAGAACAACGATCCGACGAGCTTGAAAAGTCGTTGGACTTGGCGGACTCGTGGAAGCGGCAAGGCGATGAATTACTCTACTCCATGATACCGCGACCCATTGCGGAACGTATGCGCAACGGTGAGGAGGCCACGACGCAAACATTCGAAGAGGTCTCGGTCATTTTCATAGAAATCATGAATATCTATAGCGGGGATTCAAATAGCATACAAGATGCCATGACGGCGGTCAATGCCTTGAATAAAGTATTCTCTGCCTTTGACGAGGAAATCATTTCGCCATTTGTCTATAAGGTAGAGACCGTGGGTATGGTCTATATGGCCGTGTCTGGAGCACCGGACGTCAATCCATTGCATGCCGAACATGCCTGTGACTATGCGCTGCGTATAATCAAAAAAGTAAAGGCTATGCAAATACCAGATCTCTCTATAAGAATTGGAATTAATTCTGGCCCAGTCGTAGCCGGAGTTGTGGGTCTTAAGGTGCCGCGTTATTGCCTGTTCGGCGACACAGTCAATACGGCCTCACGTATGGAAAGCACCAGTGAGGCCTACAAAATACAATTGTCAAATTTCACCGCTAGTAAAGTACGTGAAGCTGGTTACAAAACTGAATCTAGAGGTTATGTCAAGGTCAAAGGCAAAGGCGAAATGGAGACATTTTGGTTGCTTGCAGCACCCAAAGAATAAATGTGGCAACGACCAGGTTTAGGAGGGGGACGTTATACCCGTTTAAGTGATGGCAAACACATCGTAACGCATTTGTCACATTGATTTTGCAGTAAGAGAAATGTAATAAAACAAAATGGAAGTATAGTATTCATTATAAATAAAATGTGTTAACTGACAAAATAATAAAATATATACATACATTGTACATTGTACATTGCATGTATATACATGTATGTATGTGCATATGTATGTAGCACACCAAAACAATTGCTGCGTTTTATGTTATCTTAATGAAGTTGGTATCAAAGCGTTTTCTTAATACAGCAGACTTTGAACGAGAAGACAGTCAGGCGCAAAATACGGCCGTAGCAAATCATTCCACAGACACCGCAGTGGGTGGTACAAAATAGATTTTGAGGATTAATTATTTGTACTTAAATTTAATTTGTCATTTGGCGTTCAATTATTAGAGAACGGTCATACTCTCCATGTATAACAAAACTGTACAGCTGTGTAAGACATTAATTTAGCCTCCCACACGGTATCGTTGCCCGAACGAATAGAATTCTAGGAGATTTCAATGAAAAGAAGTATTAGAAGAAAATACTACGTCAGCAGCTAAGCAGAGTGTGCTGTTCACATGGTTTAGACGAATAAAATCTTATACAACAATAACAAAAATGATAACAGATATCGACCTTCGAAACTGCAGATATTGTTGTTTTAATAAAATATACAAGACTATCACCGAATATGTACGGAATGATTATAATTCCGTAGTTTTGCCTTCATCAGATTTCGATCGATTCTATTAATTACCAAAAGTTTGGTAATTAATAATTACCAAATTATATTATTAATTAATTAATAATTAATGGTTTTCCTTGTTGCTTACAACTATTTGGTGGTGAGGGAATATCATCGAGCTGACTTTAGTCGTCTTCTTTATTGGATCCGCAATGGTACTCGCTCCAAACCGTTTCTATAAAACTTTTAGCGGCAGCAGTGCGTTTCACACTTTTGTGAGTATCAGACACTCTTATTACATGGCATTCAATAAACATTTTTTCTTCACCTTAGTTCGAATAAAAAAGTTGTTGGTTCGAAAACTATTGGTTGTATTACTTTGTTTACAATGTTTTTTGATTTGGAAAAAACTTTTGTTTTCCTAGAAATAAAAAAAAACTTTTAATTTTTTATTAAAATAATTATTTTAAAATTTAGGAAGGTGCATTAAAAACAGTGTTGTTCATACACAAAAAGTACTTTTACCAGTTTTGTTTGTGTTAAGTAGACTAAAAATTTCATTCCGAAAGAATTTTTTGTTTTCTGAAGAGGCACTTTCGATCAGAATGGAACTCTGAGACAGCCCTGATAACTACTTATAAGATGTCAAAAAGTGTCGTCTTGGTTTAAAAAAGCATTTACGAATTGTATATTTATTGGAATTGCAATCAATAATGTTTTATAAATATTGTCGACAGCTCAACTGTTCCTAATGGCCGAATTTCAAGTTATTAGAAAATGTCAATCTTGAGAAACCAGTTTTCACATTCAAGAATCTTAAGAAACCGATTTACTATCTTTTTCAGAATTTACAAGATTGCAACTTTAAACACAAAATTGCTAAATTAAAAACAAAATTGAAAACCGAACACAGCCCAATGTTTGTAAACTGGTCAATCGATCCATCGCTTCGATTTATTTGTTATGACTCCTTTCGTAGTCTGCAGTATCCTGAGTTTTTTCCATTGTATTGGTTTATATAATTTGAAGAAATGATCCGATGAGACATGTCCCTTCTGGTATCTTACTGAATCACTTCACAATTTCAAATAATTCCTTGTTTAGTTGCAATAAATTTAATTACATTTGGTACACATTGTGCGTTTACAAAAGAAAGTTGTGGAAAATAAGCTGTGTTTCCACATCACCTATAATACTTCCTATACGAAATCAAAATTTTCTTTGTAATTTCTAATTAGCAGACTGGCATAACCCAAATCACAGTTAATCCCATTGATTGATTCATTCATTTTATTAAATAAATGCGTTACATAACTAAAAGCCCCGTTATTATGGTTTTGGAACTCATTTGATATTCCTGAAAAAAATCTCTCTTCTATGGCGGTTCCACTCCAAAGTTAATCTCAGTTATGAGGTATTTGGTACAAAACCGCGACGATTTCCTATACATTTTTCGGTTATTCGAAATGCTTAGTGTTTGCAAAAAACTCACTACAATGCATTAAAAAAGTGCAAAGAGTAGAAATAGCTCTGGAAAGCCATTTCCAATATTCCACTTTTCACAAGTCCAATAACACATTGACAAGAAAACATATGCAACTCACACACAAAAAGGATGGGGAAAACAATGAGAAAAAGCCATAAAAATGCAGTAACACGAATTAAAAGAGAAACTATTTTTGCTTTTAATACAGTGATACTCTCTGAAGTTCACATTTCGATCGAATGTATTTTTTGTTTTGCAAAAAACACACTGTCAAACAAACCCCAAATACCTCAGTAGAACCACATTGTTTGAATTTGAAGTACTAACATGGACAATCCTGCAATGGAGGCACCTTATTAACCTGAAATTAGTCACTTGTTTTTGTAAGGTTAACATTTTAAACACGTTTTGTTTATTAAATATTTTAGTGTGTTTGGTCACTTTTGCATGTCTCCATCGTTAAAATTTTTTGTTGTTGGCAACGCTATGTCATGAATGAGCTTTTGCGAAACTTGACTTTTTGCAAAGAATAAACAATCAAAATACAACCGCGTTTTTTGATTTGTTTACAAATACAACTAGACAATAGATCAGGTTTTTGATAAAGAGGACAAAGTTTGCACGCTAAGTACCACTCAACTATCATTCTTGGAAAAAAGCAGACAATATGTTGAAGTTCAGTCTAATCGTTGCGGTTTGTGAAAATTTTGGCATCGGTCTGAAGGGAGATTTGCCATGGAGATTAAAGTGAGTATGAACAAATTGCACACAACAAATTAGCATTTATCTATATTATGTGCTCTATAGATCCGAGCTGAAGTATTTCAGCAACACCACCAAAAGAGTCCGAGACGCTTCCAAACGAAATGTTGTTATAATGGGGCGTAAAACCTACTTTGGAATACCAGAATCTAAAAGACCCCTACCGGCACGGTTGAACATTGTTCTAAGCTCAACTTTAAAACCTTCCGATTTACCGGAAGATGTCTTACTGCATCCCAATCTGGAATCTGCCATGAAGTTTCTAGAGGAAGATGAAGAAATGAAGCAACAAATCGAAACAGTTTGGATTGTTGGTGGCAGTGGAGTGTATGCAGAGGCTATGGCTTCTGCCCGATGCCATCGTTTGTATTTAACAAAAATTCATTCACAATTTCAATGCGATACCTATTTCCCCCCTATACCAGAGGATTTTAAAGAAGTCGAGCTCGATGCTGAAACTCCAAAAGGTATTCAAGAGGAGAATTTTGTGAAATATGAGTACAAAATCTTGGAAAAACAAAAATAACCATACGAACTTCCTACTTCGTATCACTTCATTTATTTTTAACATCATCTTTGGTGATGGCATCATCCTCAATGCCCTTCGCAGCCAGCATTAGTTCATACAGCTGCACTGCTTGGTCATCTTTTAACATTTCTACAGTTTGTGCATCCAAATCATCTCCTAGTTCGCCCAAAGGTTTACCCCTAAGTCCTAACTGTTTACTGATTGTAACGGCGTATTTCTGTAAATAAAAAATGAAAATACTCCCAATATAATTTTGATGATTGAGATCATTTGCTTACTGCCCACTCTGTCATAAATAGTTGAGCTTCCATTGGAGTACATTTCAAGTGTCGACGGAATTCATCTTTTACATATTTATCACCCAATTCTCGCAGTTCATCCGGCAGGCCTGAAACAAATTGATATTACTATATAGTGTACTCGAATTTTATGGATATTGTACCTCTGTGTAGCCGAAGTACGGTTTTATATAAAATGCGAACTCTTTGAGGGTGACTTAATTGATTTACCACAATATTGGACATTACCGATTAAAGACTAGTATATTTTACGCTTTCCAATTAATAATTCACGTAATTTACAAATATTGTTATATTTTAGCTAGAGGTTATGTGAAATCAAAACAAAACTCATATGTTTCGGAGTTAGTGCTGTAAACTTATCGAAGTGAAAAGCCGGCTGAATGTACTATGTAGAGAAAAAAGTCGGTCGGCAAACAGTCGAAATAACGTCGTCTACTTATTTATTTTACACGCCTCCGTCGAATTACTAGGATGACAAACTAACAGAATAGTCTAACTAATATAATTATATATGTAGATTATTTCCTAAAATTTACATACCATAGTCAATTTTTGCAAATAGTGTTAAATCTGTCTAACCAATCTGCTATTATGTTGCCCTTTTTAGCCTCTCATCTGTATGTTCGGCTATGTGTTATTAAAGCGGCAACACACTAACAGTTTGGTCTTACAGATTTAACGCTATTTGGAAAATTGGCAAATGTTTAATATGGAAATTAAAACTGCAAGATTCTGTTGATGTCATATCCTAACATATTATTCTGGTAATTATATTTGCAAATATTCCCATGAAATTTTAAGCAAATTATCTGCAAATAGTGCGAAATCTCTCGAATCGATCTGTTAGTATCATCTCCAACACAAGTACCACTTATTTCAAGTACAATTATTTCATTATTAATGAACTGGAATTGTTAAATATATTTTTTGTATTATAACCTTTTTTCACAGCGAATGGCTGCTTGCATCAGAAAAAATCAACAATTCTTAATAAATTCCCCTACGCGTAAACTGTTTCTCGAGGAACCAGTCCATTTAAGCGGATCAGTGAGAACTAAATTTCTTGAAAGCTTACCTCCTCATCTTCAAATCTCACAGACACTTTATATTGCTGCAATGCGTAATTTAGATGGTGCATTATTATCTTCTTTTTTTCTCTATAGAACAGGAAAAAGTAGTGAAATCAGGCTTTTATGAGTAATTTTAATTGCACTTTCGTGCAAAAGTTCATTATACATCCGAACTTTTGTAGAACATGTGACAATATAACATAAATACGGGTTTACAATCTAAATTAATCGGTTATTCACATTTATAAATCGAATAACTCGTCTCAAGTACTTTTGAATTTTTGTGAAAACTGCAGTTTTATATTTGCTCAACTATAAAATTAAAATTTAAAATAATAATAACACAATTTTATAAATTAACATTTACTTTGTGCCGGTTATTCTCAAGTAAAGCAGTTTCGATCATGAATTTAGCGCTAAAAATTATTTTCCTCGTAAATATTAGGGAAACTTATTGGAAACAATTTTTTAGGCACAAAACACAAGTTAAAATGTCACGGAACAATTTTAATGTACTAAGTGTACATAAAAAGAGTCCTAAGTCGTTAATATAGTAATACATATATATTTTCAGATAGAATAATTTAGTGCCAGACTTGAATCATCTTAGTAAGGGGCTTATTGTTTCGAAACTTGATACAGACTCAAGTTTTAGGGCGAAGCACGAATTAATCAATTTTGTCGTCAAACACTGAACAAACCCTCAATAGTGTTGGTCACTGTATAATGCACTACCAACACAACTCTGTGGGGGAAAAAAAGAACATACTAGAATGAAAAATGTACAATACATCTGCACATTCTTTTGCAAGCGTGCGCGCCACAATGAATTTATAAAGCATTGTTTTGAGCCGAACGCCGCCATTCCTTAGAAAAGTGTGAATTTGACCGAACGTGTGATTGCCGCACGAGATAAAAGAACAAGAGAGTGCAACACCAAAAAGGTTTTGGAATTAGGATTTTAAACATATTTTATACGATTAGTATTACAACACAGTAAAAACAAATACAAGGTAAGTGAAATAAAAGTTGTTTAATAT
>JAHXMU010000668.1:139059-231611 GCA_019455685.1 Philornis downsi
TTTTTTTTTTTTTTTTTTTTTTTTTCTTTTTTTTTTTCTATACTATAGAAAGTTGTGGAAACATTGGTATACATGCTCATGTGTAGCAATATGTTACGAAGATAATAGCATTGAATTCATATTTTTTTTTTTTGAGTTATATTTCAATAGAAACTTTGAGCAAAAGAACGAATATTGTTTTAAAAACAATTTCCAGTAACAAATACATATGTATGTACCTCAAAATCGCACTATTTTCGTTTTCGTATAATTTTCAGCGAATATGAAAAGTTAAGTTTACTTAACCTCCCTTTCCCCTTCGTACTCGTGCTTTTATCTTTCGGTTACAACAATCACACAACCGCGTGCAGCTGAACACATACTTTATATTTTTTTTTCTCTATCTCTGTTGAGGTTGTAGTTTCTATTTCATATGTATATATACGTAATATATATACGCTCGGCCTCTTATGTGCTTCTCTTTATTAAATTTTATAGTAACTATTTTCTCCATATATACGCTATGTTCTACATGAGTTGCGCGTGTGTGTTTGCGCCACTTTTAGGGCCTTGGCAACAGAATTTTTTGTTCTCACAACTACAACCCAAATAACATTAGTTCGCATCAGTTACTAATTTCCCTACTACTCTCAGTGTGCGGGAAATAACAACTGTGTCGTATTTTAACACTTTGCGTGTGGATGTACAATGGAACATCATGCGTTTGTGTTGTATTTTTGATTGACGATAGCTGCCCAAACCAGAGAACTACGCAATAATTGCCACGTTCGTTTTTGGCAACATTTTGTACCAGGGGACTTATAAGTTTTCTAGAAACTGCGTTGCTTCAATCATTGATAAGAGTTTCAAATATCGGTAGTTTCCGGTGAGAGTCAATTTCAGTCCTTGGACAATTTTATTAGGAAGCGTCGACGGTCTTCGTCGGTTTTCTTCTTTTTTTATTTTGATGGGAAAGTTTAACATACTTTTTTTCAAAAATTTGGGTATTTGTGTTCGCTTTTGAGAAAAAAGGAGAACCCTAGATGCGAGTTTTATGTTCTGTTCTGAAAACTCCGCGTCTGCACTGTCAGAGTCAGCTGTCATTCTCTTCCCATGTTGATTTTAGTGCAACTGACGTAAAAAGTATATTATTAAAAAATATTGTTGAACAATTCGGAATATTTAGTGGCCAAAATTCTCGCTACTAACGCCAGCACTGTCTGAGGATATTAGGAACCAAAAACATTGTCACAAACATGGCAATTAGGCCAACATAGAAGAGGGCGTAATATTCTTTAAATATATAAACACAATTATATTTGAAATATTTATTGAATAATAGTTTATTTCTACTCCGTTTAGCAAACGTTACAAAATTCGTTTAGGATGGGAAATTTTCAGATGAATTTGTCGATATTAACAAAATTTAGCAGTATTTGTGAAAGTTGGCTCTCGATTGATGTAAAAATATATATAACTAATGGGTCTATTACGGAAGGCAACCAAACTTCAGTTGCGTTGTCAGCTGGCAACGCAACCAAAATAATAATTGGTATTATGTATGGCAACTGTTGGTAGTTGCCGTCGATAATAGTGTTTTGCCATTTCGGCAACTGAAAATATTGTAAACAAAAACAACAAAAAGTGCATACAAAAGTGAGGTTGCCATCAGTTGCCAACCGTAATGCAAATTTGGCAACTGGCAACGCAACTGAAGTTTGGTTGCCTTCCGTAATAGACCCATAAATTACCCACAAATAGCTATAAATTTATTGAATTCAGCGATTAGACAGACGATCGTACCCAATTTAAAAAATATTTTACAGTATCGAGCATTCAAAATTCTCTCTACACCCCCCTTTTATTATCAGTACCTAAACTTTTAGCACTCTAGTTTCTCATACAGAATTGTTCGAAATCGTCATGAGAACATCTTTCATCGAATAATAACCTCTCTTATTATACTACCACATCTTCTTTTGCGGACTACATATTGAGCGTACTACAATTCATAAATTGTAACGACATAAATCTAAAAAAAAACAAAAACTAAATTTTTTATGATTACTCAAAATGTTGAAAATTATCAGCAGCAGCGCGTATTTGCAAAGACTGATAATCAGAATTATTGTACATGATCAGAGAAATAGTATACCCAATTTTTGTTTAAAGTTGGATTTGTATTTTTAAATTAAATTATGTTGCAGATTATTTCATAACCACGACAAAACGATCACAATAGAACGTTCAAATACATTGCTAGTATGTTTTATGGTGCCTGGAGATTTCCTATCAGAATTGCGAAATCAACAGCTAACAAAGAAAACATGCTTGCTGATCAAATTTAATAGCACAGAAGAATCAACGGCAAGGCTTAAAATTGCAATCGTAAATATGACGTAACATTTTTCGTATATTGCGTAATTTCGTCTACTGTTAGAGCCACATAAATATCTTAAGATCCTATGGAAATATGCACGTAAGCAGTGTCATTGAGATGAGTCATCACACCGAAAAGAATACTTTGCAAAGGTAACGTCAGTGTTCGGATTAGATTTTTATTATTTTCTATGATTTGGAGGAATAAGACAAAAAAAAAAAAGGAAAGAATAAAAGCCCCTATAGTAATAAAAAATTGATTCTCACATTCGTATTCATATTCGTTTATATTTACTAATCAATCAATGGTCATTTGTGGGTTAACATATTGATAGCTTTAAAATCTCCTAGCAATCGTACAAAAAAGGACAACTGAATAAACAAAAAGGGTAGTGGCGATTTTGTTTTGTTTTTGAAATATTCGATTTCTCGACATCTGGCGAGTTAAAACGAGAAAGAGAAATCAATTTTAAAGCATTATTTGAGTCCCATCCTATCCTAATATTCATTTTGAGTGTTCATTTTGTAATAACTCAAAAGTTTGAAATGTTAGAACTGGAAACACAACATTCTCTTATTCCAAAATTGACAAGGTTTAAGGTTAATATTTGATTCTTAAGCCAGTTGCTGGTCAGCGTCTGTTTGACATTCATGTCTTCGTATCTCAATTGTTGAATATTATTAGCATTCCGTTGTATTTTAGTTGTGGAAGAACTATTCCGTAAACATTACAAAAGTGCACGTGCACATTTCGATATTTATGATGGATTTAGAAAATGGAATGTTCTATATTGAGTATCGTTAGTTTTCATTAATTTCAATTTCAATTCCTATTCGATTTTATTCATTACCTAAACCAACTTATCTCAGGAAGCCAGCGACCGTTAAGTATACAGCAATTCAGCTTCTAATTGCAAATTTGTGCCATAGTTAACGATTGATTCGTTCTCTGATTTCTCTCCCAAAATAACAGAGTTGGGTATTTCCACTCGTGGTTCCAAGAGAAATCACATGATATGGTATGTATATACAAATATAGAGGTAATTAACATTACGAAATCATTTTCAAAACGGAATAAAAAATTTCCACAATAATTTCTCGTTCTTCTGCTTTAAATTCATTAATTCTGTCTGTCTAAAAACTGACGATTAGTCACATGCCATTGACGCGACAAATGTTGCTGCGTCATTGCTTTACCATTAAAAATGTCTAAACAATGAAACAAACTGGTTCGTTTAATGTCGTCGAGGTTATCAGTGTCTTTCGCCTTTGAAGTGAATAAACTTTATACTCTCTCGCCGTTCCGTCATATTTTATAAATTTAGTAAAATAATTCTTTATTTGTTCTTCCTTTGCAGATGTCTAAGGCTCCTGCTGTTGGTATTGATTTGGGTACTACCTACTCCTGCGTGGGTGTATTCCAACATGGCAAAGTTGAAATTATTGCCAACGATCAAGGTAATCGTACCACACCATCCTATGTTGCCTTCACCGAAACTGAACGTCTTATTGGAGACGCCGCCAAAAATCAAGTCGCTATGAATCCCACTAACACCATCTTCGATGCTAAGCGTTTGATTGGCCGCAAATTCGAAGACAGCGCCGTTCAATCCGACATGAAACACTGGCCTTTCGATGTTATCAGCGTCGATGGCAAACCAAAGATCCAAGTATTGTACAAGGATGAGAAGAAGACCTTCTTCCCTGAGGAAATCTCTTCCATGGTTTTGTCCAAAATGAAGGAAACCGCTGAAGCTTACTTGGGCAAGCCCGTCACAAATGCCGTCATCACTGTGCCAGCCTATTTCAACGACTCCCAACGTCAGGCTACCAAGGATGCCGGCACCATTGCCGGTTTGAACGTTCTGCGTATTATCAATGAACCTACTGCTGCTGCCATCGCCTACGGCTTGGACAAGAAGGCCGCTGGTGAGCGCAATGTTTTGATCTTCGATTTGGGTGGTGGTACTTTTGATGTATCCATCCTCTCCATTGACGACGGCATCTTCGAGGTCAAGTCCACTGCCGGTGACACTCACTTGGGCGGTGAAGATTTCGACAACCGCCTTGTCACCCACTTTGTCCAGGAATTCAAGCGCAAGCACAAGAAGGATCTTGCCACCAACAAGCGTGCTTTGCGCCGTCTCCGCACCGCTTGCGAACGCGCAAAGCGTACTTTGTCCTCCTCCACTCAGGCTAGCATCGAAATCGACTCATTGTTCGAGGGTACCGATTTCTACACCTCCATCACTCGTGCTCGTTTCGAGGAGTTGAACGCTGACTTGTTCCGCAGCACCATGGACCCTGTCGAAAAGGCTTTGCGTGACGCTAAGCTCGATAAGGCTCAAATCCACGACATCGTCTTGGTCGGTGGCTCTACTCGTATCCCCAAGGTCCAAAAGTTGTTGCAAGACTTCTTCAACGGCAAGGAATTGAACAAGTCCATCAACCCCGATGAGGCCGTCGCCTACGGTGCGGCTGTCCAAGCTGCCATCTTGCACGGTGACAAGTCCCAGGAAGTCCAAGACTTGTTGCTGCTCGACGTTACCCCCTTGTCTTTGGGTATCGAAACCGCTGGCGGTGTCATGAGCGTCCTCATCAAGCGCAACACTACCATCCCCACTAAGCAAACCCAGACCTTCACCACCTACTCCGACAATCAACCCGGTGTATTGATCCAGGTATATGAGGGCGAACGTGCGATGACCAAGGACAATAACTTGCTGGGCAAATTCGAATTGTCTGGCATTCCACCAGCCCCTCGTGGTGTACCACAGATCGAAGTTACTTTCGATATTGATGCTAACGGTATCTTGAACGTCACTGCCTTGGAACGTTCCACCAACAAGGAAAACAAGATTACCATCACCAACGACAAGGGTCGCTTGTCCAAGGAGGACATCGAACGCATGGTCAACGAGGCTGAGAAATACCGCAACGAAGACGAGAAGCAAAAGGAAACCATTGCTGCCAAGAATGCCTTGGAGTCTTACTGTTTCAACATG
The DNA here is from genome assembly GCA_019455685.1 of Philornis downsi. NCBI lineage: Eukaryota > Metazoa > Arthropoda > Insecta > Diptera > Muscidae > Philornis > Philornis downsi. The sequence goes on from JAHXMU010000668.1 coordinate 144,424, forward strand.
AAGGCCACTTTGGATGAAGAGAACTTGAAGACCAAGATCTCTGAATCTGATCGCACTACCATCATGGACAAGTGCAATGAGACCATTAAGTGGTTGGACGCCAACCAATTGGCCGATAAGGAAGAATACGAACATCGCCAAAAGGAATTGGAGGGTGTTTGCAATCCCATCATCACCAAGTTGTATCAAGGTGCTGGCGGTGCTCCGGGTGGCATGCCCGGTGGTATGCCAGGTGGCTTCCCAGGTGCTGGTGGTGCCGCTGGTGCTGGTGCCGGTTCCGGTGCTGGTCCTACCATCGAAGAAGTCGATTAAACAATCAATTAATGATTTTGAATTAAACCTTACAACAACAACAGCAGCAAAACAACAAAAACCGCTCTCATCTACACTAAATTAACATCTTTTTAGTAAAATTACAATGTTGCGCTTGTATTGAATTTCTAAATAACGAAGAACTATCCAAAAAGAAATTTAAATAAAATAAAAACGATTAAATGAAATTAAAAAGGAAATTAAAAATGCCTCTATTATGTGTGGTGGTAGGGGTAGGCGTAGGTAGTAGGGGTCAAGATACGTAGGTTGTCCGAATTTATGTGGATGTTCTTTAAGCCAAAATCGAAGAACACATTTGGAAAAGCTTAAATCTTGGATGGCTTGCAATAATTTAGGTACAAATCCCACTAAAACTAAAGCAATTCCTTTCTTACATTGTTTAGAATGTCATTTACATTTGAGCTACAACGGCATTACAATTGAGTTCGTGCGTGGTTTAAAGTGCTTAGGAGTAAACTGTTGATAAGTGGAGCTTTGATCAACAAATTGTGGTTATGTCTCGTATACAAAAAAATCGATGAGGTATGTTTTTTGGGCAGAACGTTGTATATCTTATAGATAAAGCGGTTGGGGAATTACATTTGCAAATAGATATACAAGTGCTTCCACAGGAAATTAACAGTCAGCTTTTGCACCTAATTTGCATTAATAAAAATGTTATGTGTTTATATAACATAAAGTATAAAGTAACTTTTTAAACAATGTTGTGCCACCTTCTTTTTCTGTGGAAACCACTTTTCTGCGAACTAAAGCAAAGTGAAAAAAAAAACATTTATGGAATTTATAGAGCGCTATGCACTCAGAGTTTCCTGCATTCATTTCTTTTATTTTAGACAATTTAAATTCGTAAGCCTGATGGCCGAATCTATTAATAACAAAGTAATAACAATAAAATAGCAAAATTAAACAAATTTTGCATCAAAAGCTATTAACAGATGTAAAAAAGAAATAAATAAATAATAACAACAATAACAGTAATAATAAATATTTAAAAAAAAGAAGCGAGTTCAATTCAAATGGAAGTTTCAAAGTACTTGAGGGTTCTTTTGTGGAATGAAATGTTAGACGTATTGAATACGAGTATTCCGTATTAGACATGTGGACTACTTTCACATAAAAAGACTTCTAACAAAGGGCTCTATTTGGATATAATCAACTGTTTGTTTCAAGAGGAAAGTGAAAAATAGACATATTCGAAAGAAGTTACTGACATTGGTTTTTGATCACTTTGTAAAAAATACAAGGAACTAAATCGGATGGGCAAAACAAAAAAAAAAAAAAAAAAAAATGCAAGATCGCAATAAAAATAAATATCGAATTCCCCTGTTAAAGGCTAAAAATAGAAGTGCGGGAAGCACTAATGGCGCTAAGAGTTTTGGAGAAATGGATCTGAGCGAATATCTTTGCGGAGCCCAAAAAGAAAACGACGATCATAGCCCGATGTTGCCCTCTCGACGTCAAATAGTGGTAAACAACTTTGAAAACCAAGAACATTTACGATTTTGGGAGTTAACAAAATCGATGGGAATTTTAAGAATATAAAGCGACATTGGCCGGAATGGTAACTACAGAATTATAACCATTCCGAACGAATTATGTGACAAGTCTATATGTTATTATATGACCAAATTACTTCTAATTACTTTAGCTTTAATTCAAATGTTGTTGCAAGATTTGCACAGCGTAAAATCAATATTTAATAAGTTTTTTTTTTTTTTTGTATGATCAGTCATGTTAAGTGTGACAAGCTGTCCTTAGACTTTGATACACCAGAGCACACTGTTTATGTGCCAGAGACAGCAATTTATAGTATGGTCAAACCTGGTTATGAGGATTCTCTCTCGATTTAAGGGGCTCCAGTTTTTGGAGGTGAATTTACTTCCGACTAAGACCCAAAATGTAAAAATACAAAAACGTTTATTTATTCACCGAAGGTATACAATTTAGCAATTAATTTATACTCCTATGTCGTTCATTTAGTGCACCATTGTGCCAACTCAAAATTGGGCAGGACTCAACAGAATGAGCACTGCTATTCTGGTCCTATAATTTGTGCAAATGTAAAATATTGAATGCATTAAAAACCAGTTACCAGATTTTATGTATCAAATAAGAGTTTTAGGTTGATTTATAATGTATGTCATATTTGCATGCTTGAGTTGTGGCATTATTGCTATAAAAAATATATTATTTGTTTTATTCCAACAATTTTTTTTAATGTTAAAAGTCATATCAGAATAATAACTACAAAAATGCGCTCTAATTGAAGAAAAAAATTTGAATAAATTCCCAAAAATTCAAATAATTTTGTCCGATTAATATGACGATCTAGTATTATCTTTATGTTTATTCGTATTTCACTTTCTTTTGTTATTTTTTTATTTACCCACTTTTTTTGACTTAATCGACAAATTTCTTCAAATAAAAAACGGTAAGCTGAAGGTCCCAATATTGCTCATCTCTGCATAAGAAGCCATCATCGACAGCAAAGTGAATCGGTGTCGTTTGAATCTTGATTGTAACCATATCGATGTAGCCTATCGCATCAAAATGTTAGGAATTTGTGAGATTGCTCCAGCTTGATAGTAAGCTTGGATATCTTGTACAGGCGGGGGGCCAATTATCGCTAATTGACACCGTTGTCTAAGCAATTACGAAAAGAATGTAAAATAAAAAATATATTATCTTTTGTATTTTATCACTAACAATCATATTTAATTACGTCAAAATTGAAAACACTATAAGATATTCCAAGAGTTACAATTGCTGTATTTATTTTGTCGTTAAATGTGAAAGTCTTAAATCTAGGCAGATCCTAAAAATATTTGGAATATGGGTTCTTCTCATAATTAGGATGAAGTTGGTTTAGCATAAATTTCTGTCAGGAAGTCTCGAATTTTTTGCTTCTGTGTCCTTGTACCTATCATATAAATCGTAGATTTAAACCGAATTTTCTTAGGTCCATATGTTTCGTTCAGTTGCAGTAAATTCAGTAAAATTGGGGGCATGTTAAGTGCAAAAAGCAATGTAAGATTTTATAATGAAATGAGCCACACAGCCACGGCCTTTCTGTTACTACCCCATCCATACAAATGACCAAATTTTACACATACTATTCTAGCTTTACATCTTTCAAGCAGTTATTCTGAATTCAGTAAAATGTTCATACATTGTACGTTTAATAAACTTAGCTCTAAAAATAGACAGCGTTGCCCAACTCCATCTGGCAACTCTCATACAAATAGACCAATTTATCGACATTGATTTTTTGCCGCTGTAACTCCTATGCAAATTACATAATTTAAACCATATCGCACCCTAAATACAAAAGGGGCACAACTCAAAATTCTCTATTATTCAGTAGAGGCAAAAAACCGTTAATGTAAAAATGGTTACAATATTTAAAGAAAATATTGTTTCATTATGAAAAAATGCAATATTGAAGGTTCTGCTATATTTTTGTTGATATATATTTATATATTTATATTTATATATATTTAGTTGATCGTGCAGAAGCAACACACTTGACATAAAAATAGACATAACGGCATTTTTCCAGTTAAAGAAGATAGTGATGAGACGGAAATTTTTATAGTAGTTAGAGATGTGTAATGTGAATCAGTTTATGGGAAAAAGTAGATTTTGACAATTTTTGAGTTGTGCCCCTTTTGTATTTAGGTTGCGATATATTTCTAGATTCATATGTTTCACTAAGTTCCACTAAATTCATTATAATTTAGAAAGCATCAGGCTTTTACTAAACTTTCTTTTGCCACGCCCTTTCTGGCACTCTGCATAATTTCACATCAACGCAAAATGACGTTCCATTTCTATACTGGCATTACTATTTTTCTTTGTACTTTCAGAGCGAATTATTACTATTTTGGAACTATTTCCTCTCAATTTACACAAATGTGCAAGTTAACTTTGAAATGTCACAGGTATTGAAAACATTTCTTCCGTTCTGTCAAATTGGCGGCTAGTCTGGTTTTTATTACTTAGCTAGCTTATACTAGATGCAAATATTATTCCATATTTCAATAGTGCTTTTTTTTAACTAATTTCCTACAAGGTTATTATATATATTTACGTATATAATATTTTGTCTTTTTTGTATTTTAAAGCTGTTTTTAAGGGTCATTTCTATATTATGAAATTGTCTTCTAAAGTGTTATAAAAATGGTTACTTTGTGAACGTTTTTTTTTGGTAAAATATAGTAATTTTGCCAACTGCTTAAATGCTGTTGTATCATAATCAATATCTGCAAATTATAGATATAATTTTCTATTTCCACATATTCGTTTCGCTTCGTTTATTTAACAATCTTGTAATTTAAAGCCTTTAGGCCAGTATTAAGTACACTAAGTAGTACTAAGTACACAATTAAGTGCACTAAAATATGCGAGATAAAAATCAAAATTCTAATTTGTCAGAAATAATTTCCAAGAATCATAACAAATGGCTTTATATACGTTAATATTTTTTATACGATTTTTATATTTCTAGGTATAACACGCAGATCCATATAAACAAAACATCGACCTTAGCGTTTCTAGAAGGAAGTGGTCTGTGACGTCAGTGTGCTATACAAAAAAAACCATGGACAGTTGGATGGATTCACTTTGTACATTGCAATACATCCATATCCATATTTGTATAATATAGATGATACGTACATACTTAAATATATATTCAATATGTTTTCGAATACACGTGGCACTCACCACACACCATATACCTATACATATTTGACTAGAAGCATTAAGGTAGAATCGGGTTGACACGAGAGGTATTTAGATTTCTATGGAATCATTAACAGAATAACCATAAAATACGAAAAGCTTTTTTTCAACAATAGCTTTCACAGATATGACAGCTGTCGCTGTTAGTAATGCCAAGCGGTTAGAAAACTTTTGTTTTTGAAAGTTTTGTTGAGAATTGTTATGACGTAGTTAAATTATCGTCAATATTTTAATTCCACAGCCTACATGATTAGGAATTTGGTCTGCCGTTTTGAGGAACGGGAGTTCAGTGATCGACTGTCCTGGAAGAGGTGGGTGCTCATCGAAATATTCGCATTGAAGGCAACGTGGAAGTTGTGCAGCAGAATGTTGAAAATAATACATTTGTCTCAATTCTTCGTCGTCGTTCCGCACATTTGGGTATTTCAACAATAAGATTACAGAGGATTTTAAAGTTGGCTCTTAAGATGCATCTATAAAAAATTGAAATTGTGCAAGCATTGCTGCCGCAAGACCATCAACAGTCAATACCCAATTCGTTTTACGTAATTAGCCAAACAAATTGATCTTTTAAATAATGGTTTGATGTCGGATGAAGCGCATTTCCATTTAAATGGTTGTGTCAACAAGCAAAATTGCAGTTGGTGAGGCTCTGAGAATCCATGGGCAACGCTCCGGCATTAGTTACACCCATTAAGATGCACGGTTTGGTGTGGGGTTGTGGCAGAAAAAGTTATCGGCCCATATTTCTTGGAGAATGAGGATGAAACGTTACAAACGATTTCCGGAGTTTGTTACACAACAATGCTTGACAACTTTTTGCGGTCAATGGTTGAGCAGTACCTTAATTTGCAGTTCAAACTATTGACCTGTTGCGTGAAATTTTTGATGAACGTTTGATTTAAAAAAACTCGGATTTCCCTTGGCCACTTCATTCATCAGATTTAACTGCATCAGGCTATAAAGTAGAAGGGCTCTTGATTTGACCAGAGTCGAAGTAAGAGTTTGTGCAATATTATTTTCTTTTGAAATGTTCTTAAATTTCATTTGGAATTATTCAAATACTAATAGAAAATATAATTTTAGTTCTTAATTCGGTTCATGATGGTTTAGAATATAATTCAGCTGTGTCAATACAAAAAATTTCGCAAGTTTTTGAATTATATTAGTTCTGAACAATCTTGAACCGGATTAAGAACTAAAAATGTATTACATGGAAAATCAATAGTAAATTTATAAATGAAAAATTTTTATTTTCTTTTGGAACTTTCCCAAATGTAGCAATAAATTCTAAATTTCATTTCGAATTTTCACAAATATAAATGGAAAATCATATTTTCTTTTTCAATTTTCCCAAATTTAATGGAAAATCTTAATTTCATTTAAAATCTTTAGGAATTTGCTATTGAAAAAGTTAATTTTCATTTGGAATTTTCCTAAATAATAACAAAATATAAATGAAAAATCCCATTTTCATTTAGAATCTTTCCCATTGTAATGGAAAATGTCAATTTGATTTGGAATAGTTCAAATATAAGTAGAAAAACTTATTTTCTTTTAAATGTAACAGAAAATCTCAATTTCGTTTGGCTATTTTTACAAATATAAATAAAAAATCTTATTTTCCTTTCCAGTTTTCCACATGTAATGGGAAAATCTTAATTTACTTTTGGAATTTTCTCCAATATATATAGCAAATCTCTTTTTTTTAGAAATTTCAAATTGCAATTGAAAAAATTCATTTTGGTTTTGAATTTGAACATTCCGGAATATAAATGGAAAATCCCAATTTCATTTGAAATGTTTACAAATAAAAATGGAAAATCTTAATTTCATATGAAATGTTTTCAATTTCAATTGAAAATGCTGTAAATTCTTCTATCATGCAGTAATCTATCATGTTTCGAAGTTCTCGTCACAAAAACAACATAATAACGAGCCGACCTGGAATTTTGCAAAATATTTTCCGAATCTCCTATATATTGTGCATTCAAACTTTTAGTAAATATATAGAAACCTGGTTCTTTTGTCCTTGTTTTTCAATTATATATTCTTTTTATTTATTTCTCATTGCTTGTAAGAGTTATTACCCTCTAATCCAGCCAGGCAAAGTTTGAATCCTTATCTTTGCTGTTGAAATCCTTATTCGATATAATCGGTAATTCGTTGTTATTTGGCTTGTAATAACCACCGTCGATAACATTCGGCTTTTGCCGATGAGTAATGTGAACCGTTTTAAATTTCCTGCTAAAAACGTTACCCCCGCTGCGCCTCCTTTTGAGTGGAGATTTATTATTGGTGCGTAAAAAACTTTCTTCGTCGTTGTGGTGAGCTTTTGGAACCGCAGGGCCCATCTGATGGAGATATGCCTGCCATTGTTGCAGTTTATCATGGGCAGCCCTTAGTTGGGCCAATGATTTTTCATGGCCGGGATTTAAGCCTATGGGTTGGACGCCCACCACCTCGTTGAGATCCACTTTAATGGGTGCCAGAGCAGAGATGGCACGCGAGATACCAATTTGTGAATGTCTGATGCGATGTTCCATTAAGTCGGCACCCAGTAATTCCTCATTGGGATCCATACGTATTGGTATGATTTTATTGACAATGAATAGGAGAAGGAACGTTGAACAAATGCCCCAGCATGTCAAACACAAAGCTGAAAGTGACTGTATGCCGAGCAGATACCAGCCGCCACCCTTGAAAAGGCCAGAACGCCCCTTAGTAGTCTCGAGAGGTATGGGATTGTCCGCAAACAGACCAACAGCTATGACACCCTGTGAATGTATGGGAATGCGTAATAAATTCAGGGATTGTTGGACAATTATGAGATGTTGTTTGAATGTGCCATCCACTTACCCATATGCCACAAACCCCGTGTACAGAACTTGCCCCGACCGGATCATCTACGCCCATGCGATCGAATAGTGGCATCGTGAGAACACACAACAAAGCTCCCAATAAACCGATGAGTAAAGCCTCCCAGGCTCGATACAAGAAACAACCAGCTGTTATGGACACTAGGGAACCCAAGACGCCGTTAATCAGATCAATTATATCCAAGCGGCCATCATTGCGCCAAAGTGAGTAACTGGTAAGAGAAAGTAAAGTATTCACCATAATTTCACAAAGTACAGTCGATTCCTCCATTAAGATTCCTCTCGTCCCGGCACTTACATACAACTTATAATGCCACCTCCAAAGGAACCCATCATAGTCATGACAGCCGCCCTCGCAGCATATTGCCACTTGGCCCCCGAAACGCCATATGTGCTACCCGAATTGAAAGCCAACCAACCCCACCACAGCACGAATAATCCCATGCACGCATTTACCGGATTTCCTAACGGCAGCGGATCATAACCATCGGCATAGCGACCAAGTCGTGGTCCCAACATGGCTGCAGATGCAAAGGCGGCGGTGCCACCTACAACAAGTTTAAATACAAAAAAAAACAGGGTCAAATGTGTGAAACAAGAGTTCTCGATATGAAAACACGACATACCAATTAAATGCACGGGACCACTACCCGCAATATCAACAGCACCCAGATTGTTGAGGAAGCCATGCTCACCCCACACCCATCCACTGGGTATGCAATAGATGATGGTGTTCAAGAGAGAGAATAAACAATAAGCTTTAAAGTTGCACCTAAAGAAGGAGTGGGAAGGAAACTAGATCAATATTTGGGAAGCAAATTTTCAACACATATTTAGCTGTTTAGATAGGTTTTATAAATTCATTAATGACGCATAATGGTTCTCTTTCGGGAAAATCGAGGACCATCCAATTTTCGGCCCGAAGAAAGCCTTCATTCACCACCGCAAAGTAAATACGTTTGTGTCAAATCCGGCGATACGTTAAAAATGCTGTCAAAATATTCTATTAAGGAATGTTGTGCAAAATCTTGATACAATGACACTGAGGATAAAGTACATCTCAACACTTTTTCTTTCTTCGATTTGAGATTGGTATTTTATCTCTCAAACATAGCGATCTTTAAGATGTAAACAATTCTACTAATTTGTCAATATTCTTCGAGATATCACGTCGTAATGTTACAATTGGAAGTCTCATTGTGGAAGGCGATATCTCTTGCAAAGACTTTGGTTTGGTCCATTCTGAGGTTTTTTCCCCAAATATTACGTAATTTTGACATTGATTGAGTTGAATATTGACAAGAACACGGTATGATATCTTCGCGGTTCGAAGTGAACAAACTTGAAAATCTTTTCCGGACCAAAAATATTTTTACTTTGGTGAAAAAGCATATTTGGAAGTTGGAGAACATTGATTCTATTGATAAAAAGCCAATGGATTTTTAACTTGAAATTGTTTGATTTGTATAGCAGTGGCGTCATTGGTTCATTTGTCGAATCACAATCACACTCGAAGTGGAGTATTAAAGACGTTTGATGAGTCTGAAAAACTTTTCCGAATCAGAAATAGTTTTTACCTTGGTGAACAAGCGTATTTGGGACTTGGAAAGTATTGATGAGATTGATAAAAAGCCAATACATTTTTAACTGGAGATAGTTTATAGTGGCGCGCAAAATCACTTCACTAATTCACTTATCTTCGAAACGCAATTTCAGCCAAGTGGAGTACTAAAGAAGTTTGATAATCGAATTTTGCTGACTTGGAGTTGCACAATGTTTAGTTTGCATATTAAATTTGATATAGCCTGGCTCGCAGGTTAAGATAAATGATCGCTCTTCATAAAGATTGCAAGCAAGAAGACTACCTGATCACTGTAGTGTTGGTAGAATGGCTGAGGTAGAACGTCCTCATCATGGTGGGGATCAACATATTCTCTGACAGTCAAGCTACCATTAAATCACTGGATTCTGTTTTCTTGAATTCAACATTAGCCCTGAAATGCCGCAGATCTTTTAACGAGATGGCTCAGCATTTCAACATTCACCTTATGTTGGTGCCGGGCTACAGGGACATACCAGGGAACTGCAGAGCGGGGGAGCTGGCAAGACTAGGGACAACCTTACGGACTCCAGCCGAGTTAGAGTCCGTGGGCATGCTTCTAGTCACTTGCAAGCTCCTACTGCGAGATAGAGCATATTTAGCAGCAAATGGTAGGTGGGCGTCTGTCCGAGGCTGTAATTAATTCAGACAGATGTGGCCTCGCCTAGGTTTGAAGCGTTTATACACATTGCTGTCGCTATTAAGACCCGACGTCTTATTGCTTGTATCCATCATGAGACATGCAGTGAGATTGAAGGTTCCGACTAGCGACTTCTGCAGGAGCTGTTGGGATTAAAGGGAGGAGGAGTCCACAGAACACCTCCTCTTGAATTGTCCCGCCCTGGCGAACAGGCAGGCATCAACTTTGGGCTCTACCTCTTTAGGGACCTAAGAAATCTGGACGATATAGATATTGTCCGACTTAAGAGCTTATTGAGGTGCTTAGGATGGCTCAACGGGGGAAACTAGGGACATCCATATCGTTAATTCTGTGGCGTCACAATGGACTGATTATATAGCCAAGTGAGTCTGTCTATTTAGACTGTCGTACTGACTTAACCTGACCTAACCATAAAGAGTGTTTGTTTATGATGCTGTAAACAATTCTGACGACGTTTCATATGTTAATATGCACCTATTCATGAAAAATTGTCCTAAGTTGCCGCAGAAAGTATATATTTTTTCTGTTAAATTAAAACAAGTGGTCCACAAATGTGATAGTTTGCGGAACATTAAATTCGATATTTGCAAACAAATTAAAAATCCAAATTTGCATTGGCTTTGGAGCTGGGGAGAAAAGCTTTTGTATTAGAAAAAATATACACAATCAGCTCAGCTCAGCTGTTTGTTCGAACGTTTTCAATCAAATTTGTCGCTTGCATTTTGAACTCCTGCCGAAAGTATCATTATGAGCGCAACTTAAAAGAGGATTTTTTATCATGTCTCACAAAAAATGAAGCTACTACCCTTAAGGTTAGAGCTCAGACTTTTCATTCAACATGCTGTAAGTACATAAAAGGGCCTCTTTGTATTCCACTAAGCACTTGTTTGGTGTCAGAAATACTTTTGACCAATTTTTTATTTGATTTGAACAAATATTTAATAACATCGCTGTACCAGATAACAAATAGTGATATTACTCTTAATCTGACTCCCAATTTATTAAGTAGCTATTCGTCTATAAGCTGAGAGATTCTGTTCTTCCATCTCTGATACATTGTTGCTATTGACAATGGCTGCAGATTCCCCTTTCCCGTTCGGCATTGATAGGTGCAGGAGGAGTCAATTAAAAATCTATACCTGTTTACTATTGAAACTGAGGTATTGAGCGAATTGCTTTAGCTCTGTTGAGAGTTATAATTACAAATTTAAGTGTTAGATCTAACGAAGTTTTAACCGGTTCGATTTGGTATCACTTTTTTAGCGATGTCCGTCTGATCGCCTTTTTGTCGATGGTTTCTTATAAACACTGTAATTGCGACGCAGTTATATTATTTCAACAAAAGTTAGTTATTTGCCAGCTATATTAGTACATTAATTCTATTCAATTAATACATCACCAAAAAACAACAAAAAAATAGGTTAAAAGTTCCCTATAAAAGGGGTTTATCCCTTGATTTGGCAAAAGAGATTAGTTCCAAAGGTTTGCGGAGAGAAAAATCAGATGAAACTCCTTTTTATCGTCTCGTGTTTGAAACAAATGGGACTAAAAACGTGTCAGCAGTTTAGACTTTTACGCACAAATAAACTGCAACTCTGATCGTATAAAAATACTGAATTTGAAAAAGAAATGAGTAAAATCAGATGAAATTGTCGGTTATCGAATCGTTCGACAAAGCTTTGCACAACACGGTTCGCTCCCCGCCTGCACAAATTTTAACAAGTCTAAAAACTAATTTTATAGTCAAACAGCAATTTTAGTTGTATCGACTATTTTTTGACATTGACGTGGTTAAGCGTAACTGAACACAGCGGGTTTGAACGTTTGTGTTGTTCAAATGAATGGAAATAACGAACTGATGAAACAATTTGGAAAAATAACTGGTACATTGCTTAACATTTTTATTCCTGGCACCATGTTTTGTTTATGCAAACGTTCATTCAGAGCGAAAGTTCAGATATTGCTGCAAAAGACCTACATATAATTATATGCAACGATGCTGATAATTGATGATAAATTTTCAATAATTGATAATTTTGTAGAAAATACGTTCGGATTAGTTATTAAGCAGATATTAGTATATTCTAATTTATATTATTTTAGGATTTAATGGAAATTTCTAGTATGATTGTTACTCGAAATTTGAAAAAATCAATCAAAATATGCCTATTCTGTACATTATTCTGGGGAAATTTCAGATATACTTTTAAGAAGGTTGAGCTTGCTGTGGTATTGTTACCGAGAGCTTTTGAGTGGCCGAAGTGACACTAAATTTTTTTCGTTTAGTTTAGTTCTTCTTCTTCTTAGCTGCTGACTGGAATAGACATCCTTATCTATTATATGCCGTCCGTAGAAAATAATTCCAAGCGCTTCGATTTTCTGCGCTTCTTCTCCAATTCGTCACAACAAGTATTTCGTTCAGTTAGCCTACAAAAATAGAAACTCAGTGGTCGTAAAGAGTTTCTCATACGATTGGTCACATGGCAATAGGCGTCATATGTAGTAGCAGGAGAAATTGTAAATAGAGGGATATCATGTCAATGCCTCAATGGTACTTCGTTTTATGTTATGTACTCCTTCCACGAATCGGAGGATAGTTTGCTTTAAGTCTTTTTTCAAACCAACTTCTATTTGTTTTTAGTAATTTTTTTTTGTAAACTTACCGCTCCGCCATAGCTCCACTAACTATCGTTGTGGCAGTCGTAGCAAAAGAAAGCTGGAACAAAAAAGCGGCAAATATTTGACCCATCAATGGATCACCCACCGGAGGATCCAGTAGGAAATCACCAATAGCAATAAATGGGTTCGATAATTGACCACGGCCATAGCTCACACCATAACCGAACAACCAATAAGTGAAGCCACCTAACACAATATCGATGACGTTCTTCATCATGATATTGACCTCATTCTTTATAGATACGCAGCCAGATTCCAACATTCCAAAACCTAAAAATACACAACAATCAATAATACCATTAATTTTCCGCTCATTATGAAATGGAGGAGGCAAAATTTATAATGGAAATGGACATAAACCAATGGAAATTTTCTGTACATAATACCAGTTACACTAATTTCTCATTGATATTACAGTTTTACAGTCATCACTGATTTCAAATGAAAAATAAAGTCCCGTACAAAGTTCAAACAAAATTATGTTTTCCCATAAAAAATGCTAAAATTTGTCTCCTATTTTCGTTTGGGTGCAGTTCTTTGCCAAGATTTGGTATTGAAATGCTATTACAGGAATGTTTGTAAAATATAATGTTTACCATCATTTAATTTCCACGAAATGTACGAGAAAACATTTCTAAGAAATATTACTTTACTACGTGTTAGCTGCTAACCTTTACAACATCATAAATTAACGACTTCCTCACACAAGCCTCGAAGAATTGACAATAACCGAACGAAATTTCGTTTCTATTGCGTAAAGTAAAATTGTTCACTTTTTGAGGTACAAACATTCCTGTAAGAATGTTCCCAAACGAAAATTTAATTTTTTTAAATTTTTCAAAAATGTTAATATTTCGTGTCCGAAAATTTCAGCTGAGAAATATTTCAGTAGCATCGTAAGCATGCTTTCTTAACTGAAAAATAAAATTCTGATTAAACTGTGGCTTGGGCGTATATTATTTCTTAGTTCTCTTGGAGATCAATATGGAAATCATTTTTAGGAGACTATATTTCTGTTATTCTTAAAACTTCTTCTTCTTCTTAGGTAGCGACCGACTGGAATAAACATCTTTATCTATTATACGCCGTCCATAGAAAATAATATTAAGCGCTTCGATCTTCTGCGCTTCTCCTCCAATTCGTCACATCAAGTTTCGATAGTATTTCAAAAGCTGGGTCCTTTCAACGGGGTTTTGGTCACCCTCTTTTGCGCCGCCCATCAAGTTCGTTGTCGAAAACTTTCCGTGCTGGAGCATTTGGGTCCATCCGTACAAGATGACCCCAGCCAACGCAATCGCTGTATATTAATGCGTTTGACCACGCCGATGTCGGCATATAGCTCACACAGTTCATTGTTCATGCGATGCCGATACTCTTCGTTAACGATGATGGGTCCATATATTTTCTGGAGTATTTTCCTCTCGAAAACTGTCAGTGCTAATTCATCCGCTTGTGTCATAATCCAGAATTCTGCGCTATATAACAAGCCAGGGAAAACCAACGTTTGGTACAGTCGGATTTTTGTTTGTTGAGAGAGGGCCTTATCATTGAATCGCTTGCTTAGCCCATAATAACATCTGTTAGCAAGTAATACTCTATTCTTTATCTCCATGCTGACATCATTCGTTTTTTTTACAGCGGAATCAAGGTAAACGAATTCTTCCATTATAGTTGTCAACGTTCACACAGCGTCCTAAACGAGTAGACTCTTTGTTCGTTGAAATCAATAATTTTGTTTTATCCTCGTTTACCACCAGACTCATTTTCGCTGCTTCCTTCTCGATGCTTGAGAAGACTGCAGTAACATATCGCAGTTTTCTGCCAATGATGTCTTACGTCAGTTGCATACGCCAGTAACATATTGCTTTTGTTAAAGATGGTACCAGACGTGTTAACTGCAGCTTTCCTCATAATCATCTCCAACAGTATGTTGTAGAGGTCGCACGATAGACTGTCGCCCTGCCTAAATCCTCGTTTAGTGTAAAAAGGCTCGCTAAGATCTTCGCCTATCTTTACTGAAGAACATGAACATTTATATAAAAAAAAAACTATATTATGCTTAAAAAACTATGAACATTTATATAAAAATTCACAAAAAACATATTATTTCATAGGGGGGAAAAAAGGAAAACTCAACATTTTTTTGATAAGCAACCCCGCAATAGGGTTCCTAAATAAAGTTTTGGTGATGATCTGTTTTTTATGTATTCTTTACGGGAAACAAAAATTTCAATTGAGCGGCATTAAAGATTAGTATGCAAAATTACCGACATTTTCGGCAATTGAGCACAAAAACTTCGTTTGGAATATCGCAAAGATGTTTGAGCCAAAGGATATTAACATTTAAGCTTACATATCTATATACTCTTTAATTTTAGTTTAAATTGCATTCTAAGCTATATCGCAAATGAAATATTTGACATTTGAAGCTATTACGCGAATGGTTCACATGTAGGGAGTGTAGGGAGTTTGCCAGCTCAAACCAATAATCATCTTTTCGCAATTGTTTGATGAACAAATTTTGATATTCTGATGTGTAAAGTTTACAATTGTAAGGAATATTATTATATTTTTATTAATTTCATAGCACATTTTTAATGCATTTTAAAAAGTTCAAACTAAAAATTTTTTTTTTGAACTAAATGATACACTATTTTTGTGACGAAATTCTGGTCGTGATCAATTCTTTGTTTTACCCGTTTGCATGGTGAATATGATAAAAGACGACGTCAATACCCAGTTGGTATCCTCAGTGCTGAGATCGTAGAGACCCGGTATTACATAACTACTATTGCGCGCTACACCCTTCAAGGCTGTCTGTTGCGAGGCTGAGACGTTTGTTACCCTTGACGTCATTTCTGCCGCTTAAGGTCCAACCGACTATTCTGTAAGATACACCAACTATTCTATCTTCTATGTGGGGAAAAGCAACCCTTTACTGTGAATGTTCCGGATGGACTATCAGAACAGGCGATATGCATTGAAAAGTTTGTACCAGTAGTGAATAGCAGCATGTGAAATTGTTATTCAGATTTTGAAATTAATTTGAAATTAACTGCCCATTGTCCACAATTAGAGATAGAGAAAACAATCTATTCAAGTTAAGCACAAACATCACGCCAATAGTGAATTACACCCAGAGAAAAAAAACCATAGATCTATATATATAAAAATGAATATCTGTCTGTCTGTGTACAAAAATAGTTTGTAAGAGAACTCCTCTCACACGGCGTACCCGATCTTCATGAAACTTTCAGGGCTTATTCGTGTCGGCCAGGAGAAGGTTTTTAACTATGTCCGAAGGTCGAAATCGAGGCGAGTGACATGATAAGTCCGTCGGAAAAGTGGAAAACTGGACATTTTTCATTCCGAGTCAGCTGTTATGAGACATCTTATATATATAAAAATGAATTGTGGTTTGTTCCGATGCTTAAAACTCCACAACGGCTGGACCGCTTTGCATAAATTTTTGTATATGCATCTGGGTGGTGCCCGGGATGGTTTAGATTTACAATTCGGTTCAATTGGACAAAGGGGCGTGGTACCTCTCATACAAACAAAAAATTAAAAATCAATTATTTCTGCTCCTGCTTACGGTATTTGAACAAAATTTGGTGCGTAGGTTTGGTGTACATATCTTAAGTGCTGCTGCAAATATGGGCGGGATTGGACAATTGGGAGTGGTACCTCCTATACAAACCACAAATTAAAAAGCCATTATTTCTGCTCCTGCTAATGAAACATTCCAATAAAAATAAAATTTGAAGGCAAAGCAACGTTTGCCGGGTCGGCTAGTTACTCAATAAATGAGTTGGAAGGAATTGTTGGACGTGCAGTCTCATACGTTCTAGAGAATTCCAAGCTTTTCACACCTTTCACCGCACTTCTTTTTCAAGACACAATTGAAAAAGTAATTCGACAGAATGAACTTTTGAATGAAAACTTGACATCACTTTTCTTCGTCGCATGCTGATTTTGGTGCTAAAGACATTTCTTGTTGTACCACTTTCCACTTGACCCGGACAAGGATTATAATATTATTCGGTATTTAAACGAACTCTTGCAGAATATAGAGTAACCCTCGTAGTTTGAAAGAGGGTATCTCGATGTCGTTCCCTTTTTCATACAGGTTATGGATTATGAGATTTAGAGACTGTCATTAATGATTATAGACCAATATATTTATTGAAACATTTTTCTCTTGAAAATGCATAGGGGTGGTTCAATTGTTTGAACTATCGACTAGAAAAAATTTTGGCGAGACTGACCAGAATAATTAAGAATCCCACCAAACACCGAAACTATCCGTTAACGATGACATAATTATGTATTTCTAGATGAGTTTTGCTCTGTAAGATTTCTTGGACTGGTTACTTAAAGCTATCAAAATCATTGCATTTGCAAAGCTTAATTCCAGGAGAGGTTTTTATATTGCAATGGAGAGCACTAGAGAATTGACAGAACTGAGTAAGATAATGGTGGAAATATCATTTATATAAAGAGTATTGCATCTCTACGGATTCGCCGTAATTCCATTTAATGCACAAGTTTCGACCTGTAATGATAAATGGGCTTAGCATATTACGACAAACTCATCGTATTTTGACCATAACGCAACACTTATTACTAACAATATAGGTTAAGAAAAGATGAAACTTTCCCTATTCAAATCAGTTAAACAAAGACAAATCCCCTTGCATCTCAAGAAGAAGACATGGGAGAGGTTTCTCATATTCAATGAGCTCACACACATTCTATTTTTAGATTCACTGGATCTACAGTTTAACGACGATACCGAAAGTCGCAGTTTGAGAAGCATTTACAAGACTTGTCGATTACTCGACTATTCGAAGTGTTTGTTAGACACGGCGAGATGATCGCGACTCAAATAATGATAGGTGATTGTATGCGGAGTTGAACCTACGATCGTGCAAACGTTAGTCGCGTGTACTAACCATCGTTCCACGGTCGGTCACATTCAAATCAGTTGCGCCGTCGTGTAATTCCAAAGATTCGGTAGAAAAATAATAGCAGTGTTTATGCCCAAGGAGGAAAAGAGGACTCATAACTCTTTCTTCTGGACAAGAGGTCTGCTTTCGACGACTCGTGAAACTATAAAAAGACTCTACACAACTCGCAGACAATTTAAACAATAAACTGTTGCAGTCCCAACATAAACAAATAATCTCAGAGCATGTATTTAAGAAACCAATCTTTTACCTTAAAAATATATTTTTTGTTGACAGTGTGAACTATTTAAAAAAACTTTTTTCTAAAAAAAGTTGATTTTTACAATCATTTATAAGTTTGAACTCATTTTTTGTTTGATACATAAGTGAGAAGTGAACCCTACGCAATTTATTAATTTTGTCCAGTTAGATTTGTGATCTACTACACTGTGTGCCTGTTGGTTTTGCGTTTTCAAGCAGAATTGAATGCGTGATCACAAGATGCTCAAGATTGTTTTTGGTCTTTCGCACAATATCTTAAAATAATCTCATTACATTATATGCTACCTTTTAGCTAAGATAATACATAGAAACAGATAATGCAAATATAGTAACAGTTTATTGGCACCGTTTTGAAAAACACCATTTTTGGCTTGGCGTGAGAAGCAGTCTATGACTTCGTCTATTGTTAGTATGATTTCCTCACTGTAGCTGCTTTCATAAACTAGGAACTTTTGAGGGCGGTATCGTAAATATCGTACGTTACTAAAGTGTGATTTCTTTCATTTTATTTATAGGATAAGAGCTTCGACCCATTACGTATATTTTCTCATACTTTTTTCAAATTCGACCTCTAATCAATATCGCGGATTCTCCAGTATTTCAACAGTGGAATGTTGATTCTTAGCGCTTAGGAAAATGTTCCTTTGCAATTAGGACATATGTACAAATTATCGTAATTTTTATAAAACAAAATTAGTTCAAATGTCAAATGTCTAGGCTAGATAGTGCAGCCTGTGGTCATTCGACCTCATATATATTTGTAGTAAATTTCTCAAGAAGCTCCTATTAGCTATATCCGGTATGTGTTTCAATGCGATATCAACTTCAATTGCATGAATAACAGACATATCTCGTCGAGTGTATGTGCCCTCGTTACTGAGGTGGCGGTGCATAAACGGCAATTTCGTTAGCATGTCCTCATGTTAATATAAAATTAATCTTATTTTTTTGTTGCCGTTTCCAACAATTTTATGGTCTTGTTGTTGCTATTTGTCTTACGAATTAACCATTTAAAATTTAAGTGCACACAGTTTAGTACAAGCAAATAACCCTTTTAGCTCTCTCGCGATATCTACATTTAAGGTCCCTGTTCTGATTTAGTTAAGTTAGTTGCTATCGAAATAAAATTTCCAAATTGGAATCGTATAAAACGGAAAATGAACATGAAATTTCAGTGAAATTTTAATATTTAATTTAAATAAGTGAAATTTAAAAGAAAACGAAAAAAACAACAACAACATTGACATTGAACAGGTTTTCGACGAATATCGCAACGACAAAAGGGGCCATTAATTTTGGAAATAATGAGCCGATCAAGGACACTGCATTAAAGCAAAATTAGTATAATGTGAAGAATATTATTAATCGACGCGTCAGTAAAAATTGGAATCAAATAAAAAAATAGGAAAGAAAAATAATGAAAAGAAGCCAAATGCATAGTTGTTATGTAGGAGTCTTCAATTATATCTGGCCTTAATCGTTAAGAGTTTCCTGCGTTCACATTGATTGCTTATCATGGAATTTTTATTCAAGATAACTCAGAGATGGATTATGTGCGCCAAAAGCGTGTTAGAAGACATTTCGGATGGTTTGAGCTACAACTCTCCATCATTTCAGAATTGTCAATGAAAAGAGGAAAGAAACGTTGAAATATGGAGGTGCAAAAGATTGACGGAATCCTGGCAATTGTTATAAATATGGAATGTTATGGAATATTTACAAAGAAGGTGCCACTATATTCGCGACCTATCTGTGGTCACAAGCAAAGACGACTTAAGTGGAATTAAGACAAAGTCGAATTTATTCGTCGTTATTGGTGCACTTGTTTTGGCGCATTTACGTCCAATTTTCATTTCAAATTTGACAACGTTTACAAGTTATAGCAATTTTCCAAAATAGCGATTTTTGATCATATTTTTTCGTTATTATTGCTTGTCTTTAAAACGCTTGTTGTCTTCTAAAACGACAAAAAGGTTCAATATTCCTAAGTTAAATGTTTAGCGTTTGTTTGAGGATGGGAGAAAAGATAACCATTATCATTGAATAGGGTGGCGCATAAGTAACTTTAAGATTTGTTCAGTGAATAAATTTTTTGTTTAAGTCTTTTTTTCCATCTCTTTACAGAATTAACTAAATAATACTTGGGAAATTTATGATGAAAAGACTCATCACAGAACAAAGAGCCAAAGTTGTTAAATTTTACTTGAAAGTCAGCATTAAATTATTCAGATCATATCGAAATTTCTTTCATGTTCGAAATGCTCCTAGCGCTCCAACAATTTACCGATTGGTTCAGCGTTTTGAGCAACAAGGGGCTGTCTGTGATCTTCCGCGTGCTGGAAGACCTCGTGCAGTTCAAAATGAAGTGACCATTGCTCGAGTGCAAGCAAGTATTGAGGAAAAACCCTGAAACTTCCACTAGGCGACGTTCTCAGCAGTTAGAAATGTCTAGGCGGTCTTTGCAAAGAATTTTACATATGTTACATCTTTTCCCATATAAGATGCAATTGGTTCACGAGTTAAAACCAAATGATGCACAAGAAGGCATTCAATATAGTCGCCGTTAATGTTACTTATGCGCCACCCTATAGATGATTTTGAAATCTAGCAAACATAATGAATAATTTATAACCAACTACAGGCGCCAAACTAAACTAAACTCATTCATTAATATCTGTAATGACTTTGTTATGACTTTACACGATGAAATTCCTTATAAAAAATGGTCTTGTTTTTTTTTCACGAGGAACAAATTCAAGACGCATATTTTGTTCATGAAAATGTGAGCGGCATTACCAACTTGTTTGTGTTGTTTTCCAACACTGAAATCGGAAGAACAAATATACGTCATAATATGTTGGCTAATATAATTGTTAAATTACATCTGTATTAAAATTGCGTTATTGATATAAAACAATTAATAGTTTAAAAAAAGTTTATGAAATGACAGCTAAAATCTGTTGTTCACACCATCTGTTTATAATTTAACTGTTTACAAATCAGTGGTAGGAAATTTTCTTGTGGAAAAACAGAAGATTGTCCGGTGAAATAATGGACATAAAATTTCGCTTTGAAAATTACTGGGTTTTACATTGGAAACAGAAAGTTTACTACGGTAAAATATGACAATTTCTATTATCACTTAAAATTTGTGCAAATAAAATAAATAGCATCAACTGTCCGAAATTAAGAACTTAAGTCAAAGAAGAAAAAAAAAAATGTTAGCGTTGGCCAGACCATCTTTGACAAATTTTGGAAATGAAGTAACATTAACATTAACATTAAATTTAAAATAATGAGTTCTTTTCGAAAAAAAACTAAAGTTTTAAATTTGAAGACTGCAAACAGTAACATTCACATCAAAATTTGTTTTTGTAAGCAATCAGTGAGGAGATAATCCAGCTTAATAACTTTTTGTGCGACAAGAATCCAAAGGAAAATAAAAAAATTAACGATTTTGACACTAGCGATTTTTCATACAGCTCTTCCCTAAAATTTTTCTATTCGGAGACATTTATGCAACATATATGCGTAATTTTATTATTTTATGAATCCTCAAATATATGTAGTTTTAATCAAAAATTTTCAAACATCTGCATAAATCCACTAAAACTTTTGCATACTGTGATTGTTTCCTAAATCAAAGTCAGTCAGCTGTTAAAAGACGAAGTAACCACGTAGCGGTTAATACAGCTAGTAGTCTTCGGTAGGTATCATTAAAAATGGCGGAAGTTATGTGAATAACATTATCTTATGTCCGCCTTTAAATTTTTTAAAGCACGATTTTGGGACAAATTTTTCTAAATTTTCTATTACCCCGCTCAAGATAGTCATAGTTTGTTATTTGTCAATTTGGACAAAAATTAAATATTAAATCAAATGTTAATAAAATATTATTAAAGATTTATAAATAATTTTTGCTACAGTACATTTTTATTATTAAAAGATGTTAAATATTTCAAATCGTTACTTTCACATATATAATTACAATACAAATCAGTTAAATATCGGTAATAAGACATAGGGTGAGGGTTTATAAGCCGATTCAAAGTTGTTGTATTGGGTTTGACCTTAATAAAAGCTAACTGAAAAAAAAAAAAATAAATAAACTCCCTTGCATAGCATGAATGAGATATGGGAGAGCTTCTCACATTTAGTGAGCTTACACGCATTCTATTTGTAGACTCACCCAACGGGCCACAGTTTAGCGAAGATTCAGAATGTCATAGTTTGAACATTTACCTGACTTTTTTACCAGATTATTCGAATACTCAAAGTGATCGCCAGATACATTGAGGTGGCTGCTGCTCGAATAATGATAGGTGGCTGTATGCGGGGTGGAACCGGGATCATGCGAACGATAATTGCGTGTATTAACTATTGTGACACGGTCGGATCACAATTGAGCTATATAATTCTATTATGTGCCAACCAGAAAATTGATAATACTGATAATTAAACACTCTTTGAAAATATTTTTTTTCTCATCAATTATGCTAACGTTTGCACAAATTTTCCATCATCATTCCATTAGAGAGTATTTATCACAAACAGGATGCGTCAACGAAAAGTTTGGCATTTGGCACTAATGCAGAGTTGTTTGAAGCAAACAATAAACACATTTGTAACGAAATGAAGTTAATATTTCGATGATTATTTTATACAGGAATTTTGGCATTCAAGTTTGATTGGACACGGTTCAAAAAAATTAATGAAAAACACAACAAAATGAATTTCAAAAACATCAGCACTCTTCTATTTTCCATGATGCTGTCTTTCTATAAAGCTTTGCACCGTCTTTTTCCATGTAGGGATACAAACTAAATTTCATTCTTTGAATTCACTTTTTAAATTGTCTAAGCAGGATTCCGTTTTGTAGTATTAATTCATAATTATCTCTATACATTTTACCAGTAACAATTTGTATCAACAGTAATGAAATGAATACTTAATTTAAAACGATCCCTAAAAGGTATCCCTAAAAGTATACTCTAAAAACAAATAACAATCTTAAAGATTTGGAAATGCATGGTCTATGGTTCATCAAAATATAAATGCCTCCTTTTGGCGGGAATTTGAGGTTATTAGTTACACTCTGCTACAATTTGTGTGTGTGGTGCTTTAAGAGGCGTAGCAATGCAGTCTATTTTCATTAACAAAACTAAGTTTACTAACTTACTTGCTGATTTTAGTGCTATTGAACGAAAGATACGAATCTGGAAATATATGGGTTGGACTATGTAATTTGAATAGGAGTTACCAGAGAGGGCATGGTTATCCGGTCGATTATCTCAAAATTTGACTAAGCATTGTAATGCACGAATTAGAGAACATAGGAAAAAAAAATCAAATCTTGATTAATCGGTTAATTTGTATGGGAGGTACTAGAAAGGGGTGCTATTCGTTTTCATTTTCAGTACTTCGTTCACGAAACACATGATGTGAGCCAAATTTGACTGAATTCAATTTGACTGGCTGAGAGATATGAACCTAAGAATATATTGGTTATATCGGTCATTTGTAGGAAAGGTGCCAGAAGACGCGTGGATATTTGACCGATTTTTCTAAAGTTTTATAGAAAATTGCCAACCAAATTGGGCGAAAATCTAGCCCACGGCAGCTTATTAATTGGAAATTACGGAGGAAATAACTTCGAAAATCAAGCATTGTAAACCAATATAATGGACAAAAAATTAAGTTACTGCAGACTATGTATGAAAAGTAAAAGGAAATTAATCGAATTTCGGAAAATTGTTTTACGAAGTTTTAGCATCTCACCAATAAGCCAGACAGACGAACATCACTCAATCGACTTAAGTCATGAAACACATTTGGTCAAAAGATACTTGACGCTTTAGAAACTTCCTTCCGGCTGTTACATTCGTATTCCTTTATTCCTTCTGGTGAAGATACAAAAACTTTTAATACTAGTTCTCTATGCAATTACATTCTTTTAAATTTTTTACATTTGGCATATTTTTCAGTACTTTTTATTATGGCATTTTTTTATTTTTGCTTGCTCAAAACAACAATGAAATCCCCTCCCCAACTTTCATAAAATACGTTCCATACACACGGCTGCTGACTACAGGCGAGATAACATCCTATTCTACAATTTCCTCTTTCCTACATGCCATTGCTGAGGTTCTTGTCTCGGTTATTTCCCATTTTCCCAATACCATTCGCATTTACACAGTTGTATTCGTATTAGATTCCATTTGCCTGGCGACTGCACAATGTAGTCAACCCTGTCTTGACATCAAATTAAAGTTGAGAATTTTCACTTGTCGTGCAAAGTACATGAAGAGGAAAAAAAGACAAGATTTCCCTTAAATACGCATAGAAATTGTGTGTTTATAAATACAAATTTAGTGAAAACGTAGAATCCAATTGGAGACAAGTGCAATAACATGTATTTACTAATCATATTTGTGATAAATTTCATTCATAATGTCAAAGGTAAAATGGCCGAAGTAGAAAAAAATGAAGCAAATTTTAATTGAATGAATAGATGGAGGAGTGTGAAGTGAAGAAAAAAAGTGGAAATGAAAATTTCACATACACACATCTTTACATACGTTGTATGTTATGTGTATATAAAAAGTGGAATATATGTATGTATGGCTGGATGTACGTACGACTGTGTACCATGGTGGCAAAGTGGCATACAACAAATTGCACATACCAGAAAAAAGTGAATTTGAACAGGGAAATAAAATTGCGATTTTATGCAAAAAAAAGATAATATTGAAAGCTTTAGTTTTGTCAAATGTTGCCCAACTTTAGGGAAACTCAATAAATAGAAAGAACAACACATTTCAAATGTGTCTGTGTGCGTGAGAGTGTGTTGGTATGTTTTTTAATAGATGTCCATGACCAATCTAAGAAGAAGCCCCCACTTTTCTCGTTGGTACCAGAAGAAGCAGACGAAACAAAAAATACATATGTGCGAGAAGTGAAAAAAAAAAAATAGATCCATGGCACACATTTGGATGCTATTTATTATTTTGCATGCGTTCTTTCTGCGTCTTCGTCGTGCGAAGAGCGAGAGTAAAACAACAAATCCTTAGTGTGCTTCCTGTTTTGTGTATGCCCGAGCGGACGTGTGTGTGCATAAGTGTGCGTTTAGTTTATCCAACGAGAGAGCGAAAGAAACAGAGAAAGACGACGAGATGAATCCTCTCGTGTACTCAATTCAGTGGGGGTCGCCTCTCACTGTGATATATTCTTGTGATGATTAAAGGGATGGTAAATTAGTTTTGACATAAAAGCACTAAAATTGGTGCCAACAAATGGTGAAGTATTCAACAATTGGAAATTTTTAGAATTACAATAATAACAGATTAATAATGCGGTTAATGTTTCACTCTCATTTTTTTAAATAAAGTAATGAGACCTTATTTTACACCTAATTAAATAGGTGGCTTTCGAGGAAAAATATTGTACAAATATTAAGGAAGGATTTTAACATGATTGAAAAAGAGTTTACGTTTAAAAACAAATATATATACGTTGGAAAATTTTTCGATTGAAATTGTGTATAATGTTCTACAGGAAATTTAATTCCTGAAAATCAATTTTTTTAAATATTTCTATATGATATGATCATCCATAGATGTGAGTATATATAGATATGAAAAAAGTGCAAAATTAATTTAAAATATTTTTACTGGATAACTGGCGCAAGGCTTTACCGATATTAATGAACATTTTTCTATGGCATTGTATTCTCGAGTAGTGATCTGAGATCGAAATATAAACAAAATCGGCATGCCTTTTCTGGCACATGTTAATACAACTGCATGCTTAACACAATTAGTGAAATTAGTGCAATTTGCTTTACCACTTCTGGTACCCCTGTAAATTATATTAAAATCGAACTTATTTTTTATTCTCATCCACAGGGATGAAGAAAAATATTATTTAATACGAGAAAAATTGTAACGCATTGACGAAGGTGTGTTATATCCTAGGTGTCTTTAGACAACATTTGTTTTAAAACTTTCTAATAGAATTAAGCCATGTGCCTGCTTTGCTAGCTGGATTAAGGGTGGACAAGTTAACTAATGTAAAGCTTTGTCGATCCTAATGACATTTAACTATTAGGCAATACCGCCACGTGCTTGAAGTATCGTCATAAAAGGTGGTAGATTTGAAAGAAACATTTTTCTGTTTTTGAGTTGATATACTGGATTTACTCAAAATTCCGTGTGTTGCTGAGCCAATTTCCTCCAAGCCTTCTAAACTCTGGTTTAGGACAGTAATTGGACGAACTATCCACGATCGTAATATTATCTCACATTTTCGCCTTAATTTGATTTCGTAGGCTCAGTTAACCCCAAATATATATTATTTCGTCAAGCATAGCGTAACTGCATTGGTACGAAGATTATTATTTTTTAAATGAGATTCCAAGCATTCCAAGGTATCTACAAGAGCGATATTCATATTCGTAATCGAATGCATTCGAATACATACTAAAACAAATTCTCACATTCAGTGGGCTCTGCACACATTCTTTTTCAAGTTTGCTCAGCGAGACCTACGTTTTAACGGCGACTCTGAACCTCACATTTGAGACTACTTAAAGTGTTCGTCAGACGCACATCGAGCCGACCACCACTCAGAGAAAGATAGGTGGCTATGCCGGGGGTTGAACCCACGATATTGTGATTGATGATCGCGTGTACTAACCATAGCGCCACAGTCGGTCTCCAACTATATAAAATAAATATTCCAAGACTACTTCATACAAAAATATGAATGTTTTCGTCCAAAGGGTGTATTCATAAAGGCTCTAAGCTAATAAAACTTGAAACTTTAGGTAAACCCTGTCCAATCACAAAAATATTTTAATATTTAGGACTTCTAGGGGACAAAGTAGACAAAGTAGTTTCTGCGCGTCATGCCAAGAAATCTAAAGTCGCGGGAATACAATTATCGCTAAAATGTCAAGAAACAGAAACACAAATGTATAAAAGAAACAGAAACACAAAGTCATAACTTGTGACCTCTGATGGAGGCTAATATTCGTTGGGGACATATTTAGGAAATTTCAAAAAAAAAAAAAAAAAAAATCGATGAAATTCAAAAATCTTTAAAAACAAAACTCTCTCCAATAATATCGACAATGACAAATTGTGAAAATGTTCTAAATTTCAGTCACATAAGCGATTTTTTATTTTGGCGATTTTTTATTATAACGAGCCAGCGTTCTATTAATCAAATTTCAACTAATCGACTTTTTGTAGAAAAAAGTGGAAAAGTCGAAATCAACTATTATTATGTTGTAAAACAGTCGAATTTTTTATTGTAAAGGATGACTTTCGTTTTTAACTCTAGATGCTTTTTTGTTGCCAAATCTGTTAAATGTAACTTTTTGCGGCGGTGACAATATGCTCTACATTTTTGATTTGAATTTTCAGAGGAAAATTGTCGATAAATTAGACAATTTATATGGAAGCTTTTGGGAAGGGTATGGCAATGGAGCCTATTTTCATCCTCAAATCTAATTTTATCCAGTGCGTGATATTTGCTTGATTTGTCCAAATTTAGTGGAATAGAAATAAAGATATGAACGATAGTTATCTCCATTTTTTCGGGAGAATCGTTGCTACTTTAGTTACTTTCGATTCATTTGTAAAAATCCAATTCTAGAAACATGACAAATATTTAAATAGTAGTGGGTATTTCTAAGAACTTGGCAGAAAACATGCTATTTGATGCATTTTTATCTTTGATGTGTGACATTCTTTCCTTTCAAGAAACGAAAGTATATTAGACTTTAATATCGGCTGATATAAAGAAAATAAATTGCATAAAACTATAATTTCCTTGCGGGCTCGCGAATCACAAAACATGTGCTTCATTATGCACTTAAGATTTATTGTTTTAATGATCCCTTTTTGAAACGTGTTGTTACTGAAGATGTAAAATGGATTCTTTACAAGATCCTGGTCGGAGCAATACGAGCATTCTGAAACTTCTCTTCTGAAACAAATCATAAAGTCCATTATCAGCAATTGCAGGCTCGATAAAAAATTTTGAAGTTGGATGCAAGACGATGCCACATCCAAATTATAATCCTCCTTAGGGTTTTCATTTAATTCAGAATCTGAATCATTTTTTGAGCTGAAAATTCTTCAATACAGATGAAGACTCAAAAAAACCGAGTTTTCCAAATATTTTTCTTAAGAGGATTAGTAATTCTTCCAAAATGATATCAAAAAATTGCTTGAACCATGGCAGAAGGACATTGAGTAAAACGATATTTACATTGAATGCCAAAATCAATTATTTGTATAATTTGTTTATGCTTTGAGCATAAACACAAAAATTACTTTATTTTCAAGCCAATACAAAACTAAATAAAGCGTCTTATATAAAAGCGGGTAACTGAGTTTTAAGTACATTAAATATTTACTATACATGTCCCGATATTAGCTGTAATCTACGTATAGAAAGATCCAAAAGTTTTAAATCTGACACTCCCGTAAATTGTCAATTCGTATAGCTTTGACGGCCTTCAATTAAATGAGTGAAAGATCAAATTTTGGTCTCAATTATTTTGATCCAAGGCTTTCTCAAATGGTAGGTATATCTAAAGTTGCACCAAATATTATCGTCACGATGTCGTTTCGTAAGGCTATTAGGAAAAAGAATTAAGTTTTTCTAAATAATTATTTGGGAACGCCCATATTAATCAATTTCCATGTGGTAAGTTAAATCTGTCAGATTTATATGATAATGAGCAAGTCACTCAATAGCAATAAGATTAACGACATATTTGTGCGCGAAAATTGTACCATGATAAAATGGTACCAAAGTACAATTATTTATCCTTCCTATAGTCAAGAGAATAACATCCAATTTGGGAGTGTAGGGAATCCAGATTGTTCTCTTCTAACCATACATACATAAGCGTATACAAAAACTGCCACGAGTGGGTGGTGTTTCTATGCTGCAAGTGTAGTATTGTCGTTGTTTTTGGGAGAGAATATACAAATAAGACACTAACAACATTTGGGGAAGGACTGCGTGTCTGTGTGGTGAGGCGTTGTGAGAGCATTGGTTGTTTGCGGGAGTGTGTAGCGGATATGTCAAAGGATATATGTCACAAACACTATGTTATTTAACACTTACACTCTCGCACAATTAATGAAACGTACGTACATGTGTGTCTGTATGTCTGACTGTGTATCCTCTTCCCCATGGACATCGTGGGGTTATTATAAAAACAACTGAAATAATCTTGATTTTTGTGGAATGAAGTTTCGCTTGGAAACATCATGTTGCTGTTGGTTGTCGTCCCGTTGTTGTTCTTGTTGTTGTGGTGTCGCGTTGACTTTATGCAATTCTACTCACATAGATATGCATAAACATAACGATAAAACCGAATCACTGATGCGGAAAGCACAAAAGGCACGATGAAATGGGGAAATTAGGGAGGGTGCGAGTTTGTGCCGAAACCTGTGATATATGTAAATGTAGCCAGTGTTGCCTATTTTGGAATGGTATGAATTTATTTGCTTTTACTTTTAAAGGAGTGTCGCATATGATGAATGTTCTTTAAGAGAATTATTTTATAAAGCTGTTTTGCGAATTGTTGCAAAAATTCTCTTTAACTGACAGGAAAACCACATAGCAGTAAAAGTGGAGTTTTGTTTGTCCCCGCTAATTTAATTTTGTATGATGTCTAAAAAAATAAATAATAATATGTTCGAAATACCATTTAGAATTTTTTAAAATTGTGTCTTCAAGTTACTAAGAATTAAAAGTCCAATTTATTCCTCTTTCAGTGTGGGAAACAAAAAGAGAAAAAAAAGTTCGACGTTGCCACTTATGAAAGTTTCCCTCCCGAAAAAACGTAGTATTGTCTGGTGGCAAAATTTAGCTTCAAATTTAACAACAATTTTCTTTTTGTATAGAGTTTCACCTTAAGCGGTGTTTACTTGCATTTAAATTATTAAGTTATTGAATCATTTACTTATAAAATAAGTAAAATAAACGCTCAGGCCAATTAATTTCACCTCATAACTGAACCGACAGTCAAAGTTTAGCGCCCGGACGATTTCTTTTGAAACCCAAACATTTTCTGTTCAATCCTTTGAAGGTCTACTGAGATATATCTTTCTTAGCAAAACAAATGTATAAATATTTTTTATTTGGCAGGGAAAGCATGTATAACAAAATTCACTAAAATCAGAGAACGTGAGGCGATAAAACTACAAATTTTTTTTAAAAAGTTGAAAATTTTATTACCATTCAACTGTGTAGAATATGTAGAAATCACATCATTTGTTTACACTAAATTTCATTTTTATAATATATCAAATTTCGAAATCTTTCTTTTCCAATGCTAGATGTTAGTAGCAATGTGTGAGTAAGGTCTTTGAGTTAAATTTTGGAATATTGTGGTTGTTTAGGTTTAGATTATATTATGGACTATGAAAAATTTGTCATTTAATTAATTTTATATCTGCCATAGACAAAATATAGCTTACAGAATTAAATATTATTTTATAGCGGTTCAACTTTGGTATGATTTTGATAGCGAGTCAACAAATAAGTAAATACTCGTATGATATGGGCAAAGGGGAAATCAAGCACAGAACATTGGAATCACTACAGAAATTCAGTCAAGTGGATTGCCTTACATATATACAGAGTGGGCCATAAGGGAGTTGGCGGTTTAAATATTCAATTAAAAAAAAACTACGAAACATAAAAAAAATATATTTGTATTTTTAA
Source organism: Philornis downsi (assembly GCA_019455685.1). Lineage (NCBI taxonomy): Eukaryota > Metazoa > Arthropoda > Insecta > Diptera > Muscidae > Philornis > Philornis downsi. The sequence continues at coordinate 175,300 of JAHXMU010000668.1, forward strand.
AAAGTAGAAGCATGGGAATTTTTAAGACCTAAAAATAATGTTGTCCAAATGGCTTCTCTCGGCTGCTTGACACTCTTGGAACCGAAATCGCAAATTTTGGAAAACTCGTTGAAAAACTGTTCTCGGTATTTTGTTACTTTCCTGAATAATGTTCCTCTTCAACTGCTCTAAATTGGTCGGATTATTCTCGTAGACTACCGATTTCAGGTAGCCCCATAGAAAATAATCGCATGGAGAGAGATCGGGGCTACGTGGGGGCCATTCAATATCCCCCTTTTCGAAATGAGTTTTCCAGGAAAAACATTTTTCAGCAGCTCTGTGGATACTCTAGCCGTATGACATGTGGCTCCATCCTGTTGAAACCACATCCTCGAGGTATTGCCTTAAAGTTCTTGCAAAGCTGGCACCAAAAAGTCTGCTAGCATGTTGCAATAATTGTTCGCTCTAACCGTCATCGCATGACCTCTTTCGTCCTCAAAAAAGTATGGTCCAATAATACCGGTTGACATTATCCCAGTCCACACCACAAGCTTAGGGCTGTGAAGTGGACGTTCATGCAAGCGTCGGGGATTAGTCTCGGACCAGAACCGACAATTTTGCTTGTTCACATGGCTATTAAGGTGAAAATTGGCCTCATCACTAAAAATCACGTTGTTGAAATTGTTGAACCGCTCTAGCATCAAATTGACAAAGTTAAGTCGGTTATTGGCATCATCGGGTTTTGATTCTTGGACTATCTGAATCTTATAAGCCTTTAAATGCAAATCACGTTTCAAAATTCGTCGTAAAGTTGTTCTTTTGACATCCAAAGACTGACTTCTCTTACGTGTTGACTGTTGCGGATTTCGCTGAACTGAAACACGAACACGCTCCACAATGTCGGCTGATCTTGCAGAAACTGGGCGACCACGAACCGTAATTGGTACTGTTGAGCCGGTTGTTTCGAACATTCTGATCCATTTTCGTATCACATTGGCGCTTGGAACTTCACTTAAATCGTTTAAACCGTGTTCATGCCGATACAAACGTCGTGCAGTAATCACTGATTTATTGTTTTCGTAATACGCTCGGACACAAAATGCACGCTGCACTCCCGTGTACGGCTCCATGGCGACTAAATTTCCAGGAAGCGGCGCAGCGAACAACATATCCCCCCGCCACCCCGCACCGCGCGTTACCGAGAAATTGAAGAATTAAATCGCCAACACTCATATGGCCCACCCTGTATATCTTCATCCAACATTTAACTTTCTGGAGCTCTCCGCTTAAGAAATGTAGAAGGCCCATTGTCGTTTTGCTAAGTTAGCCAATTTGTATGTGTGGTACTTTAAGGGAAGTGGCGGAGCAATCTATTTTCATTCGCAGTAGTAAATGCCTGCTGCGGACCAATCATACTGAATATAATGCAATTGAGTGAAAGATATGAATGTTGGGAAATATAAATTAAAGTAGATGTTTTGCATAATTTGTATAATTTACCGGTTTTATGATGGGTATAGGCTAATGACATTTTGAAGTCTCCATGCTAGGACGTCGTGTTATAGTTTTTTTGTTACCCAAAGACCTCAGCACTCTGGTTTTAAAACCGTTTCAGCAAAAGTCGAAACATCCGTTTAACATTTAAAACACTGTAGTTACAAAATATCGCATTTGATCAAAAGTAAATTTTCCATAATAAATCTGAATTTGAGAAATCAGAGATGGTGTATTCCGAAGAGAAGTTAAAATTTGCAACATTTAAGCTTGTCTTTTGGTATACAATTTTGATAACATTGCTTTTGCTGTACGTAAAACTTTTGAAATAAGCCGCATCCTGCACAAAATCATTATCATTGGCTAGAGTAAGAAATTTGACTACAGTTGGTTTCAAATTATTGTAATGAAATTAAATGAAAGGGTTCCAAGTATTTAACATAACACACATTCTGTCAAAAAAAAAAAAAAAACAAAATAAAGCGAATTGATTATTTAAAAAGTCCGCTAAAGGAATCGATTTTTCATCTATTTTGGTCAGTGTTCGATGTTGGCAGTTTCTACAATTGATAAAAATACCGAACAAAGAATTTGTCTTAAATTTTATACAATATATACATGTATGTATAATATTTATAAATATAATATTTTATATTAATTTAATTTAATTTATTTATTCAGGATTGTAATTTTAAGCCTTAAGGCCGATTTGATTAAATTACAATATTACAACGTATCTTCTCCATAATTCAATAACAAATGCATTATATAAGTTGACAATACTAATGTTATAAAAATGTTGTGTATTTTAATAGCAGAAAAATATGTTTAACAATATGACGATCTACTTAACTTATTAGGATTTTTCACTATAAGGTATATGTTTTTCGTCCTAAAATACGGAATTATAACTTTAATTGGAATTTAGAACTACTCCATTATATTTATATATTTTTATTTCGTGTGCCGAATCGCTGAAAATCGTACAAAAAGCTAAACGTGAATCGACCTTATTAAAAACATGTGCATATGAGTGATAGAAAATTTGCGCCAAAGAGGATTTAACACCGTTACAGTGAAAGACTAAAAAACTTCATATAAGTTTGACAGATATAACCGTTCAATAGCATAAATATCGCTGTAGACTTGCTGGAATGAATCAATTCCTACCCCACATAAATAAAATGCATTACAACTGATTATAAGATATGGGTTTTAAAGTTTGTAATGCAAGCCAATCAATAAGGTACAGAACAGCAAGTTCCAATTGAGTACAAACCGAATAAACCACGTCAAAGTCGATCAAAAGTCTGTGTAATATTAACTGTTTTGTTTGATTGTATCGGTGTTGCCAGAAGACCAAATTGTAAACAATGAATATTATTATTATCATTGTCAAAAAAAAGGAAAATTTGTAGAAAGAAAACTCATGGATTTCGCATCATCAAGACTATCTCTCTCAAAAAACGCAGCAAATATCATCGACCAAATAAGGTATTCACTTAATAGAATACCGACTTACTTCTTTTCTTTTTTTCTTCTTTTCTTCTAAAACTCCAATTACCGTTTTCAGTTAATAAAATCGAAGAGAATTGAAGTCTTTTTCGCAAAAAGTATTTGAAAAATATTCCGATGATTAGAATATTCGTTGACATAAATGTATTTTTTCGAAATGCGTCTACTTTGAAGGCGATACAATGGATTTGAATGAATGATATACTATGTATATATTTTGTGTTTTTTTTACCAATTTCCGATACATTTTTGACAGCATAACATGATAACATAATAGATAACATGTCGATTTCTTTAAACTTTTATGGGTTACAAATAACGGCTGGTACTATGCTGAATTTTCGCGAAGAAACTCCATGTAAAAAAATGATCTTGCTATTTGAAGTTAAATTTTCCACTAGACAGTACAATGTTTTTCCACGAGGAAAATTTTCTTAAGTGGCAACGCCAATCTCTTTTTTTGTTGATTTCCAACAGTGAAGCCGACATAGTGTACATTTTTACGTGGCAATACGACTGACTATGTTCTTTAATAAAATTGAAAACTTTAAAAAGAAATATTAATAAAACAGACACAAATCTATAATTTTACAAATATATTATCGAACATATTACGACGTAAAAACATTAACTGTTCTGATTTTAGTGTTGGAAATCAATACATGATAAGCTGTCAATGTCGTTATATTTTTTCACAAGCAAACAATGTTTCGTGGAATTTTTTCCTCATGAAAAGAACATAGTACCTAGCTTAAGAGCGGTAAACCAATATAAACAATAGCGTTGAAGGCTTGCGGTATATATTTTTTAATAAATTACAAATATTCATTGTAATTTTTAGATATTTGAATATTGTTGCCAGAAATAAGTTAAAATGTCTGCGTATACAAGACTGCGGTGACTACTTATATCAATCATAGTGTACATACAGTTACATATAATAGAAAATCAACATTATTCACAATTGTAGGTGATTGTTTACAGAATATCTTTGATTTTACATTCAATATTTAAAACTCAGCAATTTCTCCTCGGTTTATTGTGTGGCAACACTATCGCGAATGCGCTACAACCGTGTGTTGGGTGGGGAACCAAATATCACAAGCTAACGTAAAGGAGCGCGTGTGGGAATATGAGTGTGTATGGGAAGCAAAGCTGTCATACAAATGTTTTGGGCTCACAAAAATATGCTACCAAACTTCTCTGCGCTCACAGACGTACATACTCGTATATGTACTTATATCTGCACTTATGTATGTACGTTTTCATATGACACCTGGTCCATAGTTTCCTCCATATAATTCTTCGTCACCCTTCATTACAATGCAATTCAAATATAAATTTAATGATGACAAGTTTTCATTTATTTTTCGTTACCCTCCGCCCTAAAAACGTCGGCGGCCGCCATCTTCTTCAACTGCCATGGAGAATGTGCTGATGTGACATATATTTGCACATGTTTCCAATTGTTCTTAACCTCGTTCCGTGAAGAAAATATTCTCGAAAATAAGAAAAACAAAAAATAACAATCTCAAGATACCTGTGTAACAATTTTAACCTCGAGCTAAATATGCTATGTGTTCTTTTAGCTTTATGCATATTTTCAAATATAAATAACATTTCCTTTTGCCACCGTGCACGACGGCTGCGAGATGCATTGGGGAGTTAGGGATGCTGCATATTTTCAAGTAATGTTGTAATGTTGCCAAAAAAAAAAGCAAATGGAAATATGAGCCTGGCTCTGGTACATTCGAAGTGGAATAGAAGTCTTCGAGCCAGTGCAATAAAAATTCGATAATTTTGTTATAACAAACAGCTGTTAAATCATATTAATAATTTGTAAATCAGATATTTCGGACATTTAAACTGACTTCCTTACACCTTCACCCAACGTCCTTTTGCGCTGGTGTAAAAGTAAGAGGAGTAACAAGAGGAGGTGTGGGAAATCGCTAGATTATTTTTTTTGCACAAATACTGTGAATTAATGCATAGTAAAAGAAATAAAATTTACAATTTACTGAACTTAATTATGATAACATACTTAGAACTTCTTGTCTTCTGCGGAAAAGTTATAGAGAAACTAATGTGTTTTGCCAAATCGACTAAATTGTATTGCAGTCAGCCTATGGGGAGCAGCTTTTCCAGTCGTAAAACTAAATTTCATAAAAGTTGATGCCTACTAAATTATACCAAAATTTAGTACAAATGAATAATGGATATGAATCTACTAATATATGGGTTAATTTAGTTAGTTAATTTAGAGGTACTAGAAAGGTTTTTGGTTGGAATGGTTTTTTTTTGCCATTTTACCAAGCATTATAATTTAACACAATTGACGAAAATTTAAGTTGCTACAATCTATGATTAGGATGATTAAATTTTGATATACTGGTCAGTTTGTACGGAGGGATACTCGTAAAGGTGTACAATGCCCAATATTTAAATTGCGGCAGTCTACGGATTTTGGGAAATTGATAAATTTATATTGGAGATACCAGAAGGAACGTGGCCAAGTCGTCTATTTTCATTCTCCTAATTAAATTTATCGAACAAATTTGGCAGAATTCATTGCAACTGTTTGAATAATATACATCTACAAATATATTTTAGAAAACTCTTAATACATGCCAAATGTGTATGAATTTTGTACAGCTGAATTAAAGATATGAGTCTAAAAAGTATGATTTAAATGGGTCCTTTGTTTAGGACATGACACAAGGCGCAGTGTCTCTAGGTAATTTTTTGCCAATTTTACCAGGTATTATAAAGAAATACGGTGGACAAAAACTGCAGTCAGTTTGTATGGAAGGTATCGGATGGAGTGGGCTAATATAGACCATTTACAGTCTCCTTCTACGATCTTGCAAAACATTAAGCTGTGCCAAGTTTTACGAAGTTTCAAAAGATTTATGACAGTTATCGCTATCAGTCTACCATACAGACGGCCATCGTTCAATCAACCTTAAAAATCATGAAACATATTTGGTCAAAAGATACTTGGCACTTTAGACACTTCTTTAATGTGTTATATCTTTGTGGTATCACATAATATATGTGTACTTTTATTCCTTCAGGTGAAGACATAATCATTGGCATAAACGGCGGACTTAAGCTGTACATAAGATAGCTTGACATCGTTCTTATGACTTCAGAGAGCTATAGATTTTGAAACGTTATACAAAGGGCGTAAATTTAGTTTAACCAGAATACGCAGTTTGTGAGTAATGGGTAACCCACTCACAGAAGGAATAACCCACACACATGACCATAGGAAAAGATAAATAGTCGCTTACACACTATCCATGAGAAATAGGTAACGTCGTGTGCACACTATCCATTGTCGTATTTAAAGGGTGTCCCAACAAGAACGCAAGATTTAAATGACTGATGCAGCAATTGAATTGTTTCTCTGGCTGTATGACATGTGGCGCCGTCTTGTTGAAACCACATGCCCTCCACATTCATTTCTTCAATTCTAGGCACGAAAAAACTGGTTATCATTTCACGATACCGAACACCATTGACTGTTTACGCTTGACATGCCTCATTTTCATGAAGAAAGGTCCAATGATTCCTCCAGCCCAAAATCCACACCACACAGTAACACGTTGAGGATGCATTTGCTTCTCGTGAATCACTCGAGGATTTTCCTTAACCCAAATGCGACAATTCTGCCTATTGACGAAGCCATCAAGATGGAAATTCACCTCGTCACTGAAAATGATTTTATCGGCAAAATCAGCATTTTCATGTTGTCTGTCCAATACCCAATTAACGAACTCCCTTCGCTGTCCATGGTCAGCTGGCTTCAGTTCTTGAGCCAATTGAACTTTGTATGCCTGAAGATGCAAATCTTTCGCTGCAAAATTTGCCGCATAGTGGATTTGAAGACACCAATTTGCAGAGCTCGGTGTCGAATTGAGGTGAATGGAGTTTGAGCGACATCATCACGTACAGCTGCGACATTTTCGGTTGAACGACTTGGTCGAAGGCGCGTTGTTGTCTTTACAGAGACCCAGACCCAGACCAGACCCAGTTTTGCCAAATTTATCCATTAATTTCTTTACAATTGACAATTTTGGAGTATTATTGTGATGCCAAATTGATCGCAACTTGCGAACTGTAGCCGCAAAACTTTCACCATTTTGATAAAACAATTTCACAATGAGAATGCTTTGTTCATTCGTGTAGCGCTCCATTTTTACTAACCTCGTACTTTCTACTAGCAAACAATAACAATTGTTCAAATGTCAAACAATGACGAATGGCGCCAAATTTAAATCTTGCGTCTTGTTGGGACACCCTTTACAATGCCACTCACTTGAAAAGCACTGTCTTTATATATTTTTCTAAGCTCGATTTTTTCCAAAATAATAATTTATAACGAACTGGTTGTGCTTTCATAAATCTGTAATTCTATAACATAAATTTTCTTTCATATTAATGAATTAGGTACTAAAGCATTAAACACAAAAAAAAGTCAGAAATTCAATCTCAGTTTTTGGTTCATTTGTACAGCCCTCCCTTTCAAAAATTAGGTTATACACGAAAACATTAATTCTAAATTAAAGGTATTATTATTTGCTTACATCTAATTTAAAAATAAGTATTTTACATAAAATTTAGTGGTAGGTGCTTCCGCCCTGGTTGAGAATACATTCATATATTCTGTTCGGTAGGGAATCATACAGTTTTTTGATTGGGTCCAGCGAAATGCACGACCAGACCTGTTTAATTCCATTAATGAGTTCACTTTTGCTTCAATATTGCTTGCCTGATTCGTACACTTTGCGTACTATCCATCTCCAGATGTTTTCAATAAAGTTTAAGACTGGAGAGTAAGGCGGCCAGTTTATGACCTCAACATTTTGGCTTTTAATCCATGATTTGACGACTCTAGCTGTGTGGACTGGCGCGTTGTCATGCTGAAATTTCCATTCCAAGTCTCCGAAAACATTTTTAACTGCAGGAGAAGCTTTTTCCCAGCAAGACTTTGTATGAAGTCGCATTCATTTTTAAAGAGAGAGAAACTGTAGCTCTATTGTGACATAATAAGTGATCGCACCACATACCATAACTTCACCTTCTCGGCTGTGTAATCAATTGAGTAGGTGTTCCTCTTTTCGAAGATCGTGAAAGTAGTAATTATATCAATCAGAACCCCCTAAATTACATGTTTTTTCGTCGGAAAATATAATTCTTTTCCACTCTCTACTCCACGTCATAGACGTACGACAAAAATTGAGGCGACGTCCTTTACGGAGATTGTCTAGCGCTGGTTTCTTTTTAAGTCTCAAGCGTTGCAAGTGTGCTGCTTTGAAAATAACTCATTTTAACGTTGATACGCTTGCACTTACGCCAGATTTTTCCTTGATTTTGGCAGCAGAGTCGTATGAATTTGAGGCATATCTCAGAATAGCCCTGTTGTCAGCGGCTATAATAGCACTTGCTGTTCGATCTTTTATAATATTTCCATAGCCTTCGGTGTCACGTAAATATGTCGATATAACTTTGCGACTTCTATTAGTTTTTCTGGCTATTTGATGAATAGAAAGTCCACACTCCTTGTAGGTGGTAATTTTGGATATTTCCCCGACACTCAAGGATTTAGCTCGGCTCATTTTACTTAAAATCGATTGTTTTATATTTAATTTGTACAGTTACTGTAATCCGATCTGATTTATTATGATCTGCAAAGGACGTTCACACTTAAACTGATTACCACGTGAGGGGTGCTATTCAAATGGATCAAAAAAGAAGAACACATTTTTCACTCATTTAAAAGAAAAGAGCGAATCTTTCCTCGACACTCAAGGATTTAGCTCGCCCCATTTCACCTAAAATCAATTGTTTTATATTTAACTATACACAATTAATGTTATTCGATCTGATTTATTATGATCTGCAAAGGACGTTCACACTTAAACTGATTACTACGTGAGGAGTGCTATTCAAATGGATCAAAAAAGAAGAACACATTTTCACTCATTTAGAAGAAAAGACACTTCCATGGCTTGAAATTTTTTGTACGTAATGTGCGGAAGTAGGACAAACAAATAAGTAATAACTGAACCGTTATGTGAAGTGTACTTTAAATAGTAGTCACTATTGCTAAATGATTAGGGGGATGCTATTCAAGTGAGCGGCAGTGTAATTACCAACGGCAGCTACGCATTTCTCGTTAGTAATATGCAATCTTACACAAAACATGGTTTTATAATTCCGATATAACTGGGTAAACTCACGTGTTACACATGTCTGTGTGGAGCGTAAAATTGCACCTTACCCATGAACGAGATATGTGTAGCTGACGTGGATAATCACCCACGGCGGGCGTAGATACCCATGACGACTACTCGTTTCTCATGACTAGCGTGTAATGTGTAGGTGCAGTCACACATTGTCCATGAGTGAATTGTCTTCGTGTGTCTTTGGGTAGGCGGGTGTTTCCTAGGATGCTTTGTACCGCTTACCTCTAAAACGCAGGCCTCTCTACCTGATCCTGTAATTAAGCAGGCAAAGGGTATGATGCTTGCGAACAAAAACAAAGTAGTGTGGTCTTGTGCCAGGCGCCCTAGGAAAAGGTGGATTATGTCTTGGGATTCACCTATAATATGATATCAAACTGATCTTGGAACTCGTTTTTCGAAAACCAAGTAAAGGGGAGAGTCATAGTTAAACAAGACACATCCTGGCAACAGGTGCGACATAGAGAAGCCGTCGGGAGGTATCAGAAGATTTATCTTTTCCGTAAATATAGTTGTATGACCAGAGAGATCTGGTTAATGAACTATGATAGGAGCATGGTGTACTTTGCTTTGCTGTATTGATATTCTCTCCTCGGACATTGAAAATCTATGCCGTATTATGGATTACCAGTTCCATGCGAGGTATGATAAAGCAAAACTGGAGTAGCTTGTCTGCGAAATCCAGACCAGAGGGTTCTTCTCTTCTGGCAGCACGGGTGACCAGGTGCCCAAGGAACATTGTTCCTTCCTGGTCGATGGTGTAGGATCCCTAGTGGGAGCATCGTGCTGGCTGTGGTTGCCCGAACAAGTGTTTTCAGTGCTTTTGCGTTGCTCAAGCGTTGGTGAAGGAAGGCATTGACTTGGAAAACACTGTTCATATCTATCCGAGGTTTTCCTAGATACCTCAACTCCTACCCGGGAGGTAGTTCACTTCATACCAAGTGACTACTACATAGGTACTTTGGCTGAGTGCGGGAGTGGGACCTGAGGAAGTTTTTCCAAGAGACCTACTTTCAATCTCCAGCAGTCTAACTAATCCTTCGGGATTAGTGTGAGTACACCAAAGGGGTGTCGCCTGAAGAAAGAAAGAACACATAACCAAGAAAGAAAAGCATATAATTAGTAACGGCACCTGTGTGGTGGCACACCATGGGTAAAGCTTTACAGCAAGACTCATGTAAAACCTTCACATCAGTTGTCTTCGTGTGTCGTTCCACAATGTCGTGGGTAGTGCGCACATGCCTTTACCCATTTCTCGCGGATAGTATGTAAGCGATCATTTCTCACTTCTCTCGACAATATATAGGTACATATGTGGGTTACTCATGAATGGACAAATACGTATTCTGAGTTTCAAGAGATTCAAAATGGAAAGAACTATATTTAGGGGGCGAAACACATCAAGTTAAGCCTAAAAAGCAACACAACAAATGGCGCTGATGCATATTTACCAAAAAATGAAAGTAGTATACCTTCCTGACGGACACCCTGTACATTTGACTGACGATGTTTCCGTAGACAACATTATGGTGATTGACTGAAACTTTATTTCCTTTGAAATAATATAATATTTTCCATAAAAGTCACTGAATTTTGTATTCCGCAGAGTGCGTAATATCCATTTTAATTCAGATATGTATATTTTCAAAGAAATTCACCATCTACGTACTTTATCAGAAACAATTTATATCCCCTCATCGAGGCAGTGATCAAAGTTATCTTTATGGCTGCCTTAAAGTAGCCTTCCCTGTTCTTGTCTTTATCATTCAGCATTAAATTGATATCTTACCCATTACCAATGACCATATTTAAAAACGTTGCCACTATAGTAGATGCCGTAGGTTTTACTTTGAATGCAGCGATATCCTGACCTTATTTTTTTTACTTTATTTAATAACCTTATTTATTGTCTACTAGCTGACTCGGCAAACGTTGTTTTGCCTTCAAAATGCCTTTTGTACCTACCATTATTTGATTCAATGTTAATGTGGTAAAAAAAATTAATTGCAAAAATCTCATCTCCAACGCCATCTATCACTTCAAATAAAACCTTTTAAACCTTCCGGAATACTCTACCAATAATTTAAGACCAACGCACAGCAATTGATTTTTATATATATAGAGAAAGACAATATAAAAAGACACCACACATTCAAAGTAAATATCTGTAGGTTATAGCTCTGATAAAGCGTGCGAGGGTCATCAACACATTCAATTTAATTTATTTTTTTACTTAATCTTTTCGTCATTTAGTCATTTTGTGTTACAGTCAAAAAACTATTTCAAGTTTCCCTGGTTCAGCTGTAGTTGTCGAGAATACGGTGTGTGATATATCGCCAGCGGATTTCTAAAATGGTATTCGTTTTTTCCGACCATATTTAGTTAATATTCGACAGATAACATAAATACGCTTCTAAAAAAATTGCCATATTTGTATCATCAAAAGTTATTCGGTAACAACGACTAATGAAATGTTTTCAACTAAAAAAATTGTGAATGTTATTTCCATACACATGAAATAATTTAAATAGTATTCTATACAATGGTAATGATAACTAATATATGTTATTGTTTTTCTTTATTTCCACAGTTGTCCTTTCTGCCAGTTCCAGCCTCATACCCGGCGGTCATTGTCGCGATTACAATGGTAAACTGTATGAGACGGGCATGCATTATATGCCTGGCCCAGATTCATGTCGTTTGTGCATCTGTGACAGCGGTCTACCGAAGGCCTGTAAGATGGTCCTTTGTGAGGCGTTCACCAAATGTAAATCCTTTCAAACTGTGGGCTCGGGCAACAATTGCTGTGAAGTGATATGTCTCGATGACCAGTTAACGGATGGCAGTACAGATTTTGGTGTTTGACTAATCGTTAGTGGCATCACAGCCACGCTGTCCCTGTCTATGATATTTTTCCTTATCAATCGGTTTAGGCGTAAAAAATTGAGAGCCCGAGAGAATCGCCAGACGGCAGAGGATCAACGGAGTATTGTAGGAAGTATAGGGTAAGTATAAAGAAATCGCGAATGGAAAAATGAAACTTTGGCAAGAGAGATAGAGATGGAGACACGAAATACTTTAGTTTGCTGGCGAAAGTTAGTGTATGTTTTCCGTAGAAATAAATCACTCTGAAGTATAATATTATAATTGCAAAAATATTGTTCACTTTCTCATGTTTCGTTAATAGCTTGCACCATAAGCAGTATTGGCAAAAAATAATTTCACACAATTGATATAAACAGAGCAAAAATCGTTCGCAAAATGCGAGAAAGTGGAACTTTTAAATTTATCGATACTCGGGATCTATGCCACACGGTATAAAATTAGATCAACATAGTTATTTTGCCTCTGTCAAAGTTATTTAGCGTAATTGCAGTAAATGGAGCGAAAAATAACAGGGTTCGAGAATCGTAGTTAAGATTAGGATCAAATCTTCACAGTGGCCCGAAATACTGCCAATTGAGAAATATTTTTTGTACTCAAACGTGGTACGTTAGAACCGAAATGGGCCCATTTCAGTGGCTAATTTTAACGTCTTTGGAAATCTCTTTAAGTACATTCAAAGTATGTTTTTTTTTTTTACTTTTAAAAAGAACTAATTTTACATTTAATAAAAAATTGGAACGCAAAATTTGTGCATAAAAATTAGAAAAATTTATAATTAAATAATAAAGCATAAATATTATATACGGTTTATAAAAGCATCGTTGAAAAAACGTAAAACTTTTCTTTAAAAAAAATCAAATTTTTTTCTCAAACATAATATTAAAAAATACTTTTAAAAGTATTGAAAAGTGACGTTTTTGTCAAAGAAAAGTACATAAATTTCCCGACAAAATGTTAATTTATTTATAATTTACGAGTATATCTGCACCTACAAGGGAAAACGACTTAAGTGGAGGTAGGGTAAATTCGGATTTGTTAGTGATTTTTGTTGTCCTTATATAGACAAATATTTAGGTCCAATCCAGATTTCCAAATACTATGTGGCTCACAAGTCATAACGACTTTTCAAAACAGCGATTTTTAAAAAATTAAATAATATCTCAAAATATTAATGTAAGCGAGAATATGTTTTTAATAATATAGTTTACGTCATTAAAACGGATATTCCCTTCTAAGCATAATTTTAAAATTCTCTTTATCATAAATTTCTGTAACAGCGATTTCTTGCAAAACATTTAATATTCAAAAATATTAATTTCTTTATAAGCACAGATATGATAAAACAGTTTAAAAACTTTATATTTATAGAAACTGAAAAGAAAAAAATATGTTTTTTCTAAAAAATTGGCAATTTGTTTTTTTTTTAATTTTTATTTTCCAGTTTTACAAATTCGAATGTTTTTACCCATTCGCGTTAAAATGAAATATATACCAAAGATGATCTAATAACGCCCTTTTTACCTATCTTAATTTCAGTTATATTGCTGGCAATATGGGTTACATGGAGGGTAATTTAAGTAGTATGGATTATACGTATGGTGGCGCTGCCACTCACTATCCCTTATGGAAGCCACCAAGTGGCTACTTTCCACGTGGTGAGGCACCACCGCCCTACGACGAGGCTGTTGCCATTTCACAGGCGGAGGCTTTGAGTGCCCAATGTGCAGCTGCCGCCGCTGTGGCTCAAGTCGCTGCGACACAAAGAGCTACGATAGGCATGAATTCGGTAGAACTGCAGGCCGCCGATATGAATCGCCGAGCTCAAGTCAATCAAATGCAGCAAATACAGCATCATCCCCAGCCACAACCGGCTCACGCACAGTTGAGCCATCAGACAACCCACGTGGTGCCAACGCTGCAAACGCACGTTTTGGCTGCTCCGACACAGGCCAATTCGCAGTCACATCAAATAACCCAAAGTACCACCAATTTAATAAATATCAATATCAATAGTGGTGGAAATATTACCACCATTGCCACCGGAGAGAACCATCAACCACCGTATAGCCTACAGGATGAATCCAATGGGGGAACGGCCCTGATGCAGCAGGGCCAGCAAACGGCCCAACAGATGCAACTACAGCAGCACCAGCAACAGCAAATCATGGCTGCAGCCGCCACTACGTGTGGCGCGAACTCTAATAACACGGGCAGAGTTCACATAGCCCAAAGTAATTCCATCTGTGTCCAGACCATGACGCCCATTGTCTCCCAGCAGCAGCAAATGTGTGCACCTCAGCAGCCGTCAACAACGCAAAGTGTTTTACAGCCGGCTCAAATTATGACCTCCACATTGTCGGCGAACTCCACAACCTCAACCTTGAGCCGCCAACAAGCGGGAACACCCCAAAATATGGTGGCCACAGCCCCTAATGACTGTGGTTACAAAAATTGCCATCTGAACACGGGGAATATGACCTCCAATACTATGTCCCGGCGTCTGCAAAGAGCCACAGAACCTTTGCAGCAATATGTAGTGGATGTGGAGGTGAATGTTAGCAATGCCTCCTCAAGGGGCTATCACTCGTTGCCACCTTGTCCGAATTCTGCGACAGCGGCCGAAATGGAAGTTATAGCTTCACCCACCCAGTTTGGCAGCACCTCGCCATCCTTGACAGCAGCTATGTCTACACCGGCAATAGATGTTGGCGAGCCCGCTAATGCCACAAATGATCTCTCCTCCTCCTCAGCGGCGGTCAATGCAGATAGCAATCTTTTGCAAATAACCAATAGCGGCCACAGCACTTTGCCACTACAACACACACAATCGGGTAAATCGTCTAGTTCGGGTGGTGGTGGCACCATGAAAACTTCATCGTCATCATCCTCATCCAATTCCTCCAGCTCTAAACGCTATCACCGTACCATGCCGCGCTACTACGCCGTAGCAGATCCTCTTACACAGAATCTTAACGTTAGCAGCAGTGGAGGTAAAACGAAATCGGAGGCGAAAATCTCTGCCAATTCTTCGGCGAATAGCAATAACGGCTCCTCCTCAACATCTTCGAATGCCTCTTCTTCCAATGCCACCAACAACAGCAAGAAGCCAACGTGCCAGTGCCCCGTGCAACATGTGCCAATGTCCTATATGGGTTCCACACAACTCAGCAACGCCCAAAATGCTACAAACAACGCTTTTTTCACCGTCTTGAGTAGCAAACTGAATTCTTCATCATCTGCCTCGAATTCTCCCTCAGCCTCCAGTCACCACTCGTCTTCGCGTCTGCATCCACAAAACTCCAACACCAATTCCCTGAATTATCCACAACACAGATCGAAATCTTTCCAATCGTCTTCGGCAGACAACATTCTAAATTCAGCCAATAGCACCATGAAACGATCTGCAAACCAAAACAATCACTGCAACTATGAAGGGAAAATAGCCACCATTTCATCGGGAGAGTTGATAAATCCTTCCACCGCGTCGGCTGGCCCACAACATTCCCAACAATCATCGTCACAACAGCAGCAACATCATCATCATGGTCATGGTCACAGCCATGGCGGTGGGCATGCGCATAGCGGCCATCATTCGTCATCATTATTGTTACCACCCCAGCATCATGACGATTCATCGCCCATAGTTTTGGGTCGAGTTACCAAGCGTAGCTCTAGCAGCAGTGGCGATCGCTTGCGTAGTGCCAGTAGTGGTAGTACTAGGAGTTCAATTGTAGAGGGCGCAACGATTACATCGCCAGCTGCCGCCGCATATTTGAATAGCAAGGTATGTAGAAATGATACGACCTCATTGTTATTAGTAGTACTTTCGAGTTAAAGTTTCCATCAATCACTACTTCATATTTAATAGCCTTGATTATTTCATCCAGATGTTTTGTAATAGCAAGTGCAATTTACCAATTTTAGATTTGAATTTGTTCGAAGTTGGTCGCACAATATTTTTTATTACTTAAATTTGGTATGGCATGAATGAGAATTTTAGATATTCTTTATGGTTTTCTTTATTGCAAAATCTATTAGAAAATTTCGAAAATTTTCATGTGATTAATTACAATACTTGGTAGAATTTTAAAAAATTAACCGAATAACCACGCCCATTCCGGTACCTCCCATAGAAATTAACATTTTAATCGATGTATTTCTAGCTTTATATCTTTCTGGTTGTTATACTAAACTTAGTGGCACACATTATGGGTTTGTTGAAGTAAGATTCTGTGCATGAAAACGGAGGGCGTTGCCACATATTTTCTGGTACCTTCCACACAAATTGGCCAATTTATCGAAATTTAAATTAAAGTTAGAATCTTGTCAATACATAATAACATTTGAAAAGAAAAGGAAAAAACTTGTACTTTCTGTGGCTCCAATATCTTTGTGATTCCCGAACGAACTTTTCGTGTAGAGCTGCGTTCCACTGAAATGAAAAGTGGACGAAAATGTAATCTCTGAAAATTTCAGTAGCATGTGGAACATCTTTTCTTTGTGGCTAAAAATGTGATCTCTGAAAATTTCAGTAGTGTTAGGAACATTTGAACTTCGTAGTAGTACCGGTTAAAAAGTATCGATAGTATCGAGAAAAAAATACAAATATCGGATGTTGCCTGTTCATTTCCTTTCAGAGATAAGACTAATTGCAAATAATATAAGAATATTCTATTACCATACACCATTTTGTTATCATAGTTGGCAGCACAATCACGCAAAGATTATAATTTATTTAGATTGCTTCTTAAAAATTATTGTATTCCCAATGATCTGATTCAAAAAAATGTGTTTTTTTTTATATTTTTGGTGTAGAATTTCAATTGCATATTTCACTTTTTAAGATTTCTTTTAAGTTTCATTTTTACTACCTTTAATTTCGCTAGATATTAAACACAATTTTATTCAAAATTAATATTATTACAAAACATCTGGTCCTACTTTACTTCTCAAGCTAGCATTATTTAAGAAATATGTAAACCAACTACTATTATTTACGTTTTATTTATCATCACTAATTCACTTTTACAGAACATGACTTCATTACGCAGACAATAATAATTAAAATGACCATCATCATTTCCTATTGCACCAAAAATATCTCATACAAAATCAAAACAGAGACTCTACTACTACTACTCCCCATATTCACTTCACTTGCAAAAATTATTTCATTTTCTACCATCCAACCAACAAAAAATGATACCAAAAAAATGAATGAAATTATCATAAGATTTCCCTGTAAGAATAATTTGAATTTTCTTAAAACTTTCTCATCTTTTTTGTGTGGAATGTTTTAATGTGGGTGTGGATGTGAAATGTAAAGGTTGATGCCTATTTAAGTTTTGCCCATGGGCCGTCAACAACCGGCCATCATCATTTAAAGGCTCTAAATAATGACATAATGAATCCAGCATTACCACCGAAATTGCACAAAAGTTTAACGAATTTAAAGAGTTCATCCTCGCCGGCAAATAATGCGATGGTCACGACTGGTCAGCAGACAAACAACGTCAGTAGTCATCGAAATTCCCATAAGGCAAATAATGGTGAAGCGAACGCCTCCACTACCTCTAGTACTTTAAACTGTAACACTGCATCCAACTCGCGCAATGCCGGCGCCTTCTCCCCCTCTTCCTCGTATTCCTTAGGTTCATCTTCCACCACATCTGTACAAACCATCTACACCTTAAGTAAACCCTCCTCCTCCTCCTCCTCCTCATCGCCGTCGTCGGCTGCAGCAGCAGCTTCTCTAATTGGCCTAACCACCACCTCGACCCCATCGCCCTCATTGACGTCAACGAATCACCATCGTTCGAAGGATCATCATGACCACATTATGAAGATCCAACAACCGCCTTCATTGACACTACCACTAAGTACGACGTCGACCACATCATCATTTACTAGTTCGACGTCCAAGATTAACACTTCAACATTTTATCCCTTACAAAATAATGTAACATATACGCTGCCAAAGAATATCGGAGGTGGAAAAATGTCCTTGAATAGCACCATCAATAGTGTGGTGAGTAAAGTACCTTCCGTCATTAGTTTACCCCCCACCGGCTTGGAGCAAAATAACAACCACAGCGGCTGTGGTGGCTACAACATTGGAATGTCCGCCAGCGACAATTCGTATAACAGTCACCAGTATCTGAATGAAATGGCCGGAACGGGATCAACGGCAACGTCAAAAAGTACTACACTGCCAAAAATCTTAAGATCAAAACGTGATACACATTCTAATGCGTCGACTCATCAGCAAAATTCCTCCAACATTAATTCCAACCCCGGCAATGGTATGTCGTCTTTTTCATCCTATGCGGTTTCACAATGCTCCATGCCAGCCTATCCCAAACAATACGCCTCATCGCCGTCTCCATCGAACCAGCAGTACCAGCAACAACAGCAACAGCCCACTAATATCAATAACATGCAAACCCAAACAATAACATCCACACTGGCTGTTAATTATTGTCCAGAGGATTCGCATTTGAGTGCACAACATTCCAATTCATTCCACAATGCTTCGGCAAATACCATGTCCGTTACCGCCTCCTCCTCTGCCGCATCAAAGCAATTACCTGTGTGCACCACTTCCAAGAATTGTCTAAATCCCAAAGAGCATTTTCTACCCAATGACACCAGTTTGGATGATGATTATCTAAGTGAATGTGAGAATTGCAAAATAGCCCAAAGCTCCAAGTACTATTTGAATGCAGAGGCATTAGCGAGTGTGGGTGGACCCCAGGAGACCATGACACTGCAACGCAAATCGCTGGAAGAGTGTAAGGAGGAAACGGAAACGGGCTATTATCGCATTTCACATACGTTGCCAACGAATTCCAAAAAGAATGCGTAAGTATTGATAAGAAAATTGTTGATACTTGAACGAACTGATACGCCCACAGACTACGGATGATTTGTAGTACAACTACGTATCGGAAGGATCATAATTTTAATTATTATTTCTAAAGACTTAATGATAGCTTTGTGGGTAACAAATGAAATGAATTAATTTCTGCTGATTATGGATTTTCGTTGTTTTTGTGGTAAAATTAGTGTAGTGTATTTTTTTGCAATTTTTTCCAAAGGACTTTAATTATCAAATGACATTACAATTTCGAACATTTTTTTTTTTTTTTTTAAAATAATAATTCAACAATTCATTGATAACAAAAGAGAGAAACACATTTCTGAAAGCAATGTAAATAGTGAGCAAATTAATATTTAAATAATGACCAAATTAACAGAAGAAAAAATTAATTAAATTTGAAACATTTTCATTCAAAATTAAAAATAAAATCAGGTCTGTCACAGAATTACTTCGTTCCGTATTTACCATTTAGATCGATTTCGTTTTACCTTCTTAAGGTTTCGATCAATTTTATTAATTCGCAAAAGTGTGGACATCGTTGGGTAGCTTCATTTTTTTTTTAAACTGCGTGCTCACCCTTATTGTCTTCTTCAAATTGGCGACAATATTCCATCAGATCTGTTTCTTCAAAACTTTTAGCGTCAGCAGTGCCTTCCAAACTTCTTTGAATTTTAGAGTTTTCACAAATTCCAGACTAATTTTTTCTCTTTATATTTATGTAATTTGCACGAACTATCGATTTTTAAAATAAGATTTTGTTAAGGAAAAATTATGGTGCAATAATAAAAATGTATAATTTTTTTTTAATAAAATAAATATTTGTCATGTTAACATTTATAAAAATAATTTAGAAACGATATTATTTATTCACTGAAAATACGTTTGCGCATTTCTATGTGTTTAATTAACTGAATGTATCAAGTCCACTTAGGAAACCAAAAGTGGTTTCATTCCGAAAAAAATTCGTTTTTCGTTTCCTGAAGAATCAAATATATACAGTATATTCGAAATTCAAAAATTTCATTTGAAATTCCAAAGGCTTCAAAATTTGAAATTCAACAACTAGAAAGTCACAATCAGTCAATTGTAACACAAAGTTCGCATTTGGAATTCGAAAGCATTCATTCATTGATAGGTATTTTAACTTCAATTGAAACAGGTATTTTAAGTTCAATTGGAATGCAAAATACAAAGAAGATTGTAATTCGACACTGCCGTTCTTTACCCTTATAGGTGTTCAATTGACCAACAGTTAAAGCAGTTCGAAAATATATGGCCCAAAATAAATTTGTGTCTAAGACAAAACTTATTGCCAACAATAACAGAGGCCTCTTCCAGAAAAATTGTAATTTTTCAATATTTTTGTTTTAATAGTTGTCCTTTGTGTTTGTCTAGTTTTATTGATAAGTCATAAAAACCTTTCAGAAATCTTATGAAAATGTATGTATATTTCTACAATCCATTACAAGTTTACATAAAAAATTGCAATTTGGTAAAATGTCTTCTAATTTGATGTCTCTTTAACTAGAAGAAAACTTTGAAATCCCCAAATCACACTTTATTTTAATTTAGTCTTCAAAATTTACCTGCGCAACTAAAGTCACTTGCAATGAGTTACAAATGAGATGCTGTTCATTGTATCATAGCTCGATAATTGTTGCAGATATTTAGATGAAGAAAACAAGCATTTCTCGAACCTTTGACAGCGAATATGTCAAAATACATATTCGTATTTCGTTATTTATTTTTGGTTCTTTATCCATTTCTTAACACCACAGAAATATCTATTTCGATTATGGAATATTTTTTTTGGATCTCCATTTAATATTCTATATTTTGTCCTCTTTCAGCCCAGTTAAGAATAATAATCGTGATCAATGGTTTTCAACTATACCAGCTGCCAGCTCTTCCTCCGAGGAAGACGTTAATGAATGAGATTTGACACATTTGCTTTAAGGCTCAACCAACTCAACTAGCTGAAGTGGGAAAATGTAAATGAGAATTCCGGCAAATCGAATAACAAGAAAACGCATACCAAAGTTCTATACAAATGAAAAACAAAAGAAACACAAACAGATATTGTTATTTTAAAAGTGGTGGTATCATTTGCATAATTAAAGCCAAACAAAAAAAAAAAAATAGAAAAACGAAAATACATAATTGAAATTAATTCCAACATTAAATAGCGAAATCAAATAGAAAAAGTATATAAATTTTAAATATTTCATAGAAGAAATAAACTCACAAAAAATTCTGAAGAAAACAAGAAATGATGACAGCCATTAATTATTATTATATAATTATTATATTAATTTAAGAGAACCAAACAAACAAACAGAAAAAGCCGAAGAATAGATTGTTACATAACGAAAAAGAAGAAATGTTCTAAAATTATATATATAAATATAATTAAAATTTAATGTAAAAACACCGACACGACCATTTACTCATACATATGCATAAATACACACATACATATATACATATACAAACAAAAGAATTATTAAGATAGTTTCAATATGAACAATGTTAATTTAAATGTACAAAAAAAAAAAAAAAATATGACAAAAACATAAATGCATGTATAATTGCCAAATCAAAAGACATTTATTGCAAAATATTCATGAAAAAAATCATTTTAAATAATATTTTTAGAGCTTAAACGAAATTATGAAAATATTTCATAGTTGTACACGAAAATCAGTAAAGCTTAATTAATTAAGAATATCCATTTTATATTAAGAAAAAAAAACAACTGGGAATTAAAGTTTCCATTTAAAATGGAGAAATTTTCAAATCAATATGACATTTCCATCTGTAGCTGTAGATGTTAAGTTTACTTAAAATTAAATTCTCAAACTGGAAGTGGAAAACCAAAAATTCGAATTGAAATTTTCCGTTTGATATAGAGGTAAATGTAGATAAAAATGAGAATTTACTTTTGGAATTGAGAAAAATGCAACTGGTACTTACAGTTTATATTTCATACTGGAAAAAAACGATAACATTGAGAATTTTCTATCGGAAAATAAGAAATAAAGCAATACTATTACATTGCCTCAAGTTCATCTCTTCTTTTCGCATTTTCAAGTATAAAATTCCCCATTTCAATTTATAATTTTCTTAACGCCAAATGAAAAATTCAATTTTCTTTCATTCATTCTTTCCTCAACAATAAACATAACTTCTAAATATCTAAGTTACTTAACGAACATATTCCAACAATCACGTTACAGTGAAACTATTACATTTTTGCCGAAGTAGTGTCCTACAAATCATTTTTACTTTATTTTGATTCTGGCGGTGATTTGAAAACACTTTCGATTTTTTATGCGAAAATCGATAAAATTTTGAATAAAAAATGAAAAATCGAAATGTATTTTTAAAACTAAACCACTTTGAAGCGAGTAAAAGCTAGGATAACCCATTTTCAAGCCGAAGATTTCAAAGGTCGAAAATTTGAAACGTAATTAAAATAAGTATTAGAACGTACCTCTAAATTTGTATTTTTCTCAAACTCATGTTAATTGGAAATTCTTAATTTTATATGATATTTTCTCAATATTAAATGAAAATTGACGTTTTATAATTTCGTTCCTTAAAAATTTTTTTATTTTAATTGCCCTTTTTCCAATGCTAATCGGAAACTTCTCAAATTCAATTGGAGAAAAGGAAGAATATTTGTAATGGAAACTAATTATATAATTATATATTTTCTTTGGTTATAACATATCTAATTGTTACTAACAGATATATACCTATAATTTCTAAATACTGTTTGCACAGTTAAATCTCTGAATTTTTGAAAGGAGCACTTATTTGGGATTAAAAATCATTAGGCCCAATTTCTATAAACGATTCGCTTCTACGCCGAACAGAAAATCGGATGGGAAGATTATTTCGCTGCCTTGTTGTATAGACGAGTTAAACATAACCTCTTTAGGGTATAAGTATTTTTCATCAGTAAGTATGTATTCCCATCATACTCGTATGTATAGTTAATGTTTAATACATAAATAATAATATATATGAAAGCTTTTCAGATGTAGATTCAAGTGTATGTATGTAGATAACAATCCCTTTGTAGGTCTACTCAGAAAAATTAATTCTTTTTTAGTTGAAATAACAATTCAACAGAATCCAACTAATACATGCGTGAAATTAAAGCAAATCTCAAACCAGTACCGCAATCTGACGGAATTCCTGTCGTTTCCAAATCGAAATGAATGGTTGGCTTGGAATTATGTGAAACTATACTATTGAAACTGTAATTGAAACGATAAACGTATTATTGGAATTGGAATCAAATATGATGCAGTACATCGGAATTTTATTATTTTGATATGCAAAGAATCGAATTTCTCCATAATAAAGATGTGATATTTTAGAACATTGTCTATACAAAGTGATATTCTTTATTATGTACAGATGAAGGAAACAACGTTTTAGAAACTTTTCTAAACAAATATCTTTTCATATAGAAAAGTATTTATAGACCCTTTTCATATAAAAGAGCGACTGTTTATAGAGTATTTTGATAGAAGACACTTTGTTTATACAATTTTCTTATAGAAAAGTGTCTTCCTAAGCAGCTTAGATAAAAGTGTATTTCAATACAGCTTTCTCAGAGAAAATCATCTTTTTGTATATTTTTCCTGCAGATAAAAAGCCTTTTATACAATTTACAATCAGAAAAGTGTCTTCGCCAACATTTCACACTTTATTCAAGTGTCTTTACATAGAAAAGTATCGATATAGACGGTTTTGGTGTTAAATAGGATATTGAAAAGAATCCTTATAGAAAAAGTATAATAACAGGCACAAATTACATATAACAAAAAGTGTCTATGAATAACAATTTTCATTAAAACTGCAGGTGGTTAAGGTTTAGGGAAAGGGACTGAACGAGCGAACATTTTGGCAATTTCTTCGATCTGTTATTGCTGAAGTAGATAAGCTTTGAGAAGGGTACTGAACATGCAAAGATGCAGTTTAAGGATTAGGACTGTTAGTTAACCAAACGAAACAGGATATTATAAGCCATTAAATAAGAACGTTTTGTAATTTTTAGATTTTAGTCATTTCTATCATTGTCTTCCTTTTCTTTTTCTAGTGCTCTCATACATTTCTAAATTATGAAATTGAAAAGTTTGTTGAAATTGTTTCATATGTTTAAAAGCAAATTGTGTACTTCGGTCAAGCTCTAAAATTATTATTTAAAAGAAACACTCACATACACGCAAAACAAAGACTTACGACTTAAAACCTTACAATCCCCCAACAATATAACAAAAGTAGTTTAACAAAATTATAAAAATTGAAAACAAAAGATAAAAGAAAATAAACAATTTTTGCTCATTTGTCAACTGCTATAGAACAAAACCAAAACATGAATAAATAAAGCCAAAAACGAAAGTAATTATGTATCTTAATATTTTTCCTTTACAGTGCATATATATATTATATTAATATTTTTTTTTCTTAAATGTATACTAAAGACCAACAACTTTAAGCACAAAAAAAAAAAAATCAAGTAATTAATAACCAAAACTAACGAAAAGCATTTACATACAATAAAGAAGAGCCTACAAACAAAATACTCGTACTTTTAAACAATCACAAAATTACACACAGAAATCACCATTGGTTTTACATTATCTCTTCACGTACCACAGCCAACAAATTAAGAAAATCGTTTGCTATAATTGAATAGAAATGAAAACAATTTTGTATTACAGTTGGGAGTCATCATTCACGGAGGATAATCTAAATGGAAAAGAATTTTTTAGTGAATCCAAAAAATGTGTGAAAGTATACGAAAGAAACCTTGTTTTCCAATACTTCATATACTTAAACTCTAGACTCTTGCGTCACGAAAATTGGATCCATAGAAAATTAAAATTAAATTTTTAAACTGTCACTGCATCACAATTTTCGAAACTATTTAAAAAAGTCTTGTGCTATCTTTTCAAAAACAACGCGACTATCGCGGATTTGTACCATATAACCATCTATCTTTGAGGCGGTAAATACTTCTCAAGTTGATAGAAATCTTCCATATAGTTCTTTATATCATATGCATATAAATTCGTTATGTTCATAAAATTTTCATGTTAATAAAATGTCAATGTTCTGCAGTAGAAATTATATTTTTGAAAATATTATAGTAGTGCTCTAATACTACACTTTACACATTAAATTATAACTTTTTTATGTTCGAAAAAATTCATCGTTTTCGAAAATTTTCAAAAATTGGAATCAATTTCCAAAATAAATTATAAAAAGAAATTGTAATTTTTGGAGTTTCTCAATTTATAATATGAATAATTTTCGCTTATATCCGTATCAATCGATAATTAAGAAATATTTAAATGTTTTCATAAT
The DNA here is from genome assembly GCA_019455685.1 of Philornis downsi. Classification (NCBI taxonomy): domain Eukaryota; kingdom Metazoa; phylum Arthropoda; class Insecta; order Diptera; family Muscidae; genus Philornis; species Philornis downsi. The sequence goes on from JAHXMU010000668.1 coordinate 200,686, forward strand.
TCTTAATACCATTAGACATTATTTGTTATTTCCTCTTCTAAATTAGTCCACAACATTAGCCCACGGACAGTTTTGTCATGTTCGAAAAATTTCGCAAATCTATATGATTAAGGGCTAATTTCTTTTATCATAAAATTTATCAAACAGTTTTATGTTCGAAAATTTTCGAAAATAGAAAAATTCGTGGATGATTTTAGGGCGCAATGTATTTTCAATGTATGTATAATTTTCTAATTTTTTCTAAATATAACCACTCAAAACCCCTAACTACTAACAGAAACTGGGGTTTTTCGGTAACGTCAAATATTGGGAAGTTCTTTCAAAGATTATAGTGGTATTTAATATAACAATAATTTAACGATATTTGAAGGAAATTGGGGGGGGAAAAATATAATGTCTGTATGTTTCGAAAGTTTTGAAATGTTAATTGGCAATTTTATCCATTTAAAAATGACATAGACATCTAAGTTATGTCTTCTAAAACTAATGTATGAAACAAATTTAATTTTCCAACATGATAAAAGTTTTAAATGTGTAAAGAAGATGACCTTTCTACGCAGCAGTACTCCGTATCTAAAAGAAACTCCAATAAAGTTTATTCACACACATACACGCCCAATTCATTATAAAAATTGTATAACTAATGCATACAACTAAAAGCCATCTCCATAGAAATTAATTAATTAATTAATTAAAAAAAAAAGTGCAATGAAATAAAATATAAAAAAGGAAAAATGTTTGAGAAACACAACCATAAAATATACTGATGAAGAATGCCACGAATAAATAGAACACACTTGAAAATATTACTAACAAATATTTAATAATTCAAATACAACATGCAAACACAAGGAAAAACCAAAAATGTCAGAGGAAATTACTTATAAAATAAATGACGATGAAGAATTCTTTGAGTACATTATTCGTAATTGTAATTTAAAACCACTATACAGTATAATAGTAATTAGAATAAAACAACATTAAATAGTATTTCAATACTGTATTGAATTTAATAGCAATTGTAATCAACAATCAAACAACCAACCAACAAACCAAACAAACAACCAACCACCAACCGAAATGATACAGAGAATAAAACAAAACACTGTACTAAAAAGCATTTATGTAACATCCCTCGTATCCCACTTTACACAGTATATACGACGTACATTTAGAGAGGCAGACACTCATACACTCACAATTCATCCAAAAGATTTTAAAGTATAATTTTCAACAAGAGATAAAGAAATAGTTAATACCCAGACTTTAAAACAGATAAACAGAGATAAAAAAACGCAGTCACTTAAAGTTAATGTGGCATTTCATGTTAAGATCGAAAGTGAATTTCATTTGAAAGCTCATTTGTAGGTTGCTTGTTTCACCGTGAAGGCATTCCACATGTGAAAATGAAAGCTGTTGGTTTCAGATAACTTTTGCCGTATGGTGAAATCGCTCGGCGCATACAGCTGATGTTACAAAGTTCGCAAGCAGTAATGGTGATTTACTTCAAATTGGAACTTTTAAGAAATCAAACGGGGAGGGACAGAAAAGTACAGTCTCCTAATCAGTAGATTGAATTCAAAATCATGAAATTTGAAAAACAGCCTCTCCAAGCGGACAAAGCGAAATAAGATTAAATATTGATCATCTATATTCGATCAAAAAACATTAACTGAAACCTTTAGGAAATCACTGTCGATTTCCACAGGCAGCTGATGAAAATACATCGAAAAAAGTGTTAAAGTTAATGTATTCACGGTTGCCAATTATTACGTTGCAAGTTATACAAAATCATAAAATTATTGCATTTGTTACCTATTTAAAAAAGAATATTTGGTTATTTTTATTTAATTGCTTGTGAAATTTGAAAAGATATTTTTCGATAAAAAAAAAAAATTATGAAATTCATATCAATTCAGTACATTTTCAATGCATTCATATCATTCATATATGGAAAACTGATGCAAACTTGAAGGGGTTCAAACAAAATTCGAATATCGGACGTAGAAAATAAAATATTAAGGCAATTTAGAAATATCGCTTTTAATATATATTAATATATTGGAGAATGTATCGGATATGTGAAAAAACGTAGCAGCGTCGTATTTATACACATTCAACGTAATTTCCGGATGTTCGAAAAGTTTGCAAGAGCATATATTCTGCTAAATGTTTTTATATTGTAAAAAGATAATGTATTGGCGTATGAAGAATTAAAAAAATTTGGGAAAAAATATTTAAAATATGTTTAAAAAAAAATATTCCTAACAAAGTGAAGAAAGGTAAAAAAAGCATTTCCTTATTTCTACATATATCCCATTATCTTTATTTTCTTCGGTCATGTTGTGCGGATGCACCCAAATGCTCCGGCACAGAAAGTTTTCGACAACGAATTCGATGGACGGCGCAGAAGAGGTCGGCCAAAACTCCGTTGGAAGGACCAGGCTTTTGAAATACTATCTAAACTTGGTGTGACGAATTGGAGGAGAAGCGCAGAAGATCGAAGCGCTTGGAATTATTTTCTACGGGCGACGTATAATAGATAAGGATGTCTATTCCAGTCTATGTCTGTTCCATTTAAGAAGAAGGAGACATATATCCCATAGAAAAAAGTAACTTGTTCAACTCAAGTTATCTGATATAAACTCAAACATTTGCGGCCAAACGAAAACATTTTTTAATTTTTTTCACAAATCAAATTATATAAAATTTAGAAAATTTAAAGATTTTTCCCAAAAACCATTTGCGGCCAAACGAAAACATTTTTTAATTTTCTCCAGAAATTAAATTATATAAAATTTAGAAAATTTAAAGATTTTTCCCAAAAAGTTAGGTCCATTACTTTGAATCATAAATCATTTGCCTATGATCAAATGAAGTTCGAAAATTTTCGATTAATAATCCTATGTTCGTATAAAGTTCAAACATTTTTAAAAAGATCGCTTAAATTTAATTTCCAAATAAAATTCCATCATCGTCTGTAAAGAAAAGCACTTCTACAACAAAAAGATATTTAAGAAAATATAGACATTTTTTAATAGAACATTTATTTTCCACTAATATTAGCAATCAATTAATTTGATATAAATTAATTTTCCTGGACAGGAATGGGCAAATTTTTGATAAAAAAAAATTTTAAAAATTCCGAGAATTATAATATATTAAATTACAGAACGTAAATTGTGTAAAATCTATAAAAATCGTTTTTTTTTTTCAAAATACGGTAAACGTTTGTTCCACTAATCGAATTCTTCAGATAAAAAGCCTTTTGTCTGTGTGCAAATATGTTCGAATAATTTCGAAGATTACTTAAATTGAAATTCTGCATTAAATTATAACAGATTAACCTTCTTACACTGTTGTTTCATACATTTTCTACAACAGATACGAAAAATAGAACAATAACCAAGAAAAAGAGGAAAAATTATAATAAAACCTTGTTACTTTTATATAAAAATTATTTTGCGGCAATTTTCAGAAATGTTGCAAATCAGTTGAGCTGTACCAGGGATGAGATAAAATTTAATGAGAATTTAACAAATTCGTCGAAAACTATATTAAATTAAATGCCCGAAATAGTCACAAACTTTATTTGAAATATTTTATTACTTTAATAAAGTACCTCGTTATGTTCAAATATTTAGAACATTTACGGAAATTGATTAAAATAATTAATAATTACCTTCTTGGGGATCTGAGGCTGAGCTTTCCTCCACTGTCAGACTTGAAAAAATTATTATAAAATGCGAAATTTGTTCCTTAACGTCCACATACAAAGTACGTCCTTTTATTCAAAATACCTTCCTTTGTACTCCTGCGATCCCACTTAGCTTTGGCAATTTATTTTTGACCCATTAGGATATTGAGATAATATACAATTATATGTTGAATGACAGAAGCCGCACAACAAAACCTTTTGTATTTTCCCTTTAATATTTGCCTGTTATTTCTCTAAATTAAACAAAATCATAAAACAAAGAGAATTATTCTGCTCTTAGCGTACACGTAATGCGTTTTTTACATTATTATAATTCTAATTAAGCACTAATCATGTTCGAATATTGATAAGAGCTCCACCAAAAACAACAATTTTGATAGTGGGAACAAATTTGTAAGCAATTTAAACAAAATAATGTTATACAAAAATCAATATGCTTTTGCTTGCTCTATACCATCCATCCGTTTACGATGAAATCTTAGTAAGTTTGCGATTGGAGCCAATCGAGTCAATCCCAAAATAAATTAAAATTATATTTCCATTAATAAAATTAAATATTTCTCGAAATACTTTCAAACTAAAAACGACAATTTCTCAAAATTATTACCAAGATGCGTTTTCTCTCAAAATAGTAAACAATTTTGTCATGTTCGAAAATGTTCGCATATCAAAATCAACACAATAGCCTTCATAGAATGACTGCCGCAGAATTTTATGCATATGTGCTATTCGCAATTGCTTTTCAAAATAATGTAATTTGACAATACTTAAAAATAATTCAAATTAAGGAAACGTTCTGTTATGAGTTGTTAGACATAACTTCTAATACGAGTATATATAAAAGATTTCAGAGTATTAAAAACGTTCGAACAGTTTTGAATTTTTTCGAAAATCTAAATAATATTTTTTCTCCTGGACATCAGTTTTCTATATACATAATACTATATAATTCCAACATATTGTACTGCATCAATTTCAATTCCAAAACTAACATTTCAATATGATATTGGAAATAAATATTACGCACAAAAGATATTCCAAAGATATTTTTATCCAAATATGAATACAAATTTCTACGTACAAATATTATTTTAATGTTTTTTTTTTATATTTATGTTTAAACACAATTAATATTTTTACTAGTAATTAAAACAAAAGAAACCTAATATGTTAAGGAAAGATATATAAGAGTTTGTTTGGGATATAAGAAATTGTAAAGTCTAAACACGACTTTAATATAATTTAATTTTCTACCCACCCTCCCTTTTTGTCAAAAACTAAAACAATACAAAACGATTTTGGCTCAATTCTTTCTTATTTAGACTGATGAAAATGACAAAAAAGAAATTTCTAATAAAACGCATTACAATAAATCTTTGTCTTTCAAAATAAACCAACGAATTATTTAAAAAAAAATAATATTAATAACAATATTTTTAAACAAAAAAATAAAACAGTCTTAAAAAATTAAACTACTTTTTTGCTAAAATTATTGACTAAAATGAACTAAAAACAAGGAAACTGAATAAGCAAAAACATTTATTTTTCAATATTTAGTACCTTAAATAATTTTAAAACTAAAAAAAATTAAATTAAACCAAAAAACGGGATATTAAACATTTTTTTAAATTTTGAAAGTAAATGAACAGTAAAATTATTATTAAACAAATTTTGAACCGAAAACAAAAACAGTATGCGAATAAAATATATACACAAATACAAACCAAAAAAGAAATTAATATATATATATAGGTATATATATATATATATATAAATATATATTATCTAATTACATGTAGTTAATATGTTCTAATAACGTAATAATTAAAACAAAAGAAAAAAACTAATAATATGGAAATTAAATTTAACGATATATATAAACTGATCCTTTAAAAATTATATATAAAGTAAATGATATTGTAAATCTAATTTGATTTAAAGCTGTCAAAAACAAAAAATGTGGAAATAATTGGAATTTTGGCGAAAAATACACAGATACATATATATATATATATATATTAATTATATATATATATAAATATACATACAAAAATAAAATTGAAATTTAAAAGAAAAATGAAAAAGATATAAATCCAAGTAATTAAAACGATTTATTGTTTTATTAAACAAATTATAAGAAAGTAAAGAAATATATTATAAGAAAAATAAGTGGAATAAAAATAAAATAAAAACCAATTTGAATTAGTTTTATTCTTAATCAATCCAATTAAATTTTAGGCGCAGCGAAGATTTTTAGCATTTCATTAATTTTTTTGTTATGGGGAGTTAATATTTTAAGATGAAAATATTATATAATTATTCGATAATTTCTTTGAAATCCTTTTTTCAATTTTGACATTTTAATAATTTTATTAATTCAGTTCTGTTCTCTTAAAGATTTTTAGCTATTATTAGTTATAGAAAAAGATCGAATTAAACATTATAATGAACGATTTCCCATTACCACTGGAGATTTCTATCAAATTTACATAAAGTGTTATACTTAATCAGTGGTTTTGGTTGCCTCAAAAAACCGTATCCTATTTCCGATTTTTTCGAACACTTCACACTTTTAAGAAATTTCCTATTAAAATTATATATCTGCTCTATCTGCCGATGCTTATGCCGAATTGACAAACAGCTTCAGTCAACATTGTGGTAAAAATGAAATTATTTTTGATAGAGTTAAATCCTAAGAATGGGAACTGTGTATTTAAAAATTCAGATTAAGCCACCATTGTACGACATTCGCTTCAAATATTGTTTGAATGTTCTACCAAGCCGACGTTGGCACCAAGATCGGTAGATTAAGATCTCCAAAATATATACCTTAAAAATTATACTTTTTCAATTTGTTTTAAAGTTAAGTTTCGCAATTAGTGCTGCTCAAAATGACGCTGAAAAAAAAAACCTCTCATCATATTTCCAAAAGTCAAAATAGTTTATGTAATACACAAAATGTATTAAAGTACATATATAACTCGCAATTTAGATCGGGATGTTTAGAAACTGGGGGATTATTTTTAGTATAGGGACACCGTCGACGTTCCGATATGGGAATATGCGATTTCTGGATACATCGATATATTTCGGAACATCATTTGTTGAATTGTAATAGCTGCTATTAAGTAATATTTACATATTACATTACAATATAGAAATTTACAAAACTGCTCATATATTTATAAATAAAATAACTGTGAAATTACTTACTTCAATTTCTTCCATGGAAGCGCAATTTCAAGAATTTTCTTTATTCTAAAAAAGACTAATAAAAAATTAAATTTAGCTGATTGTGACTTTTAAAGCACCAATTGATTGTGAATTTTAAGACAAATTTAATGGCCCTTCTGATAAAATTTACACATAATTAAACCGTATAATTCTTCTGAGTATCTGAGATTCGTTCCAAGAACAGATCTTGATTAAAATACTTGCATACTTAATGCAAAACAAACTTGAACGAAATTTATGCAATACAAATAATGGCAAATATGAAAGGGAAAACTTCAAATTTGTATTCTTATTTGCTGAGCTATTGTATATAACAAATATAAAATTTATGATAAAAAGAGATCACAAATAAGAACAAAAGTGCAGCGAACAAAAAGATACGCTAAAAAACATAAAATATGTATGTTAATCCGATAACATTGTTTGCGATGTTTTTGCATAAAATGGCTTGTACATGCGTTAGCTAGCTTTTCTAGGCACATCGAAATTGCATATTTGGTTTTGTCTTGGCAATGGCTTTAATTTGAACACTCACACTTGCGCCATAACAATGGTATAGAAAGGAAATATTTGCCACGAAATATTTCTCTGTGACCCCCAAAATTCGGTTAGCAAAATAAGTGTTAAAAAAATAATTGAAAAATAAAAGTAATACTCGTTTAGAAATGGGATGCGCGATTAATGGGTTAACCAAAGTTGGTAATTAATCTATGTTTCGATTAATCAGTTAGCTTGCTAACTCAAAAGTTATGAAATTTTGGGTAATCAAATTTGATGAAATATACGAGCAACAGTTTGCTAATACGCCAAAAAAGCATGGCGGATTTTGAATAATCAAAATAATGACTAATCCATTAATTAGTTAACCAAGAACTTAATTTATTCGATTAAACGCATACCCCTTGGCACTTGTTTAAAAGGATTATCTCGATATTTTAGCCCAAATAATCAAAAAATGTCTAACAAACATATTAAAACAGCACATTGATTTTCCGAGATGCAAATCTAAAAATAAAAATCCAATTAACAATAACCGTCTAATTTCAAAACAAATTCTCCTAATCAATTCAGGTAAGTAAAAGTAATACGCTATAGTTATAAGTATTTTTTTTCCAACTATCAAAAATACACTCACCTCAGTTATCATCCATCACCACCCATCGAACCATCTAGTCGTGATTATAGCAACACTAAAAATACTATTGATCTTAACCACTCTCTCACTCTCTCTATTCATCGTGATATTTTCAATAACACAACATCAACCACACTCACACGAACTTGGTAACGGACTTGTTTGTTTACATTAAACATTTCATCAAGATCTTGCGTGTTTCTTTTCACAACGAAATTCGTACAAATTTTGCAACAACTTTACGCCCGATTTTCTTAGTATTCATATTGAGTAGCGACAAAATTTTTGCGTATTCTAATCGCGCAATTAATAAACTTTATTGTGATGTAAAAATTACAACAATTTAATAACTTTTAGACTGCGTTTTTGTCTATTAAAGGGAACTCATCCACAAGTAAGACCGAACGAGAAAAATGTATGCGCGGACTGAGGTTTATTTGGTAGAAATTATGCAGGGTTACCAGAAGCCGGCAACAGAATTATGTTAATAAAATTATGTTATGTTATATTGATGCTGAAATTTTCTCGCGTATAATTTTTTACAATTTGTGATAGGCAACAACTGAAATATTCTTATTGCCGAAAATCTAACTTAGGACTTATTCGTTCTAAGACCAGAAATGTGTCGTAGGTCTTATACCGGGTTTTAAAAGTAAAGTTAAATAAAACACACATAAAACTATGATTTTGATGAAAATTTTATTTCATTATAACGGAATTTAATTTATGTAAATGACCGCCTCTGGATTGGTTGCAGCAGTGGATCTTTTTTAGTTTGGTCGTGTTGTGTGGCTCGTGGGACCGTCTTGTTGAAACCATACATATGTATATCATCCAGTTCAGGACCTTAAATTGCAGGCTAAAAAAGTCGTTTATCATGCGTCCATAGCGCACTGCATTAAATTCGGATTATCCGCCATACTTTCACTAACAGAATCGATATTTTCGGCAGTGCGTACATTGCGATGATGCACAGGCCTGATCACATCTGTAACGCCTCTAGTCTCTTCAAATTCTTTTTGTAATCTTGCCAATTACTTGCACAATAGATCGATTATGACGACCATAATTGCACGAAAAGTGTCTACGTTTGAATAGGCCCTTTTGTAGTTAGTTTTAACTATTTTTACGCGTTTTTCGGTTGTTAAACGATCCATACATAAAACTTCAGATGATAGGTATTTAACAGCTGACAGCCTTGCCAGACCGGTGGTTTTGATACCACTATATGGATAACGAAGGCAAAACGAATTTGATCAACATTCTTGCATATAAATAATTGCAAATATTCGAATTGGCAGGGGCAGGCTAAATCGCTAAGTTCTTATCAAGAATTGCTCTGAATTAATGCACAGTAAAGGGATCAAAATCATAACTTTCTGAAATATTCCACTTAGGAATTACAGAAAAACATTTGATTTTTGCTTAAATCTGCAAATTTATATGTTTCTCTAACTGACGTGGCGATGGCTCGCGCTGAAACATGGCGAACTTTATGCTGAATGGTGTAGTTTTTCTGTCGATTTTATTTCATTTAAATTTTACCAAACATTACAAAAACTGATTCTACGAGTTAGGATTTACAGTGGCAAAATTTAGATCGTTTGTATAGAAGGTATAATAAAGGGTGCGGTTAATCATTTGATGTTCTTCCAATTTTAACAAACATTAAACCAATGCAATGAACAGAAATTTAGATTGCTGTCATCTACAAATTAGAAGTTACAGGGAAAAATTTAATTTCGAACAATAGGTTAATTTGTATGAGAGATAACAGAAGAGCTGTGAGCTAATATAGCCCACTAAAATCCCCGGATAAGATCTAGCCAAATTTGAAGAAGTTTAATAAAGCTTTGCGGCAGTTGTTGCCAATCGGCCAGACAGACGGAAATCGTCTAATGGACTTACAAACCATGGAATATATTTGATCAAAAAATTCTGGGTGTAACATTTTCTTCCTATTAAAAGATGTTTTCCATCATCCCTTCGGGTGAAGGTAAAACAAAAAAATTTGCAAAAAGACATACTGATCATATTTTTTATATTAAATGAAGTTAAAAATAAAGAGATGACGGCATGATGGTTGGATATCACAATTTTTCTACTACAAATGTTGTTCGATAGATGTTATTATGGGCTAGCAAGCAATTTGACAAACAAAACTCCAACTCTATCAGACATTGCTATATAGTGCAGAATTCTCAGTGCTGGCAGTCTTCGAGAGAAAACATATGGAACCAATATCATTAATGGAGGGTATTGGCAGTGCATAAGCCATGAGCTGTATGGGCTATGTGGCGACATCGACGTGGTAAAGCGCATCAAAAAAATACAATTATGCTGACTAAGCCATATTATGCGGACAGACTCAAACGCCCCAGCACGAAAAGTTTTCGACAATAAACTCGATGATCGGCGCGGGAGAGGGTGACCGATCAAGCTTTTGATGTGACAACCAAAACTTCATGTGACGAATTGGAGAAGAAGCGCAGGAGATTGAAGCGCTTGGAATTATTTTGTAGGCGTGGCCTATAACAAATAAGAATGTCTAGTTACAATCGCGTAATACGATTCGTTAGAATCAAAAAGTTCAAGCTCCAAAATATTGTTTAATGTTTGCTGATGATAAATATAAGTGTTGTATAAAACATTATCGGCACCAATTTATTCGCCGAGATTTTATATGAGATTAAATATATCTCAAGCTCATAAATATAAATATATCTCATAATCCAATTTTACTCAAACAGTCTAACTATATTTAAACATTTTTGTGCAAAAAGAAAAAGCGACGTTTTTGAAATATTTGCTTTTTATTAAAAATTCGCTTGTATTATTTAGGGGTTTACATAAGAACTTAAATAAATACGAATAAGTTGCGGTTTTTCGCCGTCAATATATTAGTTTTTTTCGAGACTCATGCCAATATATTTAATTAGTTTTGTAACTAATTATGTATGTTTTTATTTATTTATTTATTTATCAACTTACAGTAAGTTCCTTGTTTTGTATTTAGCATTTTACATTTTGAGCTTTTTAAAATTTGTTTATCATTTTTCTCGTTTTATTTTTTATAACTAATATTAAGACATTGGAGTTTTCTATATATATAAATATTTGTGTTTATTTATTTATGTGGGTCATGTAGTTTGTGTTATGCACATTTTATATATGAATTAATATTTAGCTGATGTAATTTAAAATGCATTATTCTAGGCCTTGAAAGTTAATAAAAATTGGCAAAATATGATTTAAAATATTTGCTTTTTTTGTCGTCGCTTAATATTTTTGTAATTGTAAATTATTTATAAGGCCTTTGTCGAATATAAGTATTAAATACATACATATATATATATATAGTTAATTAATTTTTTTTTCTTGATTTTCGTGGCTGTAAATGTTTGAATGTGGTTACTAAAGCTGGGATCAAAGAAACATATTTTGGGTCTTTTAAAAAACGTGGAAAGTTAATATTGCATTATTTTTTTTTATGAAATTACTGTCTCTTTATTATTTTAATGGAAAATATTTCATCAATATGTAATCACAATTGACCATTGATTTGAAGTAAATTTGATAGTATTCTGCAGAGTTGATGTCCTAAATAGAAACTTTTAAAGAATGATTTATAAATTCAAGAACAATAAAATTATGTTTTTCTTATTATTCACCAATTATAATTATGATTAGTCAATTAGTTTTGAATTTTGGTTATTCAAGTTTCAATACTTTATTCGAAATTCAAATGGTTTGTGCGATAAAGTAGTACTAAAGAAATGTACAGGGAACATAAGTTTTAAGTGATAAAAGCCGGACATTAGAAGATGTTGAATGGTTCACAACATATAAAATGTTCAATTATACAAATTCTGGTCAATCAATTGTTCGATTAATCAATTAATCATAAGTTTTGGATAAGTTCATTAACCTATTAATTATAAATTTAATTAATCCATATATATGATTAATCAATTATTTGATTAACCTGGAGTTTCACACTTCCCCAGAAAACATATATTTCAAGCCTTATTTTATATCCATTCGATGTGGTAGTTGAAGTACCAAAATATCCATAATGGCCAGCTAAGAGCGCGTCTATCCACTGCACCAGCGACCATCACTTATGGAAAGCTTCATACTAAATACGCTCATGTGAAAAATACTTTTTGCTATATATATACCTATATAACTGATTTGGACATATTTTGGTTCAGTTTTTTCACCACAAAATTTGTCTCTTTATTGTGAATGAAGTGTTCCAAGTAGAAAATAATAAATAAATAAATTCTACTGCTAGTTCTAATAAGCGTGAAAAAGTGTTTCTCATTACAAATATTACAAGAATTTAGATACGAAAAAACTTTTGCTTGCGAAATATCGGTCATGAAATGAGGAAACTATAGCGAAACATTATCATCTTTGTAATTGTTGTCCCGTTTCAAATGTACATATTAAAATAAACTATTTCGCCTGAAAAAAAACGTAGTACTATGCTTAAATAATTTGAATTTTTTCCAATTTATTTGGTTTTTATTATAGTTTTAAAATATTTTTTAAAAATTTTAAGACGACAGTACGAGAAAACTGTTTCGTGAAGATTTTTATTATAATTTTAAAATATTTTTGAAAAAATTGAAGACGACAGCACGAGAAAACTGTATTCTGAAAATTTTTATTATAATTTTAAAATATTTTTTAAAAACTTGAAGACGACAGCACGAGAAAACTGTATTCTGAAGCCTTTGGCGCATCTACATAAACTTATTCCATCGGTTAGTATAGGATATGCGCTTTAATTTCAATAGATTGGACCTGGGGATTTCGAAGATAAATCACCATTTTCTGAATCTTATTTGGTTACCAAAATATCACGAATGGAAATGCAAAAAAAAAAAAAAGATATTAAATTCCAAATTGAAATCTTTTTCATATCTTCATCCGAAGAAATAAAGGTCAATGCATATATCATTTGACACGGAAAAATATAACACTTAGATGGAACCGTAAGTAAGGGGTATCTTTTAACGAAATGTGTTTCGCCACTCTTTGAGTTGGTTAAGCAATGCCCTTCGGTCTGGCTGGCGAATACGATAATTGCCGTAAATCTATATTAAACTTCTTAGAATCTAGCACAGCTTAACAATTCGCCAGATCGTATTCGACTATTTTTAATAGGCTATATTGGCGGGTCACTTTTGGCACATCCCTCACAAATTGACCGAATTTTGGAAATTTAATTTTTGACTATAACTGCTAATTAGTAGATTGTAGTAAACTACGTTTTTGTCCATTATAATGTTTCATAATGCTTGTCAAAACTTAAAAAAAAGAAAAATCGTCCTATTAACCGTTCCCCTTCAATTTATTCTTAAGTATAACCTTAACCTTAAAAATTCTAGTATAACCTTAAAATTGTGCCCTTTTAAATGTAATCTTTCCTTTGTAATTATTTACTAGCAGCATGCAGTAGCTTAGTTGGTTTATAAAATCGGGGAAAAAACCGAACAAGTTATCACGGTCTCATATAAATTACCAGCTTAACCCATATATTATTCCTAGTTTCATATCTTTCAAACAATTATCCACAATTCAGTCAAATTAAGTACACATCATGCGTTTGACAAGCTTAAGTTTTTGCTTCTAATACCGTACATTGCAATAACTGAAATATTTGCAAATTTTATTTAATTTAAAACGAAAAATCAACCGGATAACCGATACCTTTCTTGATCGTCCCATAAAAATCAATGTTTCCTTTAAAATTTCAATGTTAACTCTGAGATTTCTGAGCTGTTTTTTACCAAAACTGGCATTCATACGCAACCGATCATTATATGCCAAACGTTATGAAATATCTGGCATAACTTTTATGTTAAACGGGGTGGTAAATGCCGTTATTTAAAAAATTAGCGCGATATTTTATGTTGCGAACTGTAGGTTGTTTTTTGACAGATTGGAAATCTCTACTTGCGATACATTTAATATCTAGCAATGCATTTTCAAGGAATTGGAAAATTTTAATTTGAAATTTCTGACAGTTCTTCACTTGGGAGCAATCAGAGTCATTTGCAGATTTACCCAAGTAGCCCACGACATTAAAATTTCGATCAAGTATTCCTAGGTAGTGCCGCATCCGTCTAGTGATAGCTTAACTGAGAAGGCGACTGGCTTGAGTAACATACAATATGTTATACTAATATCGACGTATTTTTGGCGAGTAGGTAATATTCGTTACTGAAACCCAATTTTTATTCAAATCCTGGCACGCCTAAAACTGGAATCGTATACTATGACCAAATAAGCCGTTCATTTTAAATAAAACTTTTTATGAAAACACAGGAGAAAGAAAGAAATAGAATCTCTAAATGTAGACGATTCCTGCAAAATTTGAATATGTAGACCGGAAATATCTGGAATCGATAAAAAGCTAAACAAGTTTGAATTGAGCAAACTGAACCTCCATAGTATTGGGCGTGGAGACTCTGATTTATGTAGGGAATATAAGGAAGATACAGAAAAAAACAGATAACTTTTTCTGCAACTTTCCAGCTTTTATTAGAATTGATATAATATCATATGTGGAACAAATTAGAAACTGGGTAACATCGCCAGTATGACTAATTTCCTTGAATAGGGTGACCAGGTGTCTTGAAGAGCGAACTTCTAGAGATTACCATTGAAGTTCTGCGGGTCCGCTTTACAATTTGATCTAACAAGGCACACAGGAGACTAAATGTCACAGCTCTAATGTAGCCATACATTATTCCTATAACTTTCCGAATTACTGTGATATGACAGCCTTAATTCTGATATTCTTGACGAACAGTAAAAACTTATTTTATTGGCAACGGCAAAGTGTGCTATGGAATACTATAAGAAGAAGACGGACAGAAAATCTTTTCAAAGGGAAGAAGGGTTACGGATCGATCTAAGATTGAGTGTGGATATAGAAAGGCAGGAAGATAGAAATGAGGCCGCCAAAAGTGGCACCAAACGATGACAAATGAAAAATATAGTACGGAACCCATCGCCTGTAAAAACAATGACGGAATTCTTGCCACAGATACGTAGAGAGAACACTTTTACAAGCTTGTAGATCTGGAACGCAACAGGCGTAGAAATCACTCCAGTCAAGGAAGATGGCTTCGACTGTCCAAGAGTGACCGAGGACCAGGTCAGAATAGGAATTTCGCAGCTTAAGAGCAACAAAATGGATGCCGATAGCTTGCCGTCGACCCACTTGAGGCTGGTGATGATGGACTCGCAGAAACCACTGAACTCGATTTGGCTCAAAAATATGCCCGGTTATTGAAATCTAAGCGGACCAAGTGTGTGCACCAACTAAGGCGAAGGTCAGCATTTTGTCCATTGCATATAAGGCCCTTTTGGATGTATTATGAAAGAAAAAATGATTCTTCTATTCGAGCAATTGAATCCTATCAACATGCTTTAAACCTGGTAAACGAACAACTGACCAGATATTCATACTGCGGCAAAGAAGGATTAGAAGGCTTAAGAAAGCTAAAAATCTAGCTTTGCTAGTTCGATTCGGGAAAAAATTGCATGAAGCCATGACTGAAGTTTTGGTATTGTCGTGAAGTTGTTACGTTCTTGTTGGATTCTACTGCGACACGAAGTCTTCAGTAAATACAGGCTCTAACGAGGGCGACAGTTGGTCGTGCGATCATATCACTTTTGAAGATGATAATGCGGAAAGTTGCAGTGAAAGTGACTGGAAAAATCTTTAAAAAAAAAACACATGCTGTTGGCGCAGGCTAATGAATACTTCGAGATGTTACTGCAGCCTTCTCAAATGTTGAATAAGAGCCAGAACAAAAAATGTATTTGACTTGTATATTTCGACAAACAAATAATCTATTTATGTGCAGCACTGCGTGAACGTTAACAACTTTTACTTTATAGTAGTGAATGATTTTATCCACTTAGACTCCGACGGTAAAAAAAAAAAATATTGTCAGCCGAGAGATTAGAAGAAACGTACTGGTGGCAAACAGACAGTAATTCTGACTTATTGTATGGTCCAAGCGAATGAGTCACTAATGGGAGTTTCCTAGAGGAAAATACTCCATAAAATATATGGACCATATATAGGATCATTCTTTACTAGGCTTATTGCTGTCGTATAAATCTGTTCCAACATACAGCTCGGTCACAGAATTCGATCGGAATGGTTCTAATTCCACAGGTCTAATTACTTTCTTTAGACATCGATTGATTTTGTTAATTCCCAATTTCTTGATCTGATTGGTAAAGGTATTCGCTCAATTTCGTTTTTTTTCGGAACTTTCAGCACCAGCAGCGTTTTCCACACTTCTACCGGACACTTACAATTCCATAAATATTTTTCTCTTTATTTTAGTTCGAAAAAAGTGGTTTGCATAAGAAAATTTTAGTTTGTTATTATACAAATGTTCACTATGTTAAAATTTAGAGGAGTAAATTAAAAACAATATTATTTATTTACAAAAAGTACTTTTACCTAACTTATTTGTGTTTATCTAACTAAAACTAGCAATTCCACTTAGGAAATCAATTGATTTTATTTAGAAATAATTTTGCGTTTTCTGAAGAAGCAAAATACAGAATTATTCTTATTTACGATTGGAATGGAATTCTGTGACAGAACTGATAGACGTGGTCAATTACATCAAAATCAGCAAATAAGTTGGCCGAGTCGTGATGTTGCGCGAATGGATAAAACACCGACATTTTTTGGGAATCACTTTAAGACGTGCAATTCTTACTTGTAAGCTGATGCATTTCCACTCCAGCGGAATGAATTAAAATTCTGTTTCCATTTATAATATCAATATCAAATATTAAGAAATCTTTTCCAAGCACATATAACTTTCCAATTTAAAACATTTGCTAAGTTAAATGTGGAGAAACCACTTACTTTCCTGTTTATGAAAAACCTCACAAAGATTTAAAAAAAAAATAAAATAAATAGACACACAACAGAAATTATGTTTTTTTCAGTGAAGTCATTCCAATTTTTATTACATGTGAAAATTTTGTAACTTAAAAAAGAAAAACAAGAAAAAAAAAATTAAAAAAAATTATAATCAATAATAAAAACATCAATCTAAATCGCAAACAAAAAAAAAAAAGATAGTAATGTTAGAGATAGTTGAGTAAAATTAATAACTAAAACTTAAGAGCGTTAATATAAAAAATAATAAATCACTTAAAACCAAAAAGTCTTTAAAGTCTTAAATATAAGTGTGTTTCTCTTTTGTTGTTGAAAATGGAAGAAATTAAAAACAGAAAAATTAACCTTTTAGCCTTAGTAAAAAATATGATAGGAAAGAGTGAGAGATGTAGAGAGTGGAATATAGAACAACATTTTGTAATATCAATTATACAAAATTTTAAACTATAAATAAAATAATGAAATTAAAATGTACAAGTCTTTGAATTCTAACAACTAGGTGAATAAAAGGCATAGACACAAAATTCCAAATGCACCATAAAGCGCAAAATAAAAAAAAAAAAAAAAAAAAAAAAAAAAAAAAACAGTTTGAAAAATCTCCAAATAGTGAAATTACACACTGCGAGGGAGACACAACGTAAAAGGGAGTGACGAGTCACTATTGCGTTTTAAGGGTGAGGGATCAATGTTTTATCTAATTGTTTGTAGCTGTTTTCAATATTAACATTTGTTTGCTTTGCGTATTTTAAAATGTTTAAATCTAAATTGTTAATACATATGTATATGTATTTATATAAATATTTTTGTTTTGTTTTTTTCTTTAAGAATTGTTCAATTATTTGGTTTTCTTTCCTTTTATATATATGTATATATATATAACGTGTAAATACATTTATGTATGTTGTCTATGGTTACGATTTGTTTTGTGTGTTTTTGTTACATTTAAACATTAATAAATTTCTATCTTTTGTTCTTGTTTTTTTTCTTTTTTTTAGTTAAATTCATATTTTAACACAAATTTTGTGCAATTATTGTGGATTTCTTGTTGTTGTTGTTGCTGCTGTAATATTCAATATTGTTATCCAGTTTTGTTTGTTTTGCCGCAGCATTTCAGATTCATCGTAATAGGTACATTCGAAAATATACCTTTGTTGTTGGCGTTAATGTTTACAAAGTGAAATGAAAAACTCCCTTAGGATGGGGATGACGAAAATGCATCTGCAATGAAAAGATAGAACAAGAAGATTAATATATAATATGGTAATTATATGTTAAAGGAAAATAAGCATAAGGCTTTATTTAGCATAGTTGTAATAATGCGATTAAGGTCAAATGTTCCCCACTTTTGTTCTCATAGAACCCCTCGTCTGGCAAAAAAAAAAAAAAAAAAATGTGTGTGGACTGGCATTGTCCTTATGGAATGAAATTCTTACTGGCAAAAGGTGTTTAACTTCTTGACAATTGAAACAGTACGTCATGTACGGTCGGACTTCATGATTTCTATTGCACTGTCGGCCTTTTCGACTATTGGCTTTCAAAAGCCTGGTGCATTTTTAACATCAAAATTACCGAAAAGTAATTGACGAAAACAAAGTTGTGCTTGATTGGCTATTACAGTATCAGGGCCATAAACACTATTGGCATTTTCGGCCGCCTGGCTTGCTTTGTCGCATTTATCGAAGAAAAACTGTAAAATATCGCATATTTCCTTTTTGCTGGTATCTAACTTTGAGGCGAACTCAAACAATACCTGTAATCGATCAAGCAATCACAAAACTAACTGAGTAGTTTTTTAAGTACGAAATCTTATCTTTCTAACGCCATCTAACAGGACCGTATTTCACTTTTGAAAACGCCAGATGCAGATTACTAAAGCCATCTATTGGAAAAATGATTGATTTATTTTTAGCGAAAAAAGCTGAAGTTTTTACTACTTTTCGATTTTATTTTTTGCTTTTGTGCAGTAGAAACTTCAAACAGAATCATCCACAGGAACAAACTTTATACGGGCCTCGAAAATGGGTGAAGTTTTCATTGTGATTGCTTTACATGCCAAAATATTTTATTTGGAATAATGGAAAAAAGAAAAAGCCTCAATATCTTGGTTACAGAGATATCAGCAAATTCCGAAAAAGTAATATTTTTGACATTTTAAAATCCTATCATAGTCTCAAAATTTTGCAGCTTTATCCATTTTTGTATATCATGTATGAGGACCTTAGCAACTATTTCTATCCCACAAATGGAATATGGAAGAGCTTCTTGCATGCAGTTAGCTTACACACAGTGCCATTTGAAATCCACTAAAACTCCTATATTAGACGTGCTCGTTTTTACGACTATTAATCGGGCGGAACTCGAAACCGCGAACATATGTCAAACACATATTTTTCCTGTGTTACTTGCATTTACTTCAGTGCTTTTTCCTTGGCAGATTAATTTGTCTTCAAACATATCTCATTCGTGATCTCGGTTTTTTTTTTTAATTTGCTTCCCTTATCTTCTGTTTGCGAGAACGTTTTTTTTTCAATTGAGAATTGGAGAACAACACCTCTCATCACTCGTAAAATTGATGGTTTCATCTCAGATAACAGTGATGAATTAATCTTATGGCCTTTGCTGAACTTAATATATCAATTCGTAACTCTCAATCGCGTTTAACTGCACATTTCAAAAATTAACTGTTAATGCATCACATGTACAAATCTCCCCAAATCATTTCCCTTATTAAGAAAAAAAAAAAGAAATCATCAAGTATTGACACTTACCCTTTTCGTTTTTAAACGTGAATTCTATGTCACGATACCGATGTGGCGAAAAACTCCTGTAACCGTTGTACAGTCACACGATCCAATTTACACAAATCAAAATCGAATGTTTTTGTGGTGATCTCATAGCAGCCCGTGGCAGCTATCATCTCAACTACATGCTGGAGATCTTCATTGTCTTGTAGGGTCATTATTTTGTGATGTAATTCCTGCAATTCGCTCAAATAATCCAATGGCAACTGATGAGATGCCAGTGAATTACTGTTAGATGTTGTGGTCGAATTGCTATTGCAAGTGGCAGCATTGGCCGTGGCACTTGTGGCATTACCAACAGCTTCTGTTGCGCTTAAGGCGGGCGAATGAGCCGCTGAGGGCGCTGATGAGGGTGGCGGCAATGGAGCGGCTGCTGCTGCACCTGAAGGTGATGCGCCAGGTTGCAGGAAGGTGGAAGGCGGCTCTGAAATACTTGCTCTGGTTCCTGTATTACGTAACAGAGGTGATTTGGATTTCTCTCGCACCGATTTCGTTTGATCCTTCTTCACTTGCTTAAGAGGAGGTTCTATAAATGTATTGGCTGCTTGGGAATTACGTCTTCGCTTCTTCTCCTTTTCCTCTCCTTTTGAAGATTTCTCTGTTGCTGATGCTTTGTCTTTAGAAGACTTATTGGTTTTGGTTGGGGGATCTTTTATGGGTGGTGGAGGTGTTGACATAGATTGACTGATTGGCTTGATCAGTTCCGGCTGTGATGGTTTCTGTGATTTCTGTGGTAGGGACAGATCGGGAAAACTGCTGTTAGAGCTGTCAGAGTGGGTGATGGGTGGTAGTTTTGTCGCACTATTAGATGTTTGTTTAGCTGATGCTGTTGGCGCGGTTACTGTTGTATTGTTTACGGTAGGTTCTGTAGGCGTAGAAGAGGCGCTGTCATTGTCACTTAAATCTAAATGTGTACTATTTGAAGCTGCCGTAGTTGTTAAAGAGGATGGAACAGGAGGCATTAGCTGTGGTACGCTGGTTGTTGCTGATGTTGGAGTTGTTGTAGAGGACGAAGATGTGGATGTTGAGGAGGAGGATAATTTAGATTGTTTTGCCTTAGCCTCTGCGCTGTCTGTACCATTTGATTTACGTTTCAGTTTATCTTCTTTTGACTTGTCTTTGGATTTCTTGTCTTTATTCTTGGATGACTTCGAGGACGAACTGGTCGTTGTTGATGAAGTGGACGAGGAGGGAGTTGTATTTATGCTGGGAGGCTCTTCGGTGTTGCCAATATGCGGGCTGTTAATCAGATTTGCAGGCATATTTAAGGAGCCTTGTAAAGCAGGTGGCACAGAAAAATTCTCTGAATTTCTTTCGTCCACCAATTTTTCTTTAGTGTCTTTTTCTTTCCTGCTCTCTTTATCTTTGTCCTTATCCTTATCTCTATCCTTCTCTTTGTCCTTCTCGCGTTCCTTATCCCGTTCACGACCTTTGTCCTTATCCCTATTCTTTTCCTTCTTCTTATGTTTGTGAGAACGCTTGTCCTTCTCAGGAGGATTGGAAGAGGATGACTTCTTATCATTAGCAGCCGTTGAAACAGATGCAGAAGAGGATGATGATGCTGGTACAGCCGTAGTTAAATGTGAAGATTGCGTGACTGTTACTTTTTCTGTTAACTTTCCGGATTCTTGTTTTGACGATTTGTCCAATTTCTTTGTTATCTCCGTTGACGCATTAGCAGCTTGAGCGTTTTTCGCCGGCTTCAATTCTCCAGACGTTGTTAGATTTGCAGATTGATTTAAGTTGACATTATTTGGTGGCAGCGAAGGCTTTTGATCTTCTTTGGGAACAGATTTTGAAGATGCATCTAATAACTTCTGTTTTTCCTTTTCTTCATGTCGCCGCTCTTTGTCTCTTTCCTTGTCTTTGTCTTTTTTATCTTTCTTCGACTTTTTGCCACTTGAAGATGAAGATTCCTTTTGTTTCGATTCTTTCGATTTGCCATCTCCAGATGATTCTTTTGATGATTTGGAGGAGGACTTTACTTCTTCTAGTTTGCCACTCTGCGATGAGGACGGTCTATTGCCAGCCACAGTGTTAGAATTATTTACTAGGGTGCTGCCGCCGCCCGGCAGTGCAGACGATAAATCCTTTGATGGCTTTGGACTTATTGGCCTTTTGTTATTGCTTGATGTCAGATTTGAAGCATTTGCTGATGACGATTTCTCTCGATCACGGTCTCTATCTTTGTCACGGTTCTTGTCCTTCTTTGACGATTTCTCTTCATTTCGGTCCCTTTTTTCATGTTTACTTTCAGATTTCTTGGACTCGCTTCTACCTTCCTTGTGCGGGCTGGTGCCCGACTGTGATTTGTGATGCTTTTCTTTCTTTTCAGAGCGTTCCTTAGACTTTTCCGATGACTTGTCCTTATCTTTAGAAGATTTCTCTTTTGGCGGTGGTAAATTATTACCGGGATTGCTAATTGGCTGATGGGCTGCTATCTTCGCATCGGGAGAATGTTTGTTATTGCCGCCCGATGCATATGAACCAGCACCGGGCCCAGCAATACCACCTCCCCCCACATTCCCCACTGGGGCACTTTTCGTGATAGGTGGACCAAACAGATCCGCAAATGAATTCAATTTTGAATCATCCGGTCGGGATTTGTGCTTTTTTTCCGAAGAGGAAATTTTATGTGGTTCCGTATGCGATGGCGGCAGGCATGCTACTCCTCCAGGTACGGCACTATTTATGGCATTTGATCCTAATACACCCGTGACAGGGATACCACCACCTCGCAAGAGTTTTAGGCGAAATTCTTCTGAAGGATTGTCGAAAATGTATTTCATAATGACGGACCGATGACGTGGTGGTCCCGTAGTTTGTAGATCCAAGTCATATGTGAACGGCACCCTTTTCGGTTCGTCTTTGTTGCGGAAATAAACATCAATAAAGACCATGAAGCCAGCATAACCAGACTCTTGGATGAGATAGGGTGGCTCTTTACAAACTGAAAAATTAAAAAAATTATATATTAATAAAACGTTGTATAAATAAGTTAACAAACTAAAGAAATTAATACTGAAAAAGATGCAACTATTTTTATTGTTTGTTTGAAATGAAAGAAATAATTCATTTCGTAAAAGAAATATCCTAAATCCTAAGCCGAAAATCATCTTTTAGCCACCGGAAGGA
Source organism: Philornis downsi (assembly GCA_019455685.1). Taxonomy (NCBI): domain Eukaryota; kingdom Metazoa; phylum Arthropoda; class Insecta; order Diptera; family Muscidae; genus Philornis; species Philornis downsi. Next base: position 223,662 of record JAHXMU010000668.1, read on the forward strand.
AATCTTCCCTTCTATAAACAAATCGCAGCATTAAAAATGTCTTTAGATCTAAGGAAGAAGAAGTTATCGAAAAACAAACGATCAACATCGCTGTTATTTTGAAATTAACGTTCAATAGTGCAAAAAGCAACAATCAAGTGAATATAAATGATTGTAATACAAATCGAAACTGCAGTGATATGCTTTATAGAATCGCTCTTTTATTACTAGAATGTATTGAAATAAAAAAAATAAGGATCGTTTGTGTTGAAAAAGCTTATTGAGCGCAGCTAAAAATTTGCATTGGAATGGAATATATTAAATTGAATATGGGAAGATTGCGAGCGTTTTAATACAACCGTCAGCCAAATATTAAATAAATACTGCATGATACTATCTTGCAGAACATCGTTTAGGAATTTCACAGCTAAGACTCTGCTATACATTGTACCAAAAAGCCACCGGGAATTGGTCAGGGAAATAAAAAAAGTATCAATAATCTAATGATTAAAACATATTATCACCCGTTTACCAAGGAAGAACTTCAGTTCTAGCTAAAATCTTTTCTTTTGTATGTCTTCTATGGACTGAAAACGGGTGTTTCGAAGAGGTAACTGAAGCTTTTGGAAAGAGAAAAGTCGACCGGAACCATATCAGTGGAATACTGCAGTTGCTCTGTGACGCCCAAATAATATTCTGCATTTACCGCCTAACTTCGAGATAATTAAAGAATTATTACTTTCGCGTGTGATCGACTTTGACATGGTTTTTTCGTCCTCGATTTATTTGGAAGTCGCTGTTTCGAAGCTTTTTGAGTGGTTTACGTGTCAAACTCGTAAAGCCATATCTCATCACCAGTTGTAATGCAAGCAATAGGTGTAAAATGGTACATATGTAAAAAAGGACAATTTTGCGGCTATTTCTCAAATTTAAATGACAATTTTCTTCACTTTATCAATGTTATCTTCAGTTGAAGAAGTAGATGGCCAACTATAGCGAGGCAAATCTTCCACCATATCTGGCCACTTTTTATTGCACTATATCACTTAAATGCAAGGATTTTAGATGAAGTTGATTCACCCTAAGCCTTCTGTAACATTTTCAGCGATTAAATACACGAAATTCAACTTGCAAACAAACTACGTGGCAGATCACGCACAAACTCCTCTTCAGTATAGAGGACAGTTGTGCCAATTTACAGGCAAAACGAATTTTGAGTATTGAATGGTTTAAAATATTCTCCCCCTCTGATATTGTATGCTTGAAAATAAAAAAAAATCTTAAAAAATATTCTGTTTTCAATGGTATTTATATTTTTCAAGCTATTCGGTAAAATCAAAAGAAATTCCAGTATGTATTATTCGAAATTTAAAAGAACATAATATCGAAATAAGTATAGATGTGATAGAAACTAAATGTTAGTACTTTTTGTGATAAAACGACTATAAATCGTTTCCATAATCGCAGTAAAATATTCTACTGAATCTCAAAGACTTGTTTTCTACAAGAGGCAGCACCCAGAAGTCTTCTGTGGGAATGTCCGCAAAGCATTTGAATTCAGTGCCAAACCGCACTTATCAGTTCTTTGCCACCACTTCATTTTTAGTACCACCGCCGATAATACCTTGCTCGCGCTATGTTCTGTTTTTTGTATCATGCACTGGTACGGGGGGAAGGTATGTATGTAAGAATCAGTTTGCCACACTAAGATTTCCGTAGTTGTTAATTTGCAAAAAAAAAAAAAAGATAAGCTGTAGCGCCCATAGTGCATTGTTTGAAGCATTTGCAATTTATGATGCGTTGTTTAATGGTTTTAAAGAAATATAAGGATGAACATGAAATATTGTACTTGAATTCATTTAAAACCGCAACTTATATGCCAGAGGCCTGTGTGAAAATATTCAAATTAAAATGCTTTGAAATTTACAACTTAATTTTTGGAGATTGAACAAAGTGGCAAGAAAAGTTGTAAAGAATAATATTTTCAAAATCGGCAATTTAATTGCCAGTATACATAATTGTGGTGAGAACATTCTTCTAGCACGTCATCTAATTTCTAAAAAACGTTAAAGTAATAAAGCTCTAATACAAATTTCGAAATTGAAACGTTTGGTTTCAGTCCTTGTATGGATAAGTTTTGCGCTACTGGATCTGTTCCGCCCATTTTCTACAATTACTGTGTATAGTTTTGTGGACAATATAACGGCTTGATGTTTAATATCACATTAAAAATCAATTACAGATCATGTTTTGAAGCGAAAATTCATATTTTTTGCTGTGACTTTTTAATGGTCCCTTAAAAAGTACATTATTTCCGATCTTTCTTTCCCATCAATTATCAAATACCGATATTGTTTTTAATTAGCGTGTATATGATGAATTGTTAAAAAAAAATCTGAAAAAATCCAATTTTTTCACACAGAATATATACTTTATGGGATCTCATTTGAGAATTTCTATTTGTTTTAAATGAGCGACAAACTTCATATATGGTGGATGATATGACTGAATGGATGCAAAACCTTTCTAATTAATATTTAAGGCGACGAATTGACGACTTGCCAGATGGTTGTTCATTGGCGGAACCTAATAAACAAAAAGAGTATCACAGTGATTACTAGTATTCTATGTTTGCAGCAAAATACTTTTCCCGCCAATTTTATATAGAAAATTTTATATAAAATAAATATAATAAATTTTATACAATTTTGTATAAAATTTTGGCATTCATTCAGACGTTTTTAATTGGACCTACAGAATATCACCTAGAGTTGGATAGAATTCGTTTGTAAATTCCAAAATCTTCTTATTTTGGGTGACCGTTAGGGTGGCAGCGAAAATTCTTCTTCGGAATTTTTGAATTTGCTACTTTGTCTAAAACTACAAAGGTGTAAAATTTAAGGAAAATCGGACTGCTCTTAAACGAAATTATATTGACCAAGTGGCTTTAAATTACAAGATTGTTAAATAAAGAAAAAATAGATCGCTGAATTGTTATGTCAATATCGGCATAATCAGCATTTTTTTTGGTGAAAATTTGGAAATGACTCTGGTATAATTTCATTGTAGAATTATAAAAAAAATTGGCGGAACTCCGACGAATGAAAGTCCACATCGGAAACTGACAAAAAAAATACCTACATTTGAAGAAAATGGTAAAAATTTTATATTTTTCACTTTATATCGGAAATTGAAAAAAATAATGAAATCGGTCATTAGTACCATAAGAAAGGGATCTATACGTTCCCACCAGGATGTACCACGATATGCTATCTCTTAATGAATTTATGGTGAAACGGTCAGTCAAACATGGTCGGTAGCGTCGGACATAGCTAAGTTTGGCTTTTGTAGGTGTTGATTCAAAATAGCCACTACGGATGAGCTAAACACCAGAGTTCCACTCATATGCCAGTTCTATATAACTCGAGGTTGACATCTATGCATTAAAACTGATCCTTTATACCGCTGTTTGGGATCCAATTCCAAAAAAAAAAAAGAAACAAAAAAGCAATTAGAGGAAAGATTGTTATCAAACCGGAATCCGATAACGAATATACTATTAACTTCGCAGTTTCCATTAAAACCGCCTTCTCAAAACCGGCGACTAAATAGTAAACAGTGCTATATTGCTCTTCTGGGATCAAAATCAAAAATGATTTGACGGCTCATATAAAGCTAGCAAGGAAGTTCGGCACATCTTTTATCTATTAAGTGCTGGCAGGTAATACAGGAATATAAAGGGATTGGCTTCTAAAAGATATCTAGAAAGGTTCGTGGCGCCCTTTCTTCGTTTGTGGATCGGTGGCATAGAAGAGAACGCTATTCTAGAGGCAATTGCCAATGGATTTATATAGCTTATTAAAGCAAATACCTTGAAATTGTAGGCCAAAATGACATCAAACTCAATCAAACAAGAATAATATGCTTGAACTAACTAGTCAAACATTTTTTATCTTATGCCGTCACGAATGAACTCGTTTCTCTATAGCGTTTTTCTCCATGCCATCGATGGAGTCAGCATTTCGGAAAGAAGTGCAATAGATCAAATACTTACCACGCTTTGGCTTCGGAAATGATTCGTGTAGATTGAAAACAATTTTCTCCACAAATGCACTGATATCAGCCTGTTGATCGCCTTCGACATACAGCTCCCAGTCGTGGGTAAAACCCTCCACGGTCTTCTTACTCCTTAGCTTAGATGTATGGCCAACCTTGAATTGCACCTTAACCGCCATTGTTATACCGCGCCGATGGCAGTCGGAGAGACAGGATCAACACTGAAAGAATACAAAACACAATTACAATGATAGGTCGAGCAGAGAGAGGGTACAAAAGAATGCGAAGGAAAGCAAAATGGAGAAGAATAAAAATAAAATAACATGCATATAGCGCGATGTAGACACCCCCCCACCCAAATCCTATAATATACAGGGGGAAGATTGAGATACTCGTTCACTATTGTGCCGTTAATTACAATCAAAACAAAAAAACCGAAAAATATAGTGTAGCTGGTGGGGAGTAAGGAGTGTCACATATTCTGGAATTTGTTATAAACTTTCCACATGCACTTCCTGATGGCTCATCGTGTACATGGGGGCAGCAACGCTCATCACTCACCAACTTTGCACCGCACTTGATAGAATTTTATGCTTTCTTCTTTTTTTTCACTAGAAAAGAACACTAAAGTATAGTTTCGTTTACACGTTGCACCAGATTCTTGCCACCTCCACCGCTACCAGCCGTCTTCACTCCTTAATTTTGTTTTCAATTTACTAAATTGGTGTTTAATTTTTTTTTTCTTCTGTTGAGAGTATGAAAAGCAAACGATCCGATCCCTCGTTACTTTCACGGAACTTACACTTCTGCACCGAAAACGATTTTTGTTCTACTTTTATTGCAAAACGAATTTCAAGAGATCTCCAAACATTTGTTAGTTGTTATACATTAATTGAGCAAAATATTGTCGTCGGCAACAATATGTTTTTCCATAATGTATCTTCTTCTGTCCTGCAGTTGTGTGAATTGTTCTCCTTTTCGTCTTTTTTCTCCGTTTCATTCACATCATTTACTGAAGACTTTTTAATGACACTTTTTCCCTCACATTGTTGTTGCTGCTGCTGGTGTTGCGCTGCTGCATTTTTACCTGTATGTCAATGTTGTCAACACTGCCATCGGTATTGGCAATGCCATGCCTAATACTTCATGTATGAATGGAAACAATTGTCGCAAGTAACTATTCGACGCTAGGTGGCTGGTGTGTAACGGTTTCTCTTTGTAAGTTTTCTTTAGTTTGCAAATCGACTACAAAGGAAGCGAAGTTAATAACGAAAAAATTTATAATATTCCACTAAATAGATACTTTATATGTGTACGTATATTATGAAATATATTGTATCAGTCGAGAAAGCTGATAATGAATTGTGAATAAATAAACAAGTGAAGGTTTAAGCTGATAATTACGATAAATAAAAAGTGTTCTTGTTGCGACAGACAAAATGGAGTCATAGAGCATAGAAGTAAAGCAGAAATAGTGATTATGTTTTGCGATAAGCATAACATGCATGGGAGCATGGGGGAAAAAGATAAGTCCCAGGAAGTTAAAGTGTTTCGTTAAAAAAAGTGCACGCAAAAAAAAAAATAATATTGGCCTATGTCACATTGCAAGCTAAAATTCAGTGCTTGTATATTTTTCTAATTGCACCATCTGAATTGCACTCAATCGGCCGAGATCTAAGTTAAAAAATTAAAATGCTATTGTAAAGTGATACCCGAGAAGCAAAAACCAAATTGGAAATTGAAGGACATGATCATGAGTCCGTTTGGACATTTTTTGAGCCAAGTAGGGCCAAACAAAGGTGATGTTAAATATTACTGGTGGATTAAGATTTTAAATATTTTTAGAACAATTTCGTCTCCGATGATAGTTTCTCTTACCTCGGATAAGATGTGATCGGTAAGTTTTGATCCACAGCTCACTGTTTTATTGTTTTTTGTTCACCTATACTTTATTGTTTCTAACACTCATAAGATGTGATCAGGAAGTTTTGACCCACAGCTTACTGTCTAATTGTTTTTTTTTTTGTTCACGGACACTTTTTTGTTTCTACCACTGAGGTTGAGGTGTGTGCACAAACAGAAAGTCAAAACTAGACTAAATTATTGAACCCTTTACATATTCCTTCTTGGCTGTACATCGAGATTTTGCCGGTAGAAAGGAATGTGTGAAGAGAGGAGAACGTAATTAGCAGTGCAACTAAGCTACGCGCGTGTGTGTGTGTGTGTGTGTGTGTGTTTAAGGACACATCACCCGCTATTTACATTTTGTCTCTGTCTAACAGTTTCTCTTTGTAAGTTTCCTTGTGTTTGCAACACGATCGCACAGAAAGCGAGATTAATAACGAAGACATTTATAAAATCCCACTAAATAGATACTTTGTATGTGTATGTACTCGTATATTATGCAATATATTGCATCAGCCAAGAAGGCTGATAATGAATTATAAATAAATAAACAAATCAAGGTTTAAGCTAATAATTACGATAAATGAAGTGTCCTTGTTGGGCCAGACAAAATGGCGTCATAGAGCGCAGAAGTAAAGCAAAAATAGTGATTGTGTTTTGCGATAAGCATAACTGCGGGAGGAAAAGGCAAGCCCGAATAAGTTAAGGTATTCCATTAAAAAAGTGCACGCAAACAAAAGAAAAATGTTGGCCTAGGTCACACTGCCATACTGAGTTTAAAAAATGAAGATGCTGTTCTTGTAAAGCAAAACCCAAGGACAAAAACCCTATTCCAAATTGAAGGACATGCCTATGAGGCCACATAAACATTTTTTTGGCAAAAGGCGATTCAAGATTTTGAATATTTTTAGACTAGTTTCGTCTGCGATGATAGTTTCTCTTACCTCGGATAAGATGTGATCGGTAAGTTTTGATCCACAGCTCACTGTTTAATTGTTTTTGTTCACGGATACTTTTTTTTTGTTTCTAACACACATAAGATGTGATCAGTAAGTTTTGATCCACAGCTCACTGTTTAATTGCTTTTTTTTTTGTTCACGGATACTTTGTTTTGTTTCTACCACTGAGGTTGAGGTGTGTGCGCAAACCAAAAGTCAAAGCTAGACTAAATTATTGAACCATTGACACATTTCTTCTTTCCTGTACATCGAGATTTTGCCGGTTGAAAGGAATATGTGAGGAGAAGAACAATAAAAAAACGTAATTAGCAGTGCAACTAAGCTACGCGCGTGTGTGTGTGTGTGTGTGTGCTTAAGGACACATCACCCGCTATTTACAATATGTCTCTACCTAACGGGTTCTCTGTGTAAGCTTCCTTTAATTTGCAACACGATCGCAAAAGAAAAGAGATTAATAAAATTCCACTAAATAGACACTGTCGGTAACGTTGTGTATGTATGTATAATGTATGCGTATGTATACTATGCAATATAACACAATAGCAAGAAAACTTAATTAGCAATGCAATTAAGCTACGCGTGTGTGTGTGTGCTTAAGCACATATCACCCTCGGTTGCAAATGTTTTGACCACTACTATACTGCACTTATGTATGTCTCTCCACATTATGTAAAAGTCATCAAAACGAGAACGGTAATAACTATCTCAATTCAACGAGCGGAATTTCCCTTCATTATAGGTTTACTTCGCAGTTTACTTCGTCTTCAAGAGATTACCTGATTACCTGAGATTACTGCTACTGTTAGATTAACATAAAATTTCGGTAGGCGTAACATTACGACAATCTGAGCTTAATGATTGTAACATCTACTCTAGAATATTTTCTTTGTGTACTCTTTTATTGCACACTCATCGCGGTCATTAGCGTTAATGACCATTACTAATGGTATTATAATTAGTCAACAAGGTTTTGGACTAGAGCAACCAAATATCTTTCCTAGGGTAATTTGGTGGGCTGAATTCGAATCTGTAATTGGTTTTTCTCTATCAC
>JAHXMU010000668.1:231621-245283 GCA_019455685.1 Philornis downsi
TCAATGAATTTTAAAAAGTGAATGGCGTTATTTTATCGTCGTTTGTATTTTGTTGGTTCGGTTTCACGTATTGGAGTCCAGTGATAGTCTCCCAGCGTACTTTTATCCCCAAAATCCTTGATAATTTTTTTTCTCTATCACGTCAGGTTTTCGACATACAAAAAAAATTTTTTTTATTCGTTTTTTTACGTAAAAAATCATTAGTTTATTTAAAAATCAATGAATTTTCAAAAGTGAATGACGTTATTTCATCGTCGTTTGTATTTTGTGGGTTCGGTTTCACGCATTGGAGTCCAGTAATAGTCTCCCAGCGTGCTTTTGTCCCCAAAATCCTTGATAATTTTTTTTAATTTTCATTAAATCTTGGTAAGGACGCTCCCCTTGTTCGTCGCTCACCGCACCTATTTTTTGTTTTTGTCAAAAACAATCTAAATGCGTATTAAAAAATGAATTTTAAGTGACATTCGTGCGCTTAATTTGTGTTAATTTTTTAATAACTCAGCAACAATTTGTCTGTAGATTTCACACTTATTGTTTCCAAGGAAACTGTTCACGATGATCCTGAAAGATTTTCAGGCTGCATATTCTTTCTCCAATAAACATTATGAAAAACAACTCCACGACGGAAAGTATTTAACGTAAATGACAAGTTATTAATATCAATGCAATAAATCAAAAATAGCCCTGTTATAGAAAATATGGAAATTTGTTTTATATAAAATCTATATTTCATTCTTCTTAATAATCACAATTGCTTATTTGAAAATTATTCTCAGGTTTTTGTGGTTTTAAATAACTGTTATAAGTACAAATTTAATCTAAAAATTTGTGGCACTTTTATGTTAATCAATTTTTGCTTGATTTTATAGTCCCCCACGTCGACGGGGGAGGCGGTCCACAATGTATTTATAATACTTAGTAAAAAACACTCATCGTATACACACGTTCCCGTTTTTGGGACGGAGGCGGAACTCTACAAGTGGGTGGTATTATTTTCCTCGAAAGCCATATTGGAAACCCCACCATTCGTATTGATGGGCAGAAAATCACTTTGTTGTAGTTGTATAATTTTGGCCTCGGCGTACGGACCTATAGGAATTTGCAGATTATCTAAATTGTCCAAATTTGGTGCGGCTGTTTTCTGTTGTTTCTCCAGCTTTTGCTGTTTTTTACATAGAAGATTTGTCGACGACTTTTTGGAGAAATGAGCCTCGATTTCCTGTAAAGAAAAAGGGAATTGTAGCGTTAGTGGAAAATTAAATTGCCTTATTGCCAAGCTATTAAAACATAAAATTATCAAAACAACGAATTTTCAAAATTAACATGTCTCAAAACATTGTAGCTTCAAATTTCAATCAATCATCAACTCAATAATTTAGTCATGAAAGCATGGATTCAACACTTTGCGAACCACCATGCGTCAACTCAGCTATAAATTCCACAAACTATGGAATCAGCAAATCTTAAAATATAATTATAAAACATCATTCAGACATCTGGAAAACTTTAAATGCTGTAGTCTAAAATTCTTTAAATGTTGTTTATTGAAATTTTAAAATATTTAAATCTTGGTTGCATTAACGTATTGAACTCGCGAAATTTTGAATTTGTAAAGTAATGCAAAGCTTTAAAACTTGAAGTCTGCTCTTGAAATCTTCAAATTTTGAAATTTGAATATCGTACATATAATTATAGAATCATGGAAAGAGTATCATAAAATCGTAAAAATATGGAATCATAGAATAGTAGAATTATAGAATTATGGAATCTTAGAATCATGGAATCGGATAATCAGAGAATTGAAGAATCATAGAATCATAGAAGCATTGAATCATAGAATCGTAGAATCATAGAATGATGGAATTATTGAATCATAGAATCACAGAATCGTAGAATCATCGAATCATAGAAACATAGAAACATAGAATCAGGAAATGGGAGAATAATAAAATCGTAGAAATATGGAATCATAGAATAATAGAATCATTAAATTATGGAATCTTAGAATCATAGAATCGGATAATCCGAGAATCATAGAATCCTAGAATCGTAGAATCATTGAATCATGAAATCATAGAATCATGGAATTGTAGAATCATAAAATGATGGAATCATTGAATCATAGAACCATAGAATCATCGAATCATAGAAACATAGGAAAAAGGAATCAGAGAATGAGAGAATCATAGAAAGATGGAATCTTGGAATCATAGAATTAAATAATTATAGGAATATAGAATCATAGAATATTAGAATCACCGAATCATAGAAACATGGAATCATAGAATGAGAAAATCATAAAATCATAGAAACATGGAATCATAGAATGAGAAAATCGTAAAATCATAGAAACATGGATACATGGAAGGATGAGAGAATCATAAAATCATAGAAACATGGAATCATAGAATTATAGAAATATGGTATCATAGAACCACATAATTATAGAATCATTGAATCATGGAGTCATAGAGGCATAGAATCAAAAAATTAGAGAATCATAGAATCACAGAATAACCGAAGTTCAAAGTCATAGAATAGTAGAACAACAGAATCAATGATTCAGTACCATACAATTTCCTTCATAGATTTATAGAATTTTAGAGAATTGTAGATCCATGTGATCGTGGCCACAGAATCATTGAATGACATATGCATAGCATCATCGAATCGTAGAGAGAGTATCAGGGAGTATCCTTTTTTCTGGGCATTATAAAATCAATCAATTTCAATTTCCTCAATAAATTCTATCAATTTTATAGTAATTCATAATATAATATTAATATTTCTACATCAACTTACTCCCAGTGTTCTTCCCTCCGTTTCTGGCAATGTGAAATATAATGTCACTGCGCCAATAAACGCCACCGCCGAATAAAACCAAAATGTCCCGGGCAAAGTGAGCGCCGACAACATTTGCAAAAACAGTTTATTCGCCAAGAAACCAAATATGTAGCCCAAACCACTGACAAGACCTGATGCCGTACTGCGTACCTGGGCCGGAAATACTTCGCCAATTAAAATCCAGGGTATCATGCGAATACCCAAATGCGCGAAAAATGCTGCGCCCAATAGCAGTACTAAGGGCAGCCAAACCAAACTGTTTGTCTCCTGTTGCGGCACAGTCAATAAGATTTCCTTCGCCACTTTCTTATGGCTGCTTTCAGTTTGGTCATCGGTCGAGGAAGTTATATTTACCGGCAAGCTTGTCGTCGTTTCGATGGTAGTGGTCTCATTGTCATTTTCACTTGATTCATCCAAATCGAAAACCGGCGATGTTGTTTCATTATAATTTGATTTATCGAAATCTTCATAATCCAAACCTGCCACATCTACGAAAGTGATATTATAGGGTTCCAGTGTGGTGGCCTCTTCGGCTGCCACATCCCTTCTAGCTCTATGTGAGCTTTTAGCCTCTTTGATATTTGTTGCCATATTGTCTGCTTCCAAGGATGAAGATAACAATAAAGCTTTTCCTTCAGTTTCAAATATTTTCGTAATGTTCTCTTGGGATATGATGTTTTTCTGTGGAACTAAAGATGAAGCATTTACTACCACATTGTTCACCGCAAACCCGGGTACTATCTTCAAGTAGTGCGCATAGGTGGCGGTGCCAAAAAGACAGATGAATATGCCAAGGGTCGAGACCATGACCAGAGGTCTTTTCCCTGTGAAGTGTATAAGGAAAACGCACAACACGGTTGCTATCATCTCTGCCACTCCCAACAGTATGGTGGCGTGATATTTGTTAATGGGCGCTTTTAGGGTATGAAAGATTTGCACTGCATAGGTCTGCAGAGAAGTTTTTCCCGAAAAATGACCCACGAAGAACGTAAAAGCTACGAGCATAAATGGCACAACAAACGATCTTTTGCGGAACATACGAAGATGCCTTAAACAACCGGGCTTATTCCCTTGCAAGCTAGTTTGTTCCGCTGCTTCCTCCAATGCGGGTTGGGTTATCAGTTCGTCATACAAACGGTTAAATTCCTCCTCGATTTTGTGTTCGGGAACCCAACCCCTCAGCCACTGCAAAGATTTGACAGCTTCCCTAAAGCGTTCTTCACGTATAAGCCAAGTGGGTGACTCTGGTATGAAGCACAATGCTATTATGGAGATCACGGGAAACGCAGAGCTGACAGCGGCAATAGTGCGCCAGTCCGTCAATGAGCCCATTATGAACTGTATAAAGACACCAGTAATGACACAAGTCGAACCCAAGGCCGACAAGATGCCACGGTATTTAGGTTCCGTAATTTCAGCTACATAGGTTAGGACCTAGAAAGATAAGCATATCTATAAATACCGATGCCATATCTAGTAAGGAAGAGTTTTCATTCATACTGGAGCTTCCATGAGGCCACCACCCAAACCGCTTAAGCATAAAGCGGCATAGAGATGTTCAGTCCGGGTCGAAAAATGGAAGAGAAGCCAAGATGCTAGGATGGGTAGATTAACCAACTGCAAAAGATGTTATAGAAATTTGAAGTATTTTGAATTTTTTAAAAAGTACGCAATAAGAAGGAATAAACAAAATTTCATAAATTCATACAAATCATAAAATTTACAAAATTTTCGAAAATCACAAAGTTCATAAAATTTTATAAAATTCGAAAAATTTATCAAATTCATAAAATTGATAAAATTAATAAAATTCATGTAACGAAATTCATGAAATTTATAAAATTCATAAAATTTATAAAATTCATAAAGTTTATAAAACTCATAAAGCTTATAAAATGCATAGAATTCATAAAATTTATAAAATTCTTATTTAGAATTTATAAAGCTAATAAAATTAATAAATTTCATATTTAAAATTCATAAAATTCCTAAAATTCATATAATAAAATTCATAAAATTAATAAAATTCATAAAATGCATAAAATTCGTAAAATTATAAAATTTGTGAAATTCATAAAATTCACAAAATTCATAAAACGTTTAAAATTCATAAAATCTATAAAATTCATAAAATTTACAAAATTCTTATAATAAAATTCATAAAATTCATAAAATTTACAAAATTTATAAAATTCACAAAATTCTTATAATAAAATTCATAAAATTTATAAAATTCATAAAATTCGCAAAATTCTTATAATAAAATTCATAAGATTCATAAAATTCACAAAATTTATAAAATTCATAAAATGTATAAAATTCATAAAACTTATAAAATTCATAAAATTTATAAAATTCATAAAATTCACAAAATTCTTATGATAAAATTTATAAAATTCATAAAATTCACAAAATTCTTATAACAAAATTCATAAAATTTAAAAAATTCATAAAATTTATAAAATTCATAAAATTTATAAAATTCACAAAATTCTTGTAATAAAATTCATAAAATTTATAAAATTCATAAAATTCACAAAATTTACAAAATTCTTATAATAAAATTCATAAAATTTATATAATAAAATTCATAAAATTAATAAAATTCGTAGAATTTATAAAACTCCTAAAATTCATAAAATTTATAAAATTCATAAAATTTTACAATTCATATAATAAAATTCATAAAATTCATAATATTTATACAACCCATGAACTTCATAAAATTAGTGTCAATCATAAGAATTAAAACAATCATATCATTAATACAACTCCTACAATTCACAAAATTGATAAAATTATAAATATTTTTATAAAATTCATAACATTTATAAAATTAATATTATAATATAATAATATTCTTTTAATAAAATTCATAAAATTCTTATAATAAAATTCATAAAATTTATAAAATGAATAAAATTCACCAAATTCATAAAATTCACAAAATTCATAATATTTATAAAACCCACGAACTTTATAAAATTAGTGTCACTCATAAAAATTAAAAAAATCACATCAGTAATACAACTCCTACAATTCGCAAAATTGATAAAATTATAAATATTTTTATCATTAAATTCATAACATCTTATGAATTTTATATAAAATTCAAATTTTATCAAATTTATTAATTAATAATAAATAATAAATAATTTTTTATTAAAGAAAAGCAAATCTATAAAATTTAAAATTTGTTAAAAATTTTCTATAATTGTTTCTTGTGTGAAATTTATAAATTTCAACGATATTGTCAATTACTTTAATTTTTCAGAATTGTACGAGTATAATTCTTTTACGTTTATCATTTTTATAAATTGCTTTGGGTATTTGAATTATTTTATTTACGTAAATATTGAATTATTTATCAATATGAATTTGTGTCTTTTTAAAAAACTTCAAATGTTATGACCAACATTATTATTATATTTTTAAAAATTTTTACATTTCTTCAAGTTTACCAATTTCCATAAATTGATCAAACTTTATTAAATCTGTAATTTTTCAAATTTCATCCAGTTTAAAAGCACTATTCATTTGAGTTCTAAGAATGTTGTAGCTTTAATAATTAAACATTTTAACTGTGCTTAAATTGATACAATGTAAATAAGTTCGTCAGGTTCTAAATTGTATAAAATTTATCGGTTATCTTAATCATTTTGTGATCTAAATTGTTAATTTTATTTGGCATTGAAATTTTATCAACAAAATTTTGTAATCTTTGTAACAGATTAATTATTACATTAAAAAAAATATAAAATTTTTAAATTTGAAAGTTGATCAAAATTTACTTAGATAGTAAATGGCATATTTCATAGAAATTATAATTTTTATTGATAAAGTCATGAAATGGAATTGACATCTCACAACAATGGTAAACTTTATAAATTTTTATAAAGTTGATAAAATTTCAATTTAAGAAATTGGTAATTTTTTTTAATTTCGTTTATTTTATAAAATTTATACATTTGACAAAAAAAAAGAAACAAATATCAAAAAAATTTACGACTTTTTTAAAATATATAAATTATTATATTTTTGATCAATTTAAAAAAAATTAAAAAAATTTAAAATTAAAATAAAAAAAAAATAAAATTTTATAACATATATGTTATAGAAATTATAAATTGTATTGATAAAGTTGAAAAATGAACTTAATATTTTATAAAAGTTGCAAATTTTATACATTTTTAAAAAGTTGGCAAAATTTCGACTTAAGTAGGTGGTTCTTTTTTCAATTTTGTTTATTTGGTAAAATCTACAAAGTTAACAAAGTTTAAAATTTATTTCAACTAATTAATCAATTTCAACAAAGCAAAAGACTTATTAAATCTTAATGAATTTGATAAGAACTGAAATTTTTTAATTTTACGCGGCCATATAAATTGATTTATCAAATTTTATTAAACTGGTCAAAATCTATCAAGTTTACAAAAGCTACAAAAATATATGTTTTATAAAATTGACTCCTTTTATAAGTTTTTATCAGTTTTTTATATTTACCGTTTTGATCAATACTGAACATTTTTATCATCTTTTTTTAATTTCAGTTGGTTTTACCGAATTCATCAGGTATTTTTGGAACATTTTATTAAAAT
Organism: Philornis downsi; assembly: GCA_019455685.1. Lineage (NCBI taxonomy): Eukaryota > Metazoa > Arthropoda > Insecta > Diptera > Muscidae > Philornis > Philornis downsi. The sequence goes on from JAHXMU010000668.1 coordinate 239,064, forward strand.
TATTAAATTCATACTTTTTTTCTTAATAGTAACAATTTTTGCGTATTGAGTAATTTTATCAGTTACATATTAAATTTAATGTGTTTTTTTTTAACTTTTCATAAATTTACTGATTAAAAAATGAGTCAAATGTATATAAACAGTTTCAGTTATTACCTGCATAGCTCTTCTCTTTCCAATCGGCTGAGTTAACATACCCGAAAACAGACAGCCCATCGGGACGCATATTAAATTAATCGAACCTGTAACGCAGTGAATTCAATCAGTGAATTTTCAATCATTTTGGCACTATAAATTTCATTGGTTGGATACTTACTAAACCATGATATCTCATCTTTATTTAAAACTATATCACTGGGCTCTCGGCCCTCACCACCTTGTATGGCGGGTATAACAATGGTCGGAAATCCCAGAGTCATTCCATAAACTAAAATTACAAACATAAATTGCAATCAATCAAACTGAATGGGAGAAAATAAACAAATTCAAAATCGTTTCCAATTTAACGTATGTGATTGTTGTAATAGTAATTACTTGCAGCCGAGTAGTTGGCTTGGAAAAATGTATTCTCAAATTGTAATTACCAAAAAGTAAAATATTTTTAACACTAACGGCTAAAAATTGCGGCAAAGCCCGACGAAAATTGCTGATTTCCTGTGTGTCAGCGGTGCTCAGCGAAAAGCGCCGATTCCCATTTTGCATGAACAATGGTCGATCGTTTATCGAGCTGTAAGTAAAAGACCGAAAAAAAAAATTCGAAATTATAATTCAAATAGAATAGAAGGAGTAGACAATTCACTTTGACAGTTAGTCATTTTAGAACGCCGCTGAATTAATTTTAATTAGAAATTGAACAATTAAATGACAGAAAAGATTTTCAAATGAAATCTACTCATATTGTATGAACACTTTGTGGCTCTGAAATAATGTCAAGTCGATATTTACCCATTTTTTAAGCCGTTTGATGATTTTTTCGCCTCCATGGTTGGATGATGTGAAAATTTTTTTTAATGGTTGTTGTTCCTTTTTCTTCTTGTTGTTTTTAATTGATTTATGTTGTGTTTTTTTTTTTACTAAAGTACACACATTTTTTGGTAATTTGTCATTTTTATTTGTTGGTGTACATTATTTATATTGTTGTTTAAACTTTCTATAGTTAATAAGCGGATTTAAATCATTTCATTCGATGAACTTTACGAATATAAAAGAAAAGGGAGAGGGAGAAAGAGGAGGGGGATTGAAAAACTGTTATACTACCAACGGTAGTTATGTGATTTTCAACTTAGTTGTATATTATTATGGCCTAATTTAAGAATCGTTTATTGATAATGCCATGTAATTTCGATGAGAAATTTCGACCTTTTTTTCGCTACATTAGTCGGTTCGCAAAAAGTAGGTGACTAGAATGAGACTCATACAACCAAAACATTGCACCGCCCATAACTACATTTTCGGTTAACCGGTTTTATCGGTTTTTTTTTGTATGGATGCTTTTTAGCACTCAGAATGATTATAAATTGAGGTTGTCATATGACATAGTTAAATTATATGAATATTTATCATGCAATAGAACTGCCACAGTTGACTTCTAAATACCTTTAATAAATATATGTAAGAGAAAATAATGTTACCTCATTTAAAATCAGTTGTGGATCAGTGTTGCCAGAACTTGATAGTGAAAAGTAAAACCGCAACTTTCACGAAAAAAAAACACTTTAATAAGCTAAAAAAGGCAGAAAAACTGATTTTTTTAAGAAAATTGGTGTACTTTGAACAGACCACATCAATTGTTATTCCTTTTTATAAGTTCAAAAGCAACAAGTGAAATCTTTATTCATATCTAAAGCTGCCGTTGATAACATTTACATTTAAAATTCAATTTAATTCACAAAAAAAAAAAAAAATATATGATCTTCATCCAGCCAAGATCATTTACCTATTTATAAATGGTTATTAAAGCCCTCTATAGGAAAAATAACGAATATTTTTTTACTCCACTTTATATAAAAATGTTTAATTTGTTTTTATATAAAGTGGAGTAAAAAAGTAGTCGTTATTTTTCCTATAGATGGCTTTAGTAACCAATATCTCGCGTTGTATAAGTGCAATTGGCTTATGCTAGATGGCGTTAGAAAGATTAGTTTCATACTCTAAAATTCTGTCATTTATTGACTTAGTATTGCTTTAGCGCACTTTAAAGATGGACAACAGAAAGAAGGAAATGCTACATTTCTTCTTCGATATAGGCGAAAACGCAATCCAGATGACTGAAAATTCGAATAGTATTTATAGACCTAATACTGTAACAGCCAAATATTCGTTACGCTCTGGAAAATTAATCGTGGAAAATAGTGATAAAATAAGAAAAATCAAATGGGAGTCAAGTTCGACCGTTATGTAAGCATTGTTCAGGAGCTAAACATAGCTAAACATAAACCCATTTGTAACCGCTTAAATAAGGCTGGATACAAAATTAATGTGGATATAACTCAAAAAACCTCATGGACCGAATTTCCATCTGTGAGTTGCTGCTGAGTCGAAATAAAATCTACCCATTTCTGAAGCGGATGGTGACTGTTGATGACCAATGAGTCACTTACGACAACGTCGTGATTCAATCGCGATGAGCCAGCGCAAACGGTGGCCACGTCAGAATTGAGGTAGATTTTGTTCTGCGTTTAATGAGATTGATTAGAAATCAATCGGCCAAGCTCTTAATTCGGGCTTGTGTTATTAACAATTGGAAGGAAACAATCACCCAGAAGGGATCGTTTACCCCCCACTGTGCAGCGGAAGACAAAAATGAGGAGACAAAAACACATTCTATGAGTGCCTGTAAGAAGCATGCAACTGGAAAATTCATTCCACATAGCAATGCCACCTAAAACTACTGCAATTCGGTTCCTTTTGCCGCGATGCATAATATGGTATCAAGTGGAACCAGATTTCCATATACAGATATCCACAAGGCAACATGGCTATTTCCTGATCCTAATACGAGCAACCAAATGGATCGCATGATAATAGATGGAATGCATGTTTCTAGTGTCTTGAACGCCTCTGTGAGCCGTAGTGCTTACATGGATTCGGATCATTATTTGATTGTAACTGAGGTACGCACGAAATTGAGCAGAGCAGAAAACATTCGTGTCCAAGCGCAAAGAAAGCTAGACGTCTCTAATCTGTATATCTCTGAAATGGCTGTAGCCTACTCCAACGAACTCTATTCTATTTCACTATGACAAAATGTCTCTGACCCTGATGTTAATTCTTGAAGTCAGCATATTGCGCATTCAATGCCCCCTGCCGTAAAAAACCGTAACTAAAAGAAGTCATACCAATTACAGGCGATACATTGTCCAGCATCAAAACTTAACAGGAACAAAGTTACGAGTGGTGATGAGCTTTGCCTCCCGGCGAAACTGTATAAAACCGTTGGTGATGAGCTGATATTTAGCGTACATCAGTAAATGCATGCCCGATGATTGGAATTTAAATAAGTATTGCGTCCTGTGTTCAAAAAATGCGATCATAGTGATTGTATCAACTATCGAGGTATCGGTCTTTACCCATTGCTTATAGGGTTCTGTCGAGTGTGATAAGTAAAAGATTAAAGCCTATTCCAGGTGACCTGATTGGGTCTTATCAATGCGGCTTTAGACCTAATAAATCAACAACTGACCGTATATTCACGGTGCGAATTCTTGGGAATACCCAACAAAAAAAGGATAGACACATATCACATTATCATCGACTATAAAGCTGCTTTCAACAGTTCGATATGACAAAAATCGTATGAGGACAGGGCCAAGGGCATTCCTTATACCTTCTTGGGAAGGTTATACGTCTTTATAGGATGACATCGACTGACACGAAGTCTCCAGTAAAGATAGGCAAACATCTTAGTGAGACACGCTTCTTGCATATGCTGATTATGTAGAAATCTGCCATTATTGGCAGAAAACTATAAATTATTACCGCTGTCTTCCTAAGCATTGAGAAGGGATAAGTAAAAATGGGTCGTCTGATGGTAAGGGACGACAAGCCGAAGTTGTTTGTTTGGACGTACAAAGAGTCTGCTCATTTGGGACGCTCTGTGAACTTTAATAACTGTAACTTCGGAGAAATGGATGAATTCGTCTTACACGGTTTCGTTGTGAGTAAAATCGATGATGTCAACCTACATGCTAAAAGAAGTTGTTTGCAAACACGTATTACTACCTAATACTGTTACTATATCTCTCCCAACCAACTCAAATCCAACTCTACCAGACAGTTGTCCTATCTCGCTTTCTGTATAGCTCAGAATACTAAGTTATGAATCGGGCGGATGAATCAGTTCAGGGAGTTTTTGAAAGCAAAATACTCCGAACAATATACGAGCATCTATTCTTTATTGTTAAGGGAGAACTGTATGGACTACATATCGACAGCTACAAGATCAGGCGTATCAAAATACAGCGAATGCTTTGGCTGAAACACATTGTGTAGATGGGCTCAAACGCTTCAGTACAGACATTAACAGCAACATTCCATTAACAAAACCCTGATCGACAAATTATGAAAGGAACGCAAGCGGCTGACGATATGCTTGGGATTATAAAAGATAGGAATGTTTACTCTAATCGCAATCTAGGTAATTTTCCGAATGTTCTAGATATTTTTTTTTTCAATTTGGCTATTATTTTTAGCAAACATTTTGGCCTTAATAACCAGACATTTTTGATTTCTATTAATCGAGACGTGCCATACATTTCATCTATGTAAAGATGCTGTTGATTTTTTTTTTTATTAGATATTTTAAGTTTGTGTTTCTTTATTAGACAACTCTGTTCAATAGGCGGGAGAAAATAATCTTATAGCATTATCTGGAAAGTGTTGAGGGTTGTTTTTATAACTCGCACACCACCTATCGCACTTTAATTGTACTATCCCATACATTTTGTAAACAAATTTACGAAGAATTGATAATTTCAAAAGTCGCGTTAAAGGGATTGCCAAAAATCATCTAAGACTAAGCTGGCACAACTGTCCCTGTACTGACGTGAAGTCTGAGCGTGTTTATAGTGCTCGATTTTGTCAATTCACTTAAAATGTGTTTTGCAATATGTACAATGGATAAAAATATCTAACAAAGAATTTGTTTTCAATATTGTATTGCAAATAGAATTTGGAATGCCGAATGGCTAAAATTGCTACAAAAGGCTTACGGTGAATCGACTTTATCACAAACACTTGCATATGAGTGGTACAGTGTGTCCAAAAGTGGTCGAAATATGGTCTTGAACTGAATTTAATCGTTGAAGTGAAGAAAATGGTGGCTGAAAATCATCATTAAACTTTAAAAACTGCTAAACTTTCTGTGTCTCTTAAATCAATTCGTTTTATTTTACATGATTGCTTGGGTATAGACGGGGTTGCCACTCGATTAGTTTTGAAAGCCCTAAATTTTCTGACACGCTCAAGCGTGTAAAGGTCGCTGAACACATGTATTAGAATGAGAAGATCCCGATTGCACGTTCAAACCAATCCACAAGGTACGGAACAGCAACTTCCACATTCATCAATAAAGGAAAGAAAATACCTGGATTTTGCACCACGATAAAATTAAAATTGTGAATGAATTTCTGCTCAAAAACTTAACAAATATGATTGAGCAACCACCGTATTCACCTGATACGGCCCAGCCTGTCTTCTTTTCTTTCCAAAACTCAAATTAACTTTTTGAATCATACATTTTCAATTGGCAGAAGAAATAAATAAGAATTCCCGGCAAGAAGTAAAGTCCTTTTCGGAAAACGAGTTTGAATTCGTTCGCATAAGTTCGGAAAGGGGTCTACTTTAAAGACGAGACAATAAGTTTGAAGTAATAATAGATATTTTGTGTTTTATTGAACAATTCTTGGTACTTTTTTGATAGAATGTATTAATTAGGAAATGTTTTTGTTAGGTGTGGCGCACCACCTATCGCACATTACAAGTACTATTCTACAGGTATAAATCACCGCCCGCATATCACAATCCCATCGCAATCACATGGTTCGGCATAAGAGTTTGGTGCTTAAAACACTCATATTCATTAAAGACTTTAAAGGATTTTTTCATTATTATAATAAAAATAAAGAAGCTTTTTTAAAAATTTATGTACAGGGTTGCCCATATTCGACGGACCCAAAAAATAAAAATTTGGCGGTTGGCAATCTTATTCATTTAATTTGTT
>JAHXMU010000668.1:265283-301284 GCA_019455685.1 Philornis downsi
TCTAGGCACGAAAAAACTGGTTATCATTTCACGATACCGAACACCATTGACTGTTTGCGCTTGACATGCCTCATTTTCCTAAAAAAAAAGGTCCAATGATTCCTCCAGCCCAAAATCCACACCACACAGTGACACGTTGAGGATGCATTTGCTTCTCGTGAATCACTCGAGGATTTTCATCACCCCAAATGCGACAATTCTGCCTATTGACGAAGCCGTCAAGATAGAAATGGGCCTCGTCACTGAAGATGATTTTATCCCAATTAACGAACTCCCTTCGCTGTCCACGGTCAACTGGCTTCAGTTCCTGAGTCAATTGAACTTTGTATGCATGAAGATGGAAATCTTTCGTCAAAATTCGCTGCATAGTGGATTTGGAGACACCAATTTGCTGAGCTCGGTGTCGAATTGAGGTGGATGGAGTTAGAGCGACATCATCACGTACAGCTGCGACATTTTCGGTCGATCGACCTGGTCGAAGGTGCGTTGTTGTCTTTACATCACTAACATACCCAGTTTTGGCAAATTTATCCATTAACCTCTTTACAGTTGACTCTTTGGAACATTATTGTGACCACAAATTGATCGCAATTTGCGAACTGTAGCCGCAAAACTTTCACCATTTTGGCAAAACAATTTCACAATGAGAATGCGTTGTTCATTCGTGTAGCGCTCCATTTTTACAACTTCGTACCTTCTACTAGCAAGCAATAACAATTGTTCAAATGTCAAACAATGACACTCTGAATTGCGCCAAACTTAAATCTTGCGTTCTTGTTTGGACACTCTTTATGTCTATTCCAGTCGCCACCTAAGAAGAAGAAGAATGCATGTCCTGTGTTCAAAAAAAGACCATAGAAGTGTATATGCCAACTATCGCGGCATCACGTGATCGCAGGTTCAACCACGCATACAGCCAGCCACCTATGTGTCTGACGAACGCTGTGAACAGCTGAGTAATCGACAAGACTTGTAAATGTTTCTCAAACTGTGACGTTCGAAATCGTCGTTAAACTGTAGGTCCCGTTCAGTGAAAATGTGAGTAAGTGAGTAAAAATAGAATGCGTGTAAGCTCACTGAATATGGGAAACTCTCCCCCCATGTCTAATTCATGAGATATAAGGGAATTTGTTATGATGTATGAGTATAAAAGACTAAAGTCTATTTCATCTGATCTGAGTGAACCTTATCAGTTCGACGTAATCGGGTTTACTAGTCTTATAAAGCTTATATGGCTTTGTAAGATAGCAATGAAAGGCACGAAGTTTTAAGTAAAGGAAAGCTACAATCTTAGTGAGTCATTTTACAGAAAACGGGGAATTAGGCAGGATGATATCAAGTCGCGCGATCTCAATCAGATCAATGTACTGCAGTTGGCGCAATTTGGACCATTTTCAACAAAGCCTATAAGCTACTTGGATGGAACCGTTTTCGCCTTCTTTGGACACGATTCTCCTACTCCAGTCCATTGCTTTGACTGTTTCTTTGTCTCAAGTGTGGACAGATGGTGGACCCATGCCTCATCCATGGTTATAAATCGGCACGAAAATTCGTCTTTGTTGCGGTGAAACATCGCCAAACATTTTACTAAAACATCTTCACGCTTCTTTTTTTGCTCTACTGAAAGCAAACGCGACACCCATCTTGCGCACAGCTTTCTCATCTTCAAATTTTCACCAGTATACGATGTGTAGAATTTTTTGAAATGTATATCATTTCAGCTGGCTTACACACCTTCAGCTGACAATCATCCAATAGCATTTTGTGGATTTTCTTAACCGTGTCTGGCGTGGACACCTCAATTGGTCGACCAAATGGCTTGGTGGTAAAAGGAGTTTGACAGTTCTTACTATAGAAAGGGCGTAGAGGATATTGAATATTGAAAAATAAAGACAAATTTTCCCAACTTTTTAGTGTCTTCTTTGTTAGGTTAGGGTAGTTTGAGTGAAAAATTCGGCTCAAAAAAAAACTTGTGAAAATCGACTGCTCCACATCTTTTGCCTATAGATATGAGGGTTTATTTCAAAGAGGCATAATGGAATTTTATTTCAAAATAGCAAAAAAGTTTTCGCCCAAAGGGGGAAATATTTGTCCAAAATGGGATGCCACATTTAATGAAAAAAAATGGATTTCCAATAGAAAAATTGTAAATAGTAATTGAGTTGAGCGCTAGAGATGCTATCTAAGCAATGCCTCACTTCATATGATAAAACCAGAAATTGGGTCAATTTCCGAATTGATTCAAAAACTGAAGTTTTCTTTCGATGCGGTCTTCGTAAGCTAGCAGAAAGATGGGGAAAACAATATTATTAGTTATAAACGATGCATTTATTCCCATTCCAAAAGCACTATTCTCAAACACCGATTCAAAAATTAAAAAAAAAAGAATTATTCCGAACTTCAAAAAACTGTTTCCCGTTAAAAGATCCTTAAGTGAGCTATGCAAAACTCATTCTCAAAACACTGTCATAAATCAGCGATAGACCGCCTTATTGAAAGTATTTGAAAATATTAAGATAAGTACTATATTTTTACGATGATAAAATTCCAACAGATATTGTTTGATCGTGAAAAACTTTGATGGCATTGCCAGCTTTTCTTGTATTAATTTCCAACACTGGAATTGGAGCAGCTGATATTAAGTTAAGTTGCGTTTTTTTTATTACTATTTGCAACGCAAAAATCTACATTATTTCGACTTCACCAAAGAAGCAATTGGCATTGCCACTTAAGAAAATTTGCCTTGTGTATAATCATAATACTGTCTGATGCGAAAATTTAGTTTAAAATTCCACGACCAGTTTCTTATATGAAGTTTCACCGCGAAAAATCAGCTTAGTACCAGCGTTTATAGGAAAAATTTGAATGCAAGGATATCTGCTTATAGTAGAAATCCCACGTTTAAATATTTTCTAACAATTAACGGTTCATTGCATTTTCATTAAACGAACAGAAGAAGATGTAATCAACGAATTAATCACATTAGAAAATACGTTCATGTCTTGCCATATAAAGTATTATTAACTATTTAATAAATTAAGCAACTTTACGGAGAAACAGCAACAACGACAACATTTCACATCACATCTGACTCGTGCACTGTACAGTTTTTTTCCGGTGTTCAGACACTGTAATGTTATTTAATCTAACCGGATTAATAAAATAAACAAACATACGAGTGCCTCCGCCACCACTTATTGTTACATCGAGAACATAAAACATATTGAATTGCAAATGAATTTCTGTTTTCATAAAGTTCTAAATGTCAACAACTCTATGACGTCGTGAAGTTTGTCATTTGTTGTACAATTTCAATTGCATTTAAAACAAAAGGCTTACAAAGGCGAGATATTTCTAATCAGCAAAATGTTGACACAGCTTTGGAAGAGTTCGCACTGAGAGCTTACGAATGCAGTATTTTAGTAACTAAGCAGGCAGATGTGGCCACAAACACCTGTTGTATGTAAGTGCTCAGCATATGATAATAATTTAACTACAGATGATCACAGTAGTGTTGTTCATGTTAAGTATTTTTCCCAAACTCGCTCCCCTCTCTACAGGTCTAAGGGTTAATAATTAAACAAATTTTAGCTTGATCTTTACATTTGCAATGTCTTAACGTGCATTCAACTTGAGAAACGTATTTCAGCAAGGTTTTTCTGTGGCTTTGAATATTTGTGGCCACTATTATTGTTTTAGACATGTTGAAATCTAAGCCAACAACAACGACAATGACTTACAAATGTAAAAGATCATAAATTAAGTGAATTGAAATGGAAAAAAAGAAACACGAGTGTCACGTTGATTATAATCCAGGCACCCGTAACTTGCAATATATAGAATTTGAATATAGGTTCAATTGTTTCGCTGTTTCGCTAATATTGTTACAAAAGTGCTTTGAAGCGTACGAGTTGTTTGTTTGTTATAGACGTAAATGATATTAATTGAAATTAATCGCGCGCTTTTCCTCATATATTACCTGTAGTATCCTAGAAACTATACCAATTAAGAAGGCAATAACATACAAAAGTTATACCACAGTTTTGTGAATAGGATGGGAGCTTGCAACCAACACACAGACAATTGTTTATTAATCCGTCACAATTCTCAGCTAAAAATTTCAGTAAATTCTCATTTGAAGGATCGCATCTTTTTACGAAATTTCATTTTGCATTGTATTTACAATCATATTTGTTTCCCACAAAAGTTGATGTATCAGTAATTGTTAAGCATACAAATATTTGTAGTTTCGAGAATTGAAGAGATTCAAACATTAAAAGCACAAAAATTAAGATATTTTTCTTACAAGTCCAAACAATATTTGCCATGTAGACAAAAAAAAATTGAAGCATAGCAAACAAATAATTTGTTTAAACTGCATACAAGTGGACAAATCAAAAATTTGGCATTTGGAACAAACACAGGGTCGTTTATAATAAACATAGAAGATTTTTTCGTCGCCTTGAAATGTAATTAATATTCCTGTAATTGTTTATTGTATTTAAAATCTCTTTTTCTACGTTATTTCACTTTAAAATTTGGCCATGTTAAGATGAGATGTTAAAATCTTATTTTAAACGATTATCAGGATATTAATTTTCCGTCAAGATGGCGGGATTCATATTGGAGAGCTAAATCAATACTAGTCGAATTTTGTTCACAGAATTTGTATACATTTTTTACAAAGAACCTAATTCAGTTTGTGGTCAATAGACGTCAGCCTCAAGTCAAGTAATGACCTCAAAAGGGATTCCTTTTCCCAAACAAAATTCTGCAAACGGAATTTGGTTTGCGCGAAAGGAAATTTATCTTTTAATGCTAATACAAGATCGACCGAAGTGAACATAGTATAATATTATATTCTCTTTGCCTTCTCTTTGGCTTCAACAGATGTTGAATTATATATTGGGTAAAGCTGGGTTCTTTTCAAGAGGGAAAACATTGACGAGAAAAAATTTAGCAGTTTTGCTTACTTTTCTTTTTTTCTTTTTTTTTTTGGTTTCCAACACTGAAATCGGGAAAAAATATGGTATAGTCTGGTGAAAAATGTAGTTTTCCATGTTTTCTGATGTTTTTATGTCATAATATGTTCCATAATACATAGGTATTTGCAGAATTGCTAACGTGTTTTTTTTATTACTATTTCATTTTCAAGTTTGCAAATGTTCTAGCAAACATGTAGCGACGTAAAAATGCACATTATTCCGACTACAGTGTTGGAAATCAACAAAAAAGAGGTTGGCGTTGCCACTTAAGAAAATGTTTCTCGTAAAAAAAATATTGTACGGTCTAGTGGAAAAATTTAGCTTCAAATTACATGATCATTGTTTATATGAAGTTTCACCGCGAAAAATCAAAATAGCCTTAAGCAAGAAAGCAATTCCGGGTTTAAAACACAGATGGTACTTCTGTTGTTTTGAAATACTTTAGCCCAGCTGATTAAATTGTACACTATACCCTCACGCAGCTAACATTTCAAGTTTCAATTTGTGATTTATTTTTAAATCGCTTTGTAAATATTGTGGACAAAAACAATATTTTCTTCATTTCCATAACAGGAAATTTGTGACGTGCTTGGGTGCCTTAACAGAAAGCACGTGGCAAAATTGCTACATGAAGGTTTGAAAACGCTTGAACTCAAAAAGTTCAATATAGGCTTTGGATTCAAGAGCTCAAAAAGCATAATGTCAATCTAAGAAGATCCTGGTCCAAGCAATATGGACTTACGCAAATTTCATCAATTTGGTGAGATTTTGAGAAAGCGGCTTATTTTGAAGTGTTTCCAAGGAACCAATCCACACATATATTCTGAGGCGTATCGTCAACAATTGCTGAAGTTCGACAAGGCGCGGAAAAAAGGAAAACCTGAATTGGTAAACTGCAAAGGCCACAAGGTTATAGCTCATACATCTTTGCAGACTTGGTGAAAACTATTGGAGCTTAGATGGGAGGTGATGCCACCACATTCACTTTGTAGTTCTGATCTGGCATCATTTGACTTTTGTGTTATTCCAGTCAAAAAGATTATTTGAACGAAAAATCCTTCAATACAGATAAGGGTCTGCATAATCATCCTTGCAATCAAGAATCATTATTTGAATAAAAATTTTAAAATTTACTTTGAGCGGAAAACAAACCTAAATTATTCTATTGCTTCTTTTGTTTAATTTGCACTGGCGCACAATCAATACACTTTTAAGTTTACCCTCGTACATATTGGTGGATTTGTATTGCAATAAATTCTTAATTGCAGCAGTAAGCGAAAAAAAAAACAAACTATAATTGCATCACGTGTTTTAGAATCATCATACAAAAAAAGACACACAGAAACATAAACTCCATTGGCACTGAAAAAAATCCCACGAGATTCCAATAAATGTTTTAATTGCTTTCAAGATAAACGAAAAAAAGGTTTATTTTATTTCACCGCGTTAAATATAACTTTTTTGTTTTTCTTAATTTGTATTTTAACTATTAAATCTTTGCTTAAGTAAGGAATACATACATTGTCGGTATGTGACGACTGACATTTCTCCGCAATCGTGTTTCCGCCATTTGGCCCGTTTAGGTTTTTCTTCGCAACAATTTCACGTAATTTGTTCTCTGGTACAATCAGTGTTATTTGGTTGGCAAGCAATAGCACTACTCGAAATTTCCGTTTATGAGTTTCGATCGCATTCGTTCCAAACAATCGAAGTTTATGCATTCAACTAAAATCTAATTCACTTTTCAGGTGGAGATGTTTTCGAAATTTCTCCCTATTACGGATTAGCACAACATCACGTATTTGTTTCAGTTTAGCATGTTTTCTGTTGTTCGTTTTGTCCCCTCTCCAGTTGTTTTGTCATGAACTGCTTTGATTTCAAATTAGACAAAATGTGATAATTGAATTGGCGTTGCTGGCGTTGTTGTTCGACGGCAGTCGTATTTCCACACTAACTTACAAATGCGTCAGTTTGTGCGCCATAAGGAGACACCTATTGATACATGTATGTAAATAAGTTTCGGACCGTAGTCTGGTAAATAGATATGTGACGGCATGATTATGTGTGTAATTTTTGTTTTATTTTTCCATTAGAACCAAATTTAAAAAAACCTTAAATTATTTACAATTTACAACTGAAAATAAACATCATTCACTTGCCATAATGTAAAGAATTTAAAAATACTATTATTTAATTATTCGAATCACTTAATTGTTCCATTATACGATTGATGGATGCAATTTCCGGAGTTGAGCAGTAATTGAGCTTAACTAAAAATACCAAGTTTTTTAAGGAGCTACTGCGCAACTTTGTTACACTCGAATTTTATAAGGGTTCTATAATTTGTGCTTTCAACGGAGTTTTGACTGTCCCCTTCTTCATCATCCATAGAATTAATTTAGATCAGTACAGAAATTTCACTCAGGGGAACTGATTTACCCCTTTAATTTTACCCCTTGTGTCGCCGCAGAATCGTGAGAACTGTCAGAAGCAGCGTGATAATTGTTAGGTTCTTAACAAAAAAATACTCTGAATTAAAGTTTATTGTGCTTTAATTTGAAAGTCCTCCATTTTCAAATGACATACTCGTATATGAATCTGGAAATATATGGGTTAAATTAAGTAATTTTTGAAAATAATACATAAAGCAACACAATTGCCAAAAATTTGTGTAATTGCAATCTGCAGATTAGCGATTACAGTAGGAAAATAAAATTTCAGTAAATCAATCAATTTGTACGGAAAACAGCAGGCAATGCCTTTCAGTTTTAACTTTAAAAATTAATTTCTCATGTGCATAATGGAAATATATGAACTAAATCGGTAATTTGTATGGGAGGTACCGGAAGGGTTGTTATTAATCAAAATATATATACTCGTATATATATTTTTTAAATTTTACATTTTAAACCAATACAATGTACCAATGAAGAAGGCCTTAGAGACGTTAGGTAGACATAAAGAAACAAATTCCTTGCATTCCATGAATGACACATGCGAAAGCTTTTCACATTCGGGGATCTTAAACGCATTATATTTTAGACGTACTCAACGGGACCTGTAGTTTGACGACGATTCCGAACGCCATAGTATGAAAAGCAATTACCAGGCTTGCCAATTTACCCGAATACTCGAACAGTTCGTTAGACATATCGAGGTGACAGGTGCTCAAACAGTGATAGGTGGCTGTATGCGGGATTGAACTCGGGATCATATGAACGATAGTCGCGTGTATTAACCATTGCGCCACGGTCGCTCACATCGATGTAGTGATCTCAGTAAATTTGTAAACATGGGAAAAATTGATCACCGTTATGTAATTCAATATTTCCATTTGAAAGGTATCAGTCCAACCCATATTAAAGCCGAGCTAGATTCTGCTCTGAGGGAGTCTGCTCCTTCATTTACGACTGTAAAATATTGGGTAGCAAAGATTAAATGAGGCCGTAAAAGCTGCCAAGACGAACACTGGCACTGAAGTGTCCACGCCAGACAAGGTTAAGAAAACCCACAATTAAAAAAATTGGATGATCGCCGGCTGAGGATCATGAAATGATAGGCATTTCAAAAAGTGATATACATCGTATATTGATCGAAGATTTTAAGATGAGAGGAATATGCGCAAGATGGGTGCCGCGTTTGCTTTCAATGCGGCTCTCTACTGAAGATGTTTCAGTAGAGTGTCTAGCGATGTTTCACGGCAATAACACATATAATATTAATATAACCATGGATGAGACATGGGTCCGCCACTTTACACCTGAGACAAAGAGCCGTCAAAGCAGTGGACTGGAATAGGAGAATCGAGTTCAAAGAAGGCGAAGATGGTTCCATCTGGAGGCAAGGTCATGGCGTCTGTTCTTTGGGATGTGCATGAGATTATTTTTATTTAAAGATAATAAAAAGGAAAAACCATCAACGGCGAATATTATGCTAATTTATTGCACCGTTTAGGTGATGAAATTACGGAAAAAAGGCCGCATTTGGCAAAAAATAAAGTGTTGGTTCATCGAGACAATGCTTCAATTCACACATCCTGGCCAAAATTAGTGAATTAAAGTTTGATTTGTTTCAACACGCTCCTTATCGCCTGATTTAGCTCCCACAGACTATTTTCTATTTCCAAACTTGAAAAGATGGATCGGTGGTAAAAGATTTGCCAACAATGAAGAGTTGGAGCTATTTTGAAGGGTTTGACAGTTCTTACTATAAACAGGGCATAGAAGCTATTGAATATCGTTGGAAATAGTGTATCGAGCTAAAAGGAGATTATATTGAAAAATAAAGAACATTTTTCCAAACTTTTTTGTGTCTTCTTTGTTAGGTTGGCTAATTTTGGGACCGCCCTCATATCGTCATCAAATATTCCATTATATTGTAACCAGGCGTATAAGTAAGCAACAATTTATATTTTATGAATTCATAATAGCCACTCAGAAGCTGCTTAATGTGTTCTACAAATTTTTTGCAGCCGAAACAAGCGAGCACATTTAGGTTTGTTTTCCGCATGATTTATCGAATAGCTGAGTCGGTGAACTACAGAAAGATTGTCATTGGAGCGCATTAATGTTCCACTTTAAATAATGGTATTATCGTATATACATATATGTATATACTAGTGCACCTTATTATACCAAATATATTTACAAAAAACAATATACAACAATATACAAAAAACAATATAATCGTATATATATATATATATGTTTTCTATACAGGGTGTTCGTCGGGAAGATGTACTCCTTTGTTTTGCCGCCATTTTGGTAAACATTACTCTTGACAGTTCATATTTCGCAGTCGTGAAGTAGAGACGTGGAAAGTTTATTATAGAAAAATATTAGATAAACCAACGTGTTTTAATTGTTAAAACATTTTATCAAAATCAATCATCGATTACTGTGACGATGAGAAAGTCACGTGAAATTTTTGGGAGAAACAATGTGCCAACAAGACGCACTATTTATCGTGTAGTGAATGATTTCGAAGAAAGAGGGTCTGTGGTTTATAGGGCCAAGCATGGACCACAACGTGTTGCAAGATCGGCTGAAAACATTACTGCTGCTCAAGAAAATGTTCAAAACAATCTATCTTGGTCTTCAAAGAACAACTCTGGCCACAATTTTGCACAAGGATTTGCATTTGTTTTCATTTAAGATTCAGTTGACACAAAAGGTTCTTCCACAAGACCATTTACGCCGCCGTACATAGGCCAATAGGATGTTACAGTTCGTCCATGACAACCCCGATTTTCATGAAAAAAATTATACTGAGTGACGAGGCACATTTTCATTTGAATGGATATGTGAATAAACAGAATAGTCAGTTCTGGGCAATGGAAACCCATCAAATTATTCATTAGTCACCTTTGTATCCATTAAAAGTGGCAGTCTGGTGTGCAATTTGGTCAGGAGGAATCATTGGACCTTACTTAACTGTCAATGGAGAGCGCTATCGTGATATGATTCAAAACTTTTTAACGCCACAACTTCATGTTTTGGGCTTGATTAACATGTGGTATCAACAAGACGGTGCCACATCGCATACAGCCAGGATTACAATGGAATTACTGCGAGACCTCTTTCCACAACAAGTTATTTCAAGAAATGATGATGTTGATTGGCCTCCACGGCAACCTGATTTGACTGCTCCGGACTTCTTTTTGTGGAGATATCTGAAAAGCAAGGTTTATGCAAACAAAGCAGAAACGCTTGAACAACTCAAACAAAATATTCGTGATGAAATTGATGAAATACCGCGTGAAATATGTGCGAATGTAATGAAAAATGTGCTCAAAAGGGCTCGCATTTGTGAGGCTAATAGAGCCGGGCATTTATCTGAAATTGTATTCCATACATAATTGCCGACATTAAATAAAACATTTATCAATATAAGATCCATTCTCTTTCATTTAATCAAAAATTATAAACAAACAAAGTAGTATACCTTCCCGACGGACATCCTGTATATACATATATATATTGGGTGGCGCATAAGTAACGTTAAGAATTGATCTAAGAAAAGCTATGGGAAATGCTTTTGGGAGAGCACGTCAGGTAGAAGCAAACAATGGGCACCATTTGAAAGATATGTTTAAAACATAAAGTGAACATATTTCCAAACTATATTTTAAATTTTAATAAATGCCAACGCTAAATAAAAGCAGAAAGAAAAAAGTTATACATTGAATAAATCTTAACGTTACCTATGCGCCACCCTATATGTTTATTTTCGAAGATGTGTGTAGAAATTATTATCACACCCAATTCAATTTATAGGAAACTAACATATCCAGAATGTGTTGCTGTGACTCATTCATACATTTTGAGCCTAACTGTATCACAAAACAAGCGTATTATTATGATGCTACCGAAATTTAAGTTTACGAAAATATTTTTGGCCAATTTTGTTAAGATGGTACTTAATTTTTTACGAAAGTTTCGTTTCGAAACACTATTACAGAGTTATATACGTTAAATATGTTTTTTTTTTTTTTTTTTTTTTTTTTTGTTTTGATTAAATTTTACAACTTTATAAATAACAATTTTCGCCCAGTTCTGACGAGAACTAGTGCTAGTGCTAAAATTAGTGTAATGTACCACCCATCAAAATTCATGTTCCAAACAGTTATCAGTACATCAATTCCATTTTGAATAGAATTTCTCCCATGTTTAGCTCAAATTTTCCATTTGAGATCAATATTGCAGCAGGAAAAGGCGAAGCCAAACTTCTACAGGGTGGCCCAAAATGACCGAAGTGGTGCGAATTGCTTATAACTTTTTATTTAAGACATATTTTTTTAATTTTTTTAGATACAGTAAATTTATGGGGAATATTTTTAGATTAGTTATCAAAAATGATATCCCGCAAGTGGTGGCCATTTTCTGCTTCGCACAAATGTGCTCTTTTCAACACATTTTCCATGACCTTTCGCAAAATTTCCGGTGTTATGTTGTTAATTTCGTCTCGAATATTGGATTTTAATTCGTCAATAGTCCTGGGCTTATTAACATAAACTTTCTCTTTTAAATAACCCCAAAGGAAAAAGTCTGGAGCGGTTAAATCCGGGGAACGCGGAGGCCAATTAAAATTGCTTGTACCCGAAATTATTCTTTCACCAAATATGTCGCGTAAAAGAGCCATTGTGGCCCTCGTAGTGTGCGCTGTGGCTCCATCCTGTTGGAACCATATTTGCGGATGGTTTTCCACGGCTGGCCTTACAAAATTTTCCAACATGGCCCGATATCGATCAGCATTGATGGAAATGGCAACACCTCGTTCATTTTCAAAAAAAATGGGCCAATGATCATTTCTGAAGAAACACCGTACCAAACAGTACACTTAACTGGGTGTAATTGTCGTTGATGAAGTACTCTCGGGTTTTCCGTAGCCCATATCCTACAGTTTTGCTTGTTAACGAACCCATTTAATTGGAAATGGGCTTCGTCACTCATAACTAAGTTATGAATAAAATTAGGATTCTCTTGTGCTTTTTGCTGGAAATAAATTGCATAGTCAAGTCGTTGCTGGTAATCTGTCGGTTTCAATTCTTGGACAATTTGAATTTTGTATGGAAACATTCTTATGCTATGCAAAATTCGCTGCAGCGACCCTCTTGAGATGTCAAGTTGTGTCGAACGTCTCCTGGTTGATGTTTGTGGATCCTCCTGAATACTCTCCTGTACCACTTGAATATTGTCATCCGTGTGCACCGTTCGTCGTCTGCCAGCACCAGGAAGGTTCCTTACTGCTCCTTGTTCTCGAAAATTTGCAATAAGATGGTTTATTGTTGACTGAGGGGGTGCAACCCGCACATTAAATTGACGACGGCATGCACGCTGAGTCAACACAATGGACCGTTGATTTACAAAGTAAATTTCAACGATTTGGGCACGTTGTTCAGTTGTGTATTGCTCCATTATAAATTCTCCAAGTCTTCTTTACAAAATACTAAAAAGAAAAGAAAAAAAAAATTATAATAAAAAAGTTATAAGGAATTCCCACCACTTCGTTCATTCTGGGCCTCCCTGTATAAACGAATTTGCGTGCATTTCGTATGCGCAAAGGAATTCAATTTGAGATCAATACTGCAAAACGAAATGGTGTCTGCAAATTTATGCAAACTTCCTTCCTTCAGTAGAATTTGCATGCATTTTATAGAGGAGTAAGAATCCCGCTTAATATCAGAATTAAAGGTCAAAATTTTGTACTATCTCATCAAAATTTTAGAAAGCGGAAATACACCATTCAGACTGTTGCAAAATTTAATATTTTCGAGTTGAAATGGTGAACGAAAATTATATTGTTTACACTAGCACTAGTTGTCATATGATCAGATTTCGTTAACAGCTGATGACTGTTTGTTTTGTAAAATAAACCATTTGCTTTACTTACATACGTTCAAATATCATTTTCTTAAAAAAGGTTGGTTATGCAGGGTATTCGCAGTGAAACTTCATATAAAAAATGATCGTGAAATTTGAAGTTAAATTTTTACATCAGACGTTACTATCTTTTTTTTACAAGGAATTTTTTTTTTTCAACACTGCAATTGAAACAGCTTAAAAAAGTTGTAAACTAGTGAAATGAAGTTGTAACAAAACAAGAGTCACAATTTTACAATTTTGCAAATATATTACCGAAGATATTATGACGTAAAAACACCAGCTGAACCGATGTCAGTGTAGGAAAATATGAAGAAATAATGTCTCGTGAATGGGAAAAGAGGATAATGAAAAGTGCATCAAGGAGTTTATGTTTGCGTAGTAATCATTACAGTTATAAAAGTATTGATTTATAAAATACGTAGCACGCACTTTTGAGGGCAGCTAACATTTATAAAAAATAACTACTCAATACTTTAGGGAAAATTTAACGTCGTTTGGATTCCTCGAATAAAAACGATAATCCTTAACTGGTTTGTAGCCAATATTTTAAACGTTGGCAGCAAAATAATTAAAATATCAAAAACTATCCTTGGGAAGATGCGATATCCATTAAACGCATACATACATAGTTCTACAATGTTTTGTATGTTTTTTTCTATAGTTTTAATTTTGTCTAGCAAACTTACATATTGCAATTGTATATAAAATCGTGCATGCTGATTTCGAACCGATTTCGGCGGGATTTTGTCAAAACTTAAGACAAATTTCTTAATTTCGATGGTTTTTGAACGAAATTACTAAAAGATGCATACCTAGCAGAATATAGTATGTGCTGGAATACAGCTAACATTTTCATGGTTTTGAGAGAAAGATTTTCAAAAAAAATTTAAGGAATTTTCCATACAATTAAAAAAAAAGGCGCTTGGGTTGGTTGCTGGTCAGAATATAAGAAATCTGTTTAATCACCTGAAAGGCCTAGTATACACTTCAAGCAAAATTTTCTCTTGCTTCATGTTCGTGCATCTCTATATAAAAAATATTTTTGGAGACTTGTGATACAACGTGTTCTTTTTTGTATTTTGAGTGTTTTTTAACTCTTTAATTCACAAAACTTTAAACATTTCTGTGCGCAATAAATATTGCAACATCAATTTTCATGAAAAGTAAAATATTTCGAAACGAATTTCTCGTGGAGACCTGCTAATCAAAGAAAAGATTTTTAAAGCTTTATCCAAACATGAAGCCATTCATTTAAATACAAAATATCTATAAAAGCACTTTATGAAAAGTATTCAAATGGCACATTTCCATGAGAAAAATGCCCATAAAAATATTTCCATACGAAAGTGTCCACAATGACTTGACATATGACGACACTTTTTTGGTATCCAAAACTAAAAATGCAAAACTAAAAATTTCTGTTATCTAAGAGCCCCATCTGTGAACCAACTGATAATAATTTAACGTACTTTGTGACAACAAAAATGTTACCTGTTTTTGTTAGGTAAATTCTGCTATTACTTTTTGCGTCTTTAAAGCTTTTTACGTAACAGTTATTTAGCTACTAATTTTATTAAAAATTTTTTGCGATTTTCTTAACAATTTTACTATTACTTGTTTTATGAAGGTAAACGATTTCAATCATTATAAATAGTCCGATTAAGGATAGACATAACACACGAAATTTCGAAAACAACTTAAATGATCTCCGAGTTTATCAATAAATAACAAATGAGAAATGTAAAATGCAGTTTATTAAATGATTGGATTGTGGAAGGAATTTTCAAAAATATTTATTTAGTTCACTTTAAAGGATTTCTAAAGTTAAAAATTGTCATATTTTAATTTTTTTTTTATGTGATGTGATGTATGTAAAAATATTGGTATGTGTAAACTCATTATAAAACTGTTTCTCCGAATACAATTCTCCCACTGTTTCAAATTAATGCTGACCACCTGGTAACATTGTGACAAATACAAACATGTGATTGTTTGGGGTGAAAATGAGCAGCAGTCCACGATTTGTTTTGCCGCTTTTTCGTTCCATAGTCGCAGATTTTAGCAGGCGTCCAGCACGTAAGTGGATGCATGAATTAGAATTATCTAGGATCTCGACATAACGGTTTTGACTTCAATCGTGTTTAACTTTTTAAGAAATTCGGCAAAATCTTGTTTACAAAATGTCTACCACACCAGAGACTGTAAACGCTAAACGTCAACGAGTTGAGGGACAGCCGGCTACTATCGGTACTCATAGCGGGACTTTCCATTGTGATGAAGTTTTGGCGTGTTTCATGTTGAAACAACTACCCGAGTATGCCGATGCTCAGATATTTCGCTCCCGCGATGATGCGGCATTGCAGCAGAAATGCGACATCATAGTCGATGTGGGCGGTGAGTTTGATCATGAGAAGAAATGGTACGATCATCATCAGAAATCATTTCAGCACACAATGAGTTCATTGAGGCCCGAACTGGGCGAGCAATACGATAAAATAAGGTAAGCAGTGAATGAGAAACGAACCAGAAGTTCCTCTGTAAGCAAGTGCTTTTCTGTAATTCCCATCCATGCAGGTTAAGTAGCGCAGGCTTAATTTATTGTTACTATGGCGAGCGTGTGATTGATGAAATACTCAAAAAGCATGCTAATGTTTCGTTGAGTTCCAACAACTTGAAACTGGTCTTTGTTCAAATATATCGTAACTTCATTTGTGAACTGGATGCAATTGATAACGGTGTACCCATGTGTCCAGAGGGTGTTGAGCCATTGTACAATATTAATACCGGCCTGTCGAGTAGAGTGGGGAAATTCAATCCCTCCTGGGAAGAGGAATGTACTAATGTCGATGATCGTTTTGCGGAAGCTATGGCCTATGCTGGCAAAGAATTCATAGATAACGTTGTGGCGATTGGTGGTTCATGGATTAAAGCTCGCGAATATGTTCGCGAGGCTTTGTTAACGGCCAAAAGCATTTATGAATCTGGCGAAATACTGATGTTGAAAAAATTTTGTCCCTGGAAACAACATTTGGTCGAACTGGAGAAGGAATACGGAGTAGAGGGTGTGCCCAAGCTAGTAATTTTTCTTGATACATTTGGTTGTTGGCGAGTTGCTGGAGTTCCGCTAAATCCTAACAGTTATTTAGGTCGTAAATTCCTACCTGAACTTTGGAGAGGCTTGAGGGACAAAGAACTTTGTCAAGTGGCCGGAATCGATGATTTGAATTTCGTCCATCATACCGGTTTCATAGGAGGTGCGAAAACAAAAGAAGCTGCCATAGCTATGGCAATTAAGAGCGTGCAATGGAAAGAAGAAAAGTAAAATAAAAATATGAACTATAAGATATTTGAAAAGAAAATATACAAGAAAAAATACATGCGATTGTCTGCCCACAATTTTTGTTCTACTTTACTGCTTTATAGAAGGTTATGTCTCATTATAGAGAACATCTCTTTTATTCACAAAGAAACTAACTAAATTGACATATTCATTCTGGGAGTCAGATCGGTTTGAATTCGCTAACAAAACAGCTTGTGCAAATAGATCTGGCAAATATTACCCCGTATCAGTGAAATATCGAATCGGGGTCAAAACAGGGGCAGTTATCTATGCGAAAATTGCGCTTTTGCGCCGTGCTGGTATATTATTTAATTTATTTACAACTTGTAATTAGAAACCTTACGGCCAATTAAATATAAAATTACAATATACAACTAAAATAGCTTAACGTATTTCAAGCTTATAAAACTTCTGAACAAGAGAGGAGTATAAGCATAAATAATATCAGAACTAAGAATAAAAAAAATCAAAATTATCAATTACAGAAAAATTTAAATATTGGTATTGAATTC
The DNA here is from genome assembly GCA_019455685.1 of Philornis downsi. Taxonomy (NCBI): domain Eukaryota; kingdom Metazoa; phylum Arthropoda; class Insecta; order Diptera; family Muscidae; genus Philornis; species Philornis downsi. Next base: position 282,505 of record JAHXMU010000668.1, read on the forward strand.
AATTAGAGAAAGTATAAAGCAAATATAATGTCGATATGAATAAATGAAAGTCATATTAAGTTCCCAATATAGAAAGATATAAGAAAGTAACATTATGTACCTAGATTGTCCAGATTATGTATCTCGAAGGAGTTGCTTTCGAAAATTTAAATAGGACAGATTAAAGTTCTTCATGCACCTTGGTAATAAGTTGTATTGCCAAGATACTCGAACAAGAAATGATTTATTCATTAAATATATGTTATTTTAGGGATAATCAATTTTACCCAAACACTGGACCCATATTCATGACAGAGTATATCGGTTTCGGGCTGGCCGATTTTTTTTTTACTTCTCAATACTTGGTTAGTCTAGAAAAATAGATCAGTGTTAGACAGTTTTTTATTTGGGAGTATGTGTTAACCTCATATTTTTGCATAAAAAAGGTGTCTCAAATAAGCTGAGAACATGTTCCCTTGAGGAAAAGTGTCCGAGTCCGACCAGGAAAGTTTCTCCTTTAGAAAAATGTATCTCAGCCAAGCTGAAGATATTTTTTGTTTGGAATAAATATCCTAAACGTAACCAGAGGGGCTGTGTGTCAGGCAGCATCGTAAAAATATCCTTTATGGAAAACAATAACTCCATTAGAGTGGCGTATTGAACTCAAGTAAGGGCGTGTTATATAAACCATCCAATTATAAGCTTTCCCTTTCGAAAATTCTATCATTTTCTTTTTGCTAAGTGGTGTGTGTTCCAGCCCTATTGGAAATGTGTTTCTTTTCCCAAAAAATGTGTTGTAATTATCTATTCGGGAACATATTCAATTCAGAAACATGTCTCAATAATTTTTGAAGGAATTGTCTTAGATGATCCGGCATTATTAACTTAAGAAAATGTAGTGTCCAGAAAATTTTGTTGCATTGTTGCATTTTGTCTGCTAAAATGATCCAGCCATTGATACCATATGTGAAACTTCTACAAATGTTGCTAAACTTAAAACCCAATTTTTTTTCTTTTCATTTGTTCTTAACAAATTTATTCATTTTATACGGTGGACAAACCCACACCTCGACTTTTTTTCAAAGAAAATTAATTACAAAAAGTATTTATAGATAAGCACGAAATTATTTCTTCCTCCGTCACCAGCGGCTTAATCCATGCGTGTCTTCAGTGTTTTCACGGTTATTTTATCCTGTTCTATGATGTATACTGTGGCGCCCCAACCGCTGATGGCATCACGATCGAATGCGTTGATCATAGCTTGCGAAATAACTTCGAACAGTTGATTGGGTTCCAAATCGGGTTTCCACAAGGTTTCACACATACCGTACAGCTGTTCACCACAAGTACCCGCAACAACAAAGTCATCGGGTACGTTGGGACAACCAATCAAGTCCATGTTACAGATGAATGGTTCCATTGTTTTGGGATCTAATCCCGCAATCACTGGCTCGATGAAGTATGGACCAAACCGATGTTCATACAGGAAGCTTGAGAGCATGGCAGCGAATCGAGCTGGTTGCATTTCACGGTTTTCTCTCGTCTCATACAGATTTTTGCGGAACATTAAACGATCACGAACCGTCAAAATATCGGTCTGTAATCCCACCAGACCCACGAACATACGAGGATTAAACTGAAATACCTTTTCGAAATCGGTTTCTATGGTCTGAGCCTGAACTCCGAATCGACGGTCAGTGGCAATAGCCACACAGTCCTTGCCACGCATGGCCACTACACATCCCCCATTATATGCCAATATGGACATGTTGTAGAATATCTGTTTTGACTATTTTTCTATTAAAACGATTGCTTCTAACGAAATCGCAAAATCTTGAAAAACAAATGCCGCTTCGTTCCGTTGCAAAGACGATGACTTTTTGTTTCTTTTGGGTTGTTGCCTTACAAATGATTTGACAGAATGTTCAATACTTTTTGTGCACAACCTTGTGATTTGAAGATGCCAGACACAAGAAATGATGTTGCCATATATTTTATATGAATAATGAAAAAGAGATAATTATCGTTATGGTTAATTAAAATAAAAATAATGCAAAAAAATAATAATAAATGAAATGAAATCATTGATTGAAAATTGTCGACGAAAGCTTGAGAAAAAAAAAAGGTATGAAATTAATTTAGCGCACACAGGAAAAATTCCAATTTGAGTTCGTAATATTAATAATAATTTATATGAGCACAAAAAATGTCTTACAAACTGACACCAATTAGAGTTCCATGCAACATAGAAAATACATGCAAATTTTATAATCGAATTGCATACATTTCTCGCCCACATTTCATATCGTTTACGAGATACTATATGTGTTTTTTATTGTGCTGCCGGCCAGCTACAGAGTCTCTGCAGCACAAAAGATTTGTTTAATTAGATTTAAACTTTCCAGTTAGAAAATAGTTAATACTAACACTCTACGGCTTGCTTCTACGAAACAAAGCTTTCTCCAAAGATTTGGCTCAAAAAATGTTTCATTTTTTAGACATCAGGCGAATTCATTTAAAACGAATTTTTTGAATGCAACTCGTCATTTAAGTTGTAAAGAAATGGTTTTCATGCAAAATATCTTGTAACAATAGCCTAGAATTTCTAATATTCACGTGAGAGAACTTAGTACTAGGCCTAAAAGATTGTTTTGCACCAATTGTCACTGAATCGTCAATTTTAATTACGCTCGTATTTCATGTATAATCAGTTAAGATCAATTAATTTGCATCAACTAGGCCTTTGTTATATCTAAACCAAATGTGATATAGTAGAAATTTTATCTTCCTACCAATATTATTAATATTCAGCCTTAATGTCAACTCATGGGGATAACACGTAAGACGCGAGTTACGCACACGCTCTCTTTCATGATGTAGAACTTTAATTGGTCATTATTTCTAGTGATTTTTTTAAAATTCATATTCCGAGCGAATGAGTTCTTTTTTATTTGTAAACAGCAAACGGTCAAATGAAACCCAAATGCGATAAGGGTGCTACTTTATAGAATTTTAAATCGCAATGTACCTGAATATGCGTTTTTGTCTGCGCATTTTCTTCCATTCACTTCGACTACAAATTTGGCAACTCTGCAAGCCTAATAAGATTTTGGCATTGCCAGCTATCAAAATTGCAAATGTCTTACGAGAATTTGACATTGCCAAAGTAAAGGGAATGTGTTCTTTTTATTAGAATACGGGAAAGAAGAAAAGCAGACTAGTGGGGCCATTGCAAAAACTTGTGTAAAAATTGCACTATATTCTACATTAAGTTGGGGAAATATAGTAATTTAGCACAATTCATAAGAGGCAAAGATAGCATCAAACTGAAATTAACCAAAACCGCAAGTAGATAAACGCTCTAGCGAGAGGTGGACAAGAAAACAAAACATTATAAAACGTTAAAAATCAGACAAGTTGTGAAACTATAGAAACAGCGAGTGAGACACAGTGACAAAAGTGAGTGAGCGAGTGTGGCTGCTGGTGACAAAATAAAGAATCTGAGAACAAAAAATACGTCAGTAAAAAGGGTAAAGACAAATAGACACCAACAACTACAATCGAATTGTACAAAGAAAAACTAATTTTAATCTATCCCCCCTCTAAAGTAAAACGATAGCAAAGGGCAAAAGTTCTGCGGTGACAATAGAAACAAAAGAAACGACCCCCAGGACAGGTGGTGAGAAACAATTTGCAGACAACAAGCCGGCCGACATTTACGCCAACGACATCTGCAGCTTAGCAGGCGAGTAAACGTGAACGTTGCTATGGCCGAAGCTGTGGTGGAGGAAAGGCCTCCGGTGCCTTCCCGTTTCTACTGTCACAAATGCGACGAAGAGGTTAACATTCCCAACACCGACTACACTTGCCCCATATGTTCAAGTGGCTTTGTGGAAGAACTGCCACCAGCCGCGGCCCCGCCTGCAGCTAGCAGCGCGAGCAGCCGAAGTAATGTCGGTGGCTTTATGGGTTCAAATGACGAGCAGCAATTAGAAACGTTAAGGGGTCAGATAGCCAACTTGCTGGCGTCCCGCAATGGGCCCAACTTGGAGATTAACATAAATCCTGGCACCATGCGCAGTCAGCCAAGGGGCATAGTCTCTTTGGGTTCGGCCGTGGCCACTGATGGCGATCGTATACCATCTCAAAGTCTGGGCCTCGACAATGTTCTGCTAGACTTTCTGCAATCGATTTCAGGGGGCGGCAATCGAGCAGATGGTGAAATGAATCCTTTTGACAACTCCCAGTTTTTGTTTATGGGCAACTTGGGCGATTACGCATGGGGCCGTGAAGGTTTAGACACTATTGTCACCCAATTACTAAATCAAATAGAGACTTCGGGTCCCCCGCCTTTGGCCAAAGACAAAATTGATGAAATACCCAAAGTTGAAATAACCCCCGAAGAGGTTGAGCGCAAGCTACAGTGTTCCGTGTGCTGGGAAGATTTCAAACTAGATGAGTTAGTAAGAAAATTGGCCTGCTCCCACGTCTATCACGAGGAATGTATTGTGCCATGGTTAAATTTGCATGGCACCTGCCCCATATGTCGTAAATCCCTGAGTGGCGACGAGGAGGAGGATAATGATGTGCTTATGGACTCATTAGATGATCGTCCCTCTGCCTCATCACTGTCTACTAATAGCTGTCCACTACATCAGCAACGTGGCGGCACACATCGTCATGGCGATGGTCAACCAGGCACCAGCAGTGCAGCAAGTGCAGGTTCTAGTCAACAGCAACAACAACAGCAGCAGCAGCAACAACAACAACAACAGCAGCAGCGTTCAAATCCAACTTCAGAGAATATATTCGGTTTTGAGAGAATGGATAGTATCGATTTGGATTAAACGGTAGAGTTTAGTTTTTAGAGTTGTATTTTATAGAAAGCAAAGAAAACGATAAGACGACGAATGAGCAACAAATAAGAATCCTATAAGAGATGCAATGAACGAGGTATAGAGACTTGCTTTACCGATACACCAACCAAAATAGCAAAAACAAGAAACAAATGAAATTGATCTTATACAGGAAAGGATCTACTGAAAAATCGGACAAGAATTGCATAAAATATTGCAATATTGAATACGTTTAGGAACAATCCTATTACATTGGTTGCATTACAAAGCTACTTTTCTGCAGTGAATGCATTGGAACCCAATTGAGCGAAAGGGATTAAAATCCCTCGTTAAAATAGAAATTAGAGCAAATAGGTTTCCAAAGTGACCTCCATATATATTCTTGGGCGAAACAACGATTGTCATAGCTCTTTTTAATTTAAAATTTTGAGATTTTGTTAAAAATTTAAAAGTTAATGCAATATGATGGCTTTCGACATATCAAATGTTGAAATTTAAGAAATCGATATTTTTGCCTTTCCACAAAATTCTACTTATTTTGTATTCATTTTCTTGGTTATTGTGATGTTTTTGTTTTACTTTTTTTCTAAAAATGTTTCCGATTTTTTAAATATTTAGTTCTTCGATATATTCAAAATCGAGTGAAATATCAAAATTGCTTCCCTTTCTTTCCCAATTATTGCTGTATGGGATATTAAAAAAATTTAATAACAAAGAAAATAATTAAAAACTTAACAATAATCTATACATTAGGTGATTAGATGCAAACACCCATCAACGGGTGGAAAGATTGCTTTTTGTGAGGGTTTTCAAATATTAAAATTCAATTTTTTAATCTCGAAAACTAAGCGCGATATTACAAATTTTACTATGTTTTGTAAAATAAAAAAAAAAATAAAATGTTGACGATTTTTTTAAATTTTTTCTCCCATTCATCTTAGATATTAAATTTTTTTTATTAACCTTTTTTTGTTCTAGTTTGAAAGCCTTGGGAAAACAATTTACCAAACCTACATAAATTAGGAGGATTTTTTACATTTTCTCTCATATTGTTTTAGATATCAACATTTTTGAAGCATTTTTTGCTTGAGGTATCTTAAAATCTATAAATTTTGAAAAGGTTTGAGAGAAATACTCTTCAATGCACAGAAATCGGAGGCAATTTGGGTTTTTTGGGAAATTGTTTTTTAAAAAACTAATTTAAAGAACAAAAAATAATTCAATTAAACAAAAAATTATTTTTTCTTTTTTATAAAAACGTTTCGAAAATAAAACAATTTTTTTTATAGAAAATGATGATCATGTTTGTAAACTGGGAATTTCCAATAGCTCTTTAAAAAAACATAGATTTCGAAGAATTTTTACTTGTCTCCATAATTTTCCCCAAAACAGACGACCAACTCGTGTCTTCAGTTTCTTAGAGATCTAATAGCGCCCTATTTGGATCCGGCCTACGTATGGCTTTAATTTGAATTCGCAAGATTGGCGAAAAAGCGGATTCGAACGACCCTATTTCGTACATTTTCGATGTTTTGTTGTGAATATTTTTAAATTTGAGTCTAGGATTTAAATTAAAAATTCTAATATTGACCAAATTGTATAGTTCAACGTTGCATATCTAGGAAATTAAGCGAGATATCAACATCCGTTGATTATGTATGTAAACATACAACATGTCTTGCTTAATTTTCGGCATAACAAACTCGCAATTTCAAAAATCAGGCAAATTTGTTGAAAAACAATTTCACGATACTATAATAATTTGTGGTTATGTTCAACAAAATTGCATTAGTCTGCCGATGGTTTCATTATACAATTGTACTAAATATCAAATGTCAGAAAACAACCTATAAAAAGCAGGACAACCGAAATTAATTTACATTTTCCATATAATAATGTATTTGGGTTATAAGACCGAAAACAATAAGCAAACATTTTTGAATACAAACGAAAGTGTTTTAAAGTTGCTTGTCAACGAAGTTTCGCACATGTATTTTGTGTTCGGTTGACATTGGGTAATCAATCCAGTCCATGTTTTTGTATTTAATGGTAATAGATTTCCAAATTTGTGAAATTTTTGTATCAAATGCTGCCAGGAAGGACTGAACTAAAAATAAATTCGCAGATATTTATAATGTAGACGATTTAAAGACTTTATTTCATATTTTCCATGCAAATTGGTATCATTCTCACTTATTTCTGTTCAATTTTAAGACCGTTAAGGTGTAGGCAATTTGTATGGCTGAAATGGTCCAAAATTATACCGAGAGCCAACCCAATATTTGTCAATATTTGTTGGGAGAGGAAACTTATTAACTGATTCTATTCATTGTTAAGATGTTCAGTAACTCTCATTGGCTGACTTCCATCATTTCATATAGTTGGAATATAGCAAAAATTATAACAATTCAGATCATACTGTTCTATATGCGTTCCGTGAAGTGAACTAGGTAATAATAAACAAATATGGCTAAAATGAGACTGTCAATAGAAAGGTTTTACAGACAATTCTTTAGAAAATAGACAATTTTTCATTAAATGCATTAAGAATCAATGTGCCATAAAAAGGGACCGATTACGTTTCAGGAACATAGTGTGAGACTATGATTTCAAGGCATTAATATTTAATAAACTATTTGAGGAATGATTCTGTGGCAATAGAAACTGTTCTGTAACATCATTTTAAAATAAATATTTTCTTAAGGATCATATTATTTTCCAAAAGGCATAATCGAAAGGGTTGTGACAAACTGTTCTGATTTTCAGATTTTACAGGATAATCTTTAAATATGACATTTAACATGTTTTGCTTTTTCTATAAGTTTTATAATTTCTCATATGGGACATACACGGACTCTTCAAACTGTGTAAGCTATTTAGAAATCTTATCAGGAGAAACACAACGCAAACAAATTACTATATCAAACTCATTTTTCTAACAAATCTGGTAGTAAGAAACTAAAAATTTTCCCAATAAGATCAATTGAAGATTTAAGAGATGTTGATGAGTCAATTCGTAAACCAAGACAGTACAACACATTGATGCCTAAAGCTGCTCTTTAATAGAATGTCATAACAAGTTTCATTATTGTGTTTCATGTAGACTGTGTAGACTGTTTTTTTTTTAAATCCATTACTTTTCTCAAACTGTAATTCAAAAAATGCACTCAGCATATTGATGCTCAATTTTTGTAGATTTATTTTTAAATTTGAAAAGTTCTGTTATGAAATTTTATGTTTTTCATATCAGTTTTCCAAAATTTTCCTTAAAATTCCAAATTGTAGCAATTTTTCACAAATAATAATAATATATTCATACTTAAACGGTTCTAAAACAATCAGCTCAATAATCCGTGCATCATATTGTTCATGTAAAAGTAGTTTGGCTATTAATTGTTTATTATTCGAACTTTTTCTTTATCTCGAAATAGAAAATTTTATGTTTTTCCAAATGATTCTAGTTCTAGAAGAACACAAAAAATTTTATTTGATGAATGCTATGATGCTAGAAATAGTTTACTCCATACAAATCTTTACTTAAAGATCGGGTAGTTTTGAAGTTAATAATCCTTTTCAATGATCTGTTTCTTCACTACGGGGCAATTGGACTTCACGTTTTTGTCTATTTAGTCAATCTTCCAATTTGAAATTGTGGTTTAGAAATCATATCGGGGAATTCAATAACATTTTAGAAGCAATAATTAACAAGTTTAGTATAAAGAAGTTTAAGCTACAGCAAAACTATTCCGTTAAAATATAAACGAAACTTAACCAGCCGATTTGTGGTACAGTTTGCTTTATGAATTTTCAATTGAAACTAGAAAATATTATAAAGCAATGTACAACTTCAAGTTTTAACAGCTCAGTTAACTGAAATCTATTTTTTACCACAAAATTTAGTAGTTTGTATCCCAAACTAATAAAAAATCGTTTGATCGCTTTTAATTTTCCTATATGGAACTTTAACGATTACTGGTAACGTTTAGGTTAGATTGATTATTGCTCCGAATAGGGACCTAATTACTGCTTCCGTTTCTTATCCCAACACACATACAAACGTGATTATGGGCAAAATTTCATCAATATTTCCATTAAGTTAAAGAGAAGAAGTTTTTTTGTGCAAACATTTCTGATGTTTCAATAACAATTTCGTAATCATGACTACCATTTGAAACTGTAGCTGCAATTAGATTCTTGTTTGGAATGGTTCCCTGTTTTCAAGAGATTTTAATGCTCTGGTACTCAGTCTTTGCAGTTTAATTTTTAAATTTGAAAAGTTAAGGCGGGTATTGTAAAATATTAAGCATTTTGCTTGTCATACAGCTTTCAAAATTTCTATTAGAATCCAAACAGCAATTATGGTTAAAATCATATCTGGAAATTGTACAGCTTTGTACAAATAACTATTCAAGTATAGTGGTAAGGAACTTAAACCAAAACTTATTTTATATTAACAAAATCTATTAATTTCTGGAAGGTTGAATTTGTAATGCGTTCAAAAATGTTCGGGTAATTGATTTTTGCACAAACAAGAGGGCATTGCGGGATGTCAATCTATTGCATTTGTTAGACCGCTTTCAAAAATTTGTATTAAAATTCAAACAACAATAGTTATCAACCGTCTTACAGTAAGGAACTTAAAAAAACGGAAATTATCGGATCAAATCACATGCAATAATCACAAAGCAATTTGTAAATTAACTTCTTTAAGAAAATTACTTTGTTGCCAGAAACTGCAGACAGCTTTAAATTGTTAAGTTTTTATTTTATACCAATTGGAAAACTTAAATTTTAACTGCTAAGTTTCGTAGTTAGTGGCACAAATTGTTTTAAAAGGAGCAGTTTATGTCGCAAGCGATTTTAAAGGAACGATTCGCTCTAGAAGTTGTACTCAACTTACTCTGAGAATAAAATGTTGTTGCTAGAAAGTGTTCTGAGCCAGTATAGCGTAAAATTCTAAAATTTTATGACACACAGCTTCAAAGCATCCATTACCATAGAATTTTAATTTTTTATTTCATACCAATTAGAAAAACTAAAATTCAATTAATAACAAGCAATTTTAAAGAACCCATTTGCTCTAAGGATAACTCTCAACTTGTTCTAGGAATACAATGTTGTCACTATAAATCATTCTGAAATAGGATAGCGTAAAATGCCAACATTTTTAGGCCATAGCTTTCAAATTTCCTTAACGTTTCATTAAGTCTATTTCCAAAGCGTAAATTTTTACGTCAAAATTTTTACGCCAAAGCTTTCAAATTTCCATAACGTTTTATTAAGTCTATTTCCAAACTGCAGTTTAAATTTCGACTTCTGAGAAAAATTTCATTTTAAAGAAAAAATTTGCACATTTCCTATTTGATTCTAAAACTAGCCGAAAGCATTTATAACATCTTAATAAATTCTATTAGTCTGTTCTAAAATCAGTTCCAGATAGTCCTATTTTTTATTTTGATTTCTTCATTTACGATTTCTCTATTTACGATTCCATTTCCAAGATCAATTTCAGATTAACTTCAATGCAAGCTCAATAAAAATATAACTTTATTTTTCTTGATAGTTTTTTAATGCTTTTACATCATTAGAGTATAAACCAGCCCATCTTTCCCGAAACAGTCGTTAGCTTTTCTTTTTCCTAAAAAACAAAAAAAAAAAAAACAAAAAAATATAAGTGAACAATGATTTTTTAATTTTCTTTCAAAAATATGTAATTTAAATCCCGCCTTACGATTGAAAACTATTGCTATGAATTTCGTTGGGTTTAATCGTTTGGTCCCTTCGTTGATATGGCGGAGAAAGATAAAGGAGGGAACGATTGAGTTAATTTCCTTAAGATATTAGAAAAATTAATACCCAATTCTTGTCGATTTGAAGATAAAACAGAACAAAGGATGTTTTCTGTAATATTTAAACAGTTAGTTATGTTTTAGTTTAAATTAAAAGTACTTTATCATCATTATTTTAACTCTTTAATATTCCCGCTACAAACATTAAACTAATGTAAAAATAAAGAACAATTAATTGGCCTATATTTATACATAAAAACGAGGTGCAACAAAAATATTGTTGTAAACAAACAAACATAATTGTAAAACATTTATAAAAATTCATTTATATTGTAAAGAGAATTATGCAAACCAACACAACTGACGCAAAATTACAAAAAAAAAAAAAAACAACAAAATGCAAAAGGAAAATATTTAAGATATTTTTAACTGAACATAGCAGAAGAAAAAAAAAGGGAAGAAGCAACCCCATTTAAATTATTATTAATAATAATTATATATATATATATACATTATATATATACATATATTGTGTGTTACCAAACATAAAACCGAAAATAATGTAATTTTACTTTTCAGATAATTATTCATTAACGCAAAAGAAAACTTTACACAAATTTGTGGAGAAGAAAAACAAAACAAACAAAAAAAAAAAAAAAAAAGAAGAAAGGATATAAGAAAAACAACAACTAATGTAAAATGATGCTAATTTTTTTTATTATTATAATATACGATATGTATAATTCAGTTTTATTTGTAATAAATTTGTCATTTAACACAGAACGAAATAACATCTATTTTTATATATATATAAATATAATTAATCGTATATACCTAATTTCCTATTAATAAAGGCATGTAAAACAGAAGTACTACTCAAGTTTGTAGATTTAAATTTAACTCTCTCATAAAGACAATTTTCATGCAACTTTTTTTTTTTTATTTGGGTTGTGTTTTATAATTTCATACATTAAACGTCAATACCGTTCAAGTGCTTGCAAGATTCTTAGTGGTTGTGAAGCTAATTTATGCTTTAAATCTTATTGAAATAGTAGAAAGTTAAATAACAATGCTAAAATCTTTAAATTTTTCAATTCTAAAAGAAATCTTTAAGGAAAATTAATTGTTGCGTTGTGTTTCGATAATTAATTCCCTGGCAAGAGATTAAATCATATGTTTTGGATTATCTGAATGAGCCATTTGTTGCCATATTTCGACAAGAACCTTAATTAAATCTGTTCTTATACTTAAATCAGAATTTATTGCTTCGTGGTAGGTATTAGGTTTTTCATGAAGTTCCCAGTTTTTGGTCATCATTCGGCTTACAAATAACAATTTGTACAATACATGAAAATTTCATGGAAATTTGAAATCTTGAAAAACGCGAAATATATAAATCAGGCTTTAATTGTAACAGCTTTCTTAAGGCCGTATACAATAGTAAAAATAAATAATATTTACAAATATTATTTAATTCTCAAAATAACGTTAATTTCAAGAAATTCTATAATTTGCAAACTATAAGGAATTTTGCAATAGATATTGACCGTAAAAATGCATCTTATTAGATGCAAAAATAATAAGAAATAAACTCGACTTCGTTCAAACTTCGCCTAAGTCCTATTTCTTGGCAATAACTTGGTGTGCATAATGAGTTCTTAAGCTTCTATTTCAATATATTATTTGTCGGTTTTTCGTAATCCTGAATATAATTGAGACCATTTGCTATAATTGGACATTTGATTAAAATATTATATATAAAATTACTATTTACTTATCCAAGAATCGCCAATCATTGCTATAATTTGCAAACAAAAACGAATTGCGGAATATTTATGGTAAATATGAATTTTATTAGGCACAAAAATAATAACAAATAGATTAGATTTTGTTCAAACTCCACTTAAATCCTTTTTTCCTCGTAATCACAGGAGTCTCCTGCAATGACTTAGTATGAGTAAACACATCTTAAGTTCAAATGTTTTATTTGTAGATCTTTTGTAATCCTAATTACAACTGGAAAAGTATGTTATAACTAGATATTCAACGAAAATATTATATACTCGTATAAAATTATCCTTTATAATCTCATGAAGTATAAACAAATTTGTGGATTTCCACAAAACTGCTGTACTTTTTGAATTACAACTATAAATATAAAGGATATGCGTTTAATTGATTAATCCGTCAGCCCGATTATTTAAAATTCTTATAAATCAATTAATACACAGTTAATCCGTTAATCAGAATTTTTGATTAGTCGAAGAATTGAATAGTTAAAACTTGGTTAATTGAATAGAACATTATTTCATATTATGTATTATGTATGTATCACTTAAAATGCTTCATTACACCTTTATTGACATATTAATTTAATTTATTTATGTACACAATTACAATTTTAAGCTTTACGACCGTTTTAATTGAATTACAATAACAATATTATGAAGCTGTTCTTTGTAAATTTTCATCTTATTGTTCCGTTATTGAAAACATTTCAAATTTTAATGAATTATTTAAATTTAGTTGATGAAAATTCAAATTACTTGATTAACCATTAGCCATCGAATAACCAGAAATTTCTATTAATTGATTAACTGGTTGATTCAAATGTTGATTAATCGTTAGGTTTGATTAAATAATTAATCACATCTCCCTTACAAATTTCTGTAATTTTGAAAAATTTTCAAATTTACATGAAGGAACATAAAATGAATTTAGGAAGTGTAAAAAAAAATTGGAGTATCAATTAGATGGAAATTGCAAAAATAGTATTGCTGTTACGTAACAAAAAGCATACAAAAAGCCGACAAAAAACGAAATTGCGAAATTCCCAACAATAATTTTACAGTGTAATTAAAATCAATCGATCAATCAAGCTGTCATACAATTTCCTTAAAAGACAACAAAAGTTCCTTCTAAATATTTCTTTCAACATTTCGTATTCTGTGAAATTATAAAACACAATGGCAAATTTATATTGTTTTAATTCTTAACTTGTTCATATAGATTTGTTTCCATTTGCATTTTCTTTAGTTTCATCTGAAATATTTTTCTAATTTCGATTTTGGATATCTCCTGTACCAAAACAATAAAAATAACAACATTATTGAAATTCATAATAAAGTGAATTATATTATTCAAAGTTTATATAAAGTATATATAATAAACAAAAAAACCACACACAACAATAATACAAGAAATTGATACAACAAAATCAATATCGATTATCTGTATAATTAGCGTATAGTTGAAGATAGAAGTGAAACCCTACGACCGAAGTTGAGAGAACAACAAATATGCATAAAATGTATCAATAATGAAAAATGTTGTTAAGAGAAAAAATGTGGGTGAAAAACAATAAACACATATTAAAAGTTTTTGACGAAATAAGTTGGCATTTGTGTTGATTTTATCTTTATATATATAATTCTACTGTACGGGCGTTGTCAGTGAACTCCTCCTAAACGGCTGGATAAATTTTTGTATATGCGTCTGGGTGGTGCCCGGGATGGTTTAGATTTACAATTCGGTCCATTTGGACAAAGGGGCGTGGTACCTCCCATACAAACAAAAAATTAAAAATCAATTATTTCTGCTCCTGCTTACGGTATTTGAACAAAATTTGGTGCGTAGGTTTGGTGTACATATCTTAAGTGCTACTGCAAATATGGGCGTTATTGGACAATGGGGCGTGGTACCTCCCATACAAACCATAAATTAAATATCCAATATTTCTGCTCCTGTTTACGGTATTTGAACAAAATTTGGTACATCGGTTTGGTGGACATATCTTAAGTGCTGCTGCAAATATGGGCGGGATTGGACAATGGGGAGTGGTACCTCCTATACAAACCACAAATTAAAAAGCAATTATTTCTGCTCCTGCTAAAATTTGAAGGCAAAGCAATGTTTGCCGGGTCGGCTAGTATATATATATATTTTTCTGGAATATCGTATGTATAAGGAATGTGTTATAAAGGGTGTGCGGCATTTACACTTTTGGTAGGTACACAATTTGTATTGAAAATGCAAAAAACCCAACGAGTTTCGTTGATATTCGAGTAGACGATGAATATAACAATACGAAACACCAGCTTGTAGTTTTTTACTCTTTTAATCTACGTGTGTTTTTATAGAAATGATTCGAATAAACATTTAAGTAAACAAATATGTTTCATATATATTCGAATGCTGTTGCCGTGACTTAAACACGGCTCATTAGGTATAAACCGGTTCAAACTGAACCGAACCACCTATCTCTAAGCCGAACTATGAACCCAACCAGACCAGAACAAAAATCGTGTAAACCAAGTAAAAATCGTAGTTCGATCCACCGCAATTAATTTATAATTTACAGGTATTTTGTATCATTAGCGAGACTAAATTCGAAACGAAGGTACCTACAGAAATGTTAAGAAAGACTTCTAAACTAATGTGAATTAAAAATTGTTGTACTTTTTTGATGTGGTGCAAAATGGATATTATTTTCAAACAGCTTATTAATATTGAATAGGCAAGAAAGTAATTTCGATTTTTTTTCTCAAAGTAAATTTATTTGCTCAAAACTAAATTTCACATTTTTTTATTAAAGTAATTGATTTTAATACACAAAGTATGTGCCGCTTTTTCCAATGAGGAAAGTGGAGGAAAATATTTTAAGTGGCAACGGCAAATTTCTATTTTTTTTTTCTATCTGAAATTAGAATAATCGACATTTTTGCTCGTATTCTGCTATATTTGTAAACTTGGGGACGAAGTAGTAATAAAAAACCTTATTATTGAACATATGACATGTAAAGTATGACATAAACACATAAGTTGCTCCGATTTCGGTGTTCGAAACCAATATAAAAATAGCAAACAAAGTCTCGAAGAATTTTTCCTCGTGAAAAGAATACAGTGCCTAGCTCATCTCAAAATATTTATAATGAAATTATATTAAAATTAGGGATCAAAACATTGCAGCCGTTGCGAATCGAAATTTGTACTTTGAAAATGGCACAAAATGTAACCTTAGAAGATATATATAGCTAGGTGAAAGGTAATTGCTTTTTGTAAAGAAAAGTTATTTCAAATATTGCTTTTAAAGAAAATTGCCTGTTGAGGTATACTTTTCTGATAAAGAAGTTTTTATACACACAATCAATGCGAAAATTTACATAGTTGCCTTATATAATTTTTTTAATTTTTTGAAAATTATCGCCTAATGATTTGTCGGGTGATACAATACTTTAAAAAAAGTACAATAGAAGTTTTGGCAACTAAAATGTTCCTTTCCTTCCGTCAAAATTTAACTATTTCCATTTGTTATTTTGACAAAATTATCATTGCCATTTTCTTCTTATGCCGTTCATTGGAAATTTGGGTTCATGTTAATGATAAGTCTCCAAACATTCAAACATTTTTGCATGGATTACTTGTGCCGAATTTTAACGCTTTGCAACACTGATATTTGTAGACCAACCAACAGCTGTTTGCTACCATTTGATATGGGGCACTTTTTTTTAGTGATGTGTCAACAAATTTCTTGTGTTTAGCTCATGTTTTCCCATAAGTTCCATTAAACTCTGGGGATTTTGGTATTAACTTTTCTTGGAAGCACCTGAAACCCTTCAGACACTGGATACGTCGGCGTCATGGACATCACGCATCTCTTTAAGGCTGGTGTAATGTCTGTGAAACTTCAGCGGAAAGGAGAACTGGGTCCCCAAAGAATACTACCGAAATCCTCTGTAAATTCTAAAGGGCAGCGCGATGAATTTTCGAAACAGGCCAAGGAGGTCTGCAATAAAATCACCACGTTGAGAAATGTTCTCATAGAAAATCGTTCGGCGTACATGAGGATAGGTCAGCACTTGAAAAGTGCAGCGCAGATGACCGATGAACAGAGAGACCTCATCGACAGGGAGTCAGATAAGTTTTTCACTTTCTACATCCAGTATTTGGGGCAAATGCGTAATGACTGGAAGAAGGCGAAACGAAAATCTCAACAGCGGCAACACATGGAGGCTGTGATGGAGTTGCTGACTGCGTATTTGAAGTCAGTGCAACAAATCTATTTGGAACAAAAGAAATATCGTGTGCAACATGAATTGGAAACATATCGCCTACTAAAATTGGCCGCGGATAAAAAGAAAATACCTGTCCGGCCAGCGGGGGAAAGAAGATCCAGGAAAGTTTCAACAGTATCATCGACATCAAGTATAGATTTACAAATGGAAAAGGAAAGAAGGTCGGAACACTCTTCTGAAGCAGGAGGCTGGGATTTAGGTGATGACGACATAACGGCACCACAAGACTCATCATTAAATTACCTGGAGGAATCTCCTAGTCTTCGCAACACCTCCTCTTCTACTATTTCAACGGCTCAGGTGGCCTTGGATGAGGATATACAAAAATCGCAACAATTAGTAGATGATGCCGAAAAGCATTTAAGTCCCGAAGATGTGCAAATGTATGAAGCGGAAAATGTCCAATTGTACCATGAACTACAAGGACTATCGGAAGAGGTAGAGGCCATTGAAAAGAATGTTGTGGACATAGCCACCTTGCAAGACATCTTCACAGAGAAGGTAAAAACCAATAATGCTTATATCTGCGTGTAAATTTTTACGATGATGACCATGCTTAAACTTTTCTCATTCCAGGTTACTTTACAGCAACACAATATCGAACGTGTTATTAACGCTGTCATTGGCTCTACGGAAAACGTTAAAGACGCCAATGAACAAATTAAGCAGGCTATACAACGCAATGCAGGACTTCGTGTTTGGTCCTTATTCTTCCTATTGGTTATGTCATTTGCATTGCTCTTCCTAGACTGGTACTACGATTAACTGCATCCAGTACATTTTATGTAATTGTTGGTGTTGTACCACCTACTACAACTGTTCCGTGTGTTTCTTTGCAATATTACGCCACCTTTGTGTCACATTGTTTGTTTTTGATACTGCTTTAGAGCTTAAGTTAAATGATAATGAGAGACTTGTAATTTAATATAATATAATATAATAATATAACGAAATGCAACAACAAATGTTTAAAAAAAAACGTTAAACTAAGTTTTAAATTAGACGAAATGAAAAGGAATAAAATTGATTTCTGTTGTGGAAGAATGTGAAGAAGGTCTTCACGCTGTCTTCCTCTAAAGAAGAAAGTTTATTTGGAATTGTTACTGCAGCTGAATTACTAATGCAAAAGGAAAACAAGAAAATAAAAAAAACGAATTCGTTTCTTACGGTGTTCAACATATTTTATAATACAAGTTAATGATATAAAAAATAATATGTAACGTAACAAAAAAGAAGTTATTGGAGAACAGGAAGAACATTTTACTGAAACGCAGTAATATAGAGCCGAAGCAGAGAGGAAAAAATGAAGCGAATTCAAAGACAAATGAAGAATACTGAAAAGTGGCGGAAGCGATATTAAACGAATATAGTTAATGGGAGACTTTGAAGACTTCCCTCCAATACATACGAGTGTGGAAAATGGGGAATACGACAATAATGGAGAAATATAACGCATATGCAGTCGAACAAGGTAATAATATTATATCCGTAGCAACGTTTTTTGAAGACAAAAAAAAAAAAACTAAATGTAATCATAAATACTTTATTTTGTTTGTAACAGAATAAATTAAAGATATGCATTTTTGACATGTTCTCTACATGCATTAATTTTGCTAAAGGCGGCTAACAGTAACAGTATTGTCCTCTATGGAAGCTTTTTTCCATGACACTTTTCCTTATGAAAAGTGTTCCATGATACATTTATTTACGAGAAGTGTTTTCCATGGTACTTCTATACGAAATGCGTATCTCATAGCATTTTTCTCTATGAAAGGTTTCTTCCACGACAGTTTTCTACACGAAAAGTGTCTTCCATGACAGCTTTCTATACGAAAAGCGTCTAGTTTTCTATGCGAAAAGTGTCTTCCATGACAGTTTTTTTTTTTATAAGAAATGTGTATTTCATGACAGTTTTCTATACGAAAAGTGTTTTCCGTGACAGCTTTTTATACAAAAAGTGTCTTCCATGACAGTTTTCTATACGAAAAGTGTCTTTCATGACAGTTTTCTATATAAAAAGTGTATCCATGGCATTTTTCTCTATGAAAGCTTCCTTCCATGACGCTTTTCTATTCGAAAAGT
>JAHXMU010000668.1:301294-339096 GCA_019455685.1 Philornis downsi
TTTCTCTATGAAAGCTTCCTTCCATGACGCTTTTCTATTCGAAAAGTATCTTCCATGATATACGAGTATTTCTCTACTAAAAGTCTCTTCCACGACATTTTTTTTATACCTGAAACTTTCTATAGACATTCTGTGCATTTTAATTCGATAATTGAACCGTATTTAAAAAATAATACAAAAAAACTTTTGGTGATTGGTTTTCAATAATGATAATTTATTTGTTAATATGATAATTAATTCTATTTGTATTTCGTAAATTAGTAATTATTTGTGGTATTATCTACTTATGAATTACGTTTTACTATGTATATAGTAACTTATATAAGTATTGTAGTTTTTCCATTCATTAATAATTAATATCACTTAGTTCATATACCACTACGTACAAACAAAAAAAATGTTGGATTCCTAACGAAATATATGTTCAGTTAGGATTTTTGATTGCTATGTGTGTACCTTTATGTATTATAAATACATAATATAATTGTGTTATGATTCAGTCAAATAAAAAAAAATTTAACAAATTTTCGAAAAGGGCCTAAATTGTACAATATGTATATTTTTTTTTATTTTATTCATTCATTTAATTTTTCAGTTACATTTGTTCACAGGCTTAAGCCATGTTTCAGTTCTTCAAAGGGTTTTGAAATATTCTATTTCAATTCTTGGTTTTAAACAATTTGGTTTTCTAGAAGCTTTTGAGAATAAAAATATTTCTATAAATTGTAACTTTAAAGAAATTTGAGGACTCTTCCATGCATGCATCCTAAATTTTATCTCAGTTCTGTTTCTATAAGAAGGGAAACAAAGTGGAAATATGGTTATAGTATTATAAGATCCGGAAAATTTTTACAAAACATTTTTCAGTTGCGAAAACTATACAACTTTTACCTAGTGCTGGTCTATGAAACAAGTGTTGTTAGCCTAGAAGTTATAGCTACTATAATTAATTGGAGGAAAAGCAGTAGAGTAGTACAGCGATTTTAAAAGAAAAAATGTTTTTGGTTACACAACATAAGGCTGATGTGACACTGACGCATTAAAATGTTTGTTTTGTTCCGTTAAGTTTTATATGGTCATTCGACTGATTGCTTTAAGATCACGGAAATTCGGTTGTAGTGTGAGTGAGATTTTATCAAGAGTTTTAAACCGGTGTCTTAAAGATGGGGAGGGGAATTAAAAATATCTATTTACATAAAATGTTCATTTTTTAGATTACAATTTTTAATCATTTTCTTTATAAAATAAAAGTTATTTTTAGCAAAAAGAAAAACTTTCATTAATAGAAACAGGGTCGTTAAAATTAGCGCAAACGTTAAAAAGATATTAAAAAAATTATAAACTCGTAAATCAGTTCGTACATTGAGGAAAAGTTTTTTTTTAGTATTTTATAAGTATAATGAAAAAATGGAAATTGTCAGGAAAAAGCGATGAGTTTGCACAAAAAAAAAAAAACGCGCGTAATTTTAAAGTGTTTGTAAAAACATGTTGTAATTTTCACGATCAATTGCTGATTCGGCTATTACATTTAATTATTAAATAATGAAATTACAAAATTTCCACAAATTATTGACAGTCTTGATGTTAAGATCTATATTTCGATTCAAAATTAGTGTTTGTTTGTTATAAACAATAAATATTTATTACGCTATCAAAGTTTATTGCGGATGAAAACTTCGCCATTTCATTTGCATAATATGCAGTTCTTTCAAAAAATGTGGTTTGGTCATGTTATTGCAGGGATGTTTATGCCACATTGAGAGCAAACGAGTTCTAAATATAAAAATAGTTTATTTATGTTTATATTTCTCTCTTGTTCAGAATTTTTATAAGCTTAAAATACGTTAAGCCCTGTTAGTTGTACATATATATTGTAATTTTATATTTAATTGGCCGTTAGGCTTCTAATTACAAATTGTAAATAAAAATTAAATTAAATTAAATTATAGTTTAAAATGCTAAAGTTATATTTTCAAATATTATTGCTTTATGGAATCTTAATCTTGTAATCTATAAACTTGGTCCAATAATTTGTCAACATCAAAAGTGATACCAGTAAAATGTAGAAAAAAAAATTGTTTTACAAAAACGTTGGCATAAACCTCTCTATAATAGCGTATCCGATATTTTCACGAATGAAAAGAGTACTGAAAAAAAAAAAAATGTATTTAAAATAGCGAAATCTGAAGAAAGTTCGGAAAGTAATTTTGTTTCTTTTTTTTCTCAATAGAGGGCTTAATTGTTGTTTTCTCACAGCTAATTTGACACTTAAGCCACTTTGTTATTATTTATTTTGACAGCGGAAAGCCTTATGAAAAAGATTGTATGCGATAGTTTTGGTTTGTTGACTTATCATACTTTACTTTTTTTACCATCGAAAAGGTAAAAATATTAGAATCCGAAGTGTATGGAAAAGATGTATTCGCAGAATGCCTGGACCAAAATGATTTGTCAAAATTTCGATCCGACAATTTTGATTTGAAAATGTACCATTTTCTGGAAAGTTAGTTAGTTGATGCTGACAAAGAGACAACGAAACAACTCTTGAGATCGCGGAGAGATTAAATTTGTCGCATTCGACCCAATTCAACAATAAGAATAGAGGATTGGTTTTCCGCACAAATTCACTTTCACCTCGTAATCGTTTGGTATAATTGCTAAAGCTGTAGAAATTAATTTATAGTGTTTTCTCTCCAATTTCGGATGTATAGTTTTGGGCGTAGCCGCCTAATGTCTATCAAATTAACAGAACTATTGGTATATTAATGATAGTTTCGATGTAAATTTGTAATGGTAAACAGAAGTATATGCGCTAAACTACCTGTGAGATTTGGAGACATTTTCGAAGTTAAGAATATCTACGTTTTTCATTTGTTCGTGATGAAGCGTTTTGGAATTGGTCACAAGCCCACTTTCAGATCCCTTTTTGACTGAATCGGTACTATTGGTACATCACCAGTTATATATATATCAACTTATAAGCAGATTATATCCTTTCATTGAATTTGTCATTATACCAACAACGAGGATTGGTCTTCCCCACAAATTCATTTTCACCTCATGATCATTTGACGTAATTGTTTTCGAGGTTTAGTTACGATTTTAACTACCGTTCTTCAATTTTCGAAGTATACTTTTTGGTGCAGGAAAATGCCAATGAAATTCACACAATTGTCTGTATGTTAATCGCATAATGTTAATTTGTGACAGTGTACAGAAGTGTAAGGTGTGTTCCATATTTATAAAGCCACCCATAAATTTGCTCTGTTTGTGTAACGCTACATTTTTTGTTGTTATGATGTTCTGTCAAAATGGTTGTTTGGACGAAACAACCATGCACACAAACTTTGGGATTTATGCAGATAACGGTACTTTTGTTTTTGCGATAATTCTGTTTTCAGCGTGTTTCACAATTATAATGCCAAGTTCAATCAGTGAGTTTTTAAAAGTGCAAGTGATAAGATTAGTAATAAAAAAGTAAATTCAGTAATAAAAAAGACATGCCGCCTGGTAAAAAAATGTTGACAGAACACGAAATAGGTAAAATAATCGGTCACACGGATGGAGGATGCAGTGGGAGAGAAATTTAATGCAAACTGGACAGGAGCCATAGATTCATTCAAATTTTTTTTACCAGATCCTGACGCTTATGGATCTAATAAGCTGGCGCTGGCAAGTTCATAACATTGATTCTTTTAATGGAAAATCAGGATTTTGTTTCTCTGCTGACGTGGATTGCGGCGATATCTAGTTGGAAAATCCAGTCCCTGTCTCCATTTTCATCCAGAAATGAAATAAAACTGTTTTCCAAAACTCAAATATAGTCTACAGTTTTCATTCTTGAGGATACAAACTCCAGCTTCAAACATCCCGCTGCAAAAATGCTGCCCAAACCGTCACATTTCCAAGTCCAAAATTTCGCTTGGAAAAGAATTTCGGTTCTTTCCTCCAATCATGCCAATAACGCCGGAAGCCATCAGGACCATCTTAATTTAATTTTTTTCTTTATTCGAAAAATTACCTAAAATTTTTATGTTTAAAATAGAAACAAATCGATTAATAATTTTGTGTGGGTTGCGGATGACCACTGTGTGTTCATATTTGTAAGCCCAAATTCCATGCGGGCAAGTTTGTGTTCAGCTTTTAAAGCTGGAATTTGAATCTCACTGGTTCATTTCTTATAAAATGTGAACTCTTTAATGTCCGGTTTAATGTCAAATGGTGGTGCGAGACTGACATTTTTGTCTACAACAGCTTGCAAGTCGCGTAACTTCTCGATGTGTTGCTGGCACTTTTTATAATTTGTCGCTCATCGCGGTTAGAAAGTATTTGTTTTTTTTTCGTGTGCGCTTATTAGGTCCATAAGCGTCAGGATCTCGTAAAAAATTTGAATGAGACTATGGTCCTGTCCAGTTTGCGCCCAATTTCTCTTCCACTACATTCCTCGTCCTTGTAAGCGATTATTTTACCTATTTCGTGTTCTGTCAAATTTTTTCCTTGCGGCATGTCTTTTTTTATTACTGAATTTTACTACTTCCTCACAAAAATAATAATGATCTTATCGATTGTACTTTAAAAAACTCACTTATTGGCCTTGGCATTATAATTGTGAAACACGCTAAAAACAGAATTAACGCAAAAACAAAAGTATTTGTTGTCTGCACAAATATCAAAGTTTGTGTTCTTGATTGTTTCGTCTGAACAGGTATTTTGATAGAACATCAAAATAACAAAAAAAATGTACCCTTATACGAATAAAGCAAATTTATGGATGGCCCTATAAATATGAAACGCACCTTATTCATTGTGTCAAAGAAGTACCGATAATTCTCTTCTTTTTTTACTGGTTGGGTTGACACAACTGTCCTCTGACGCGGAATTTAAGGACGATCTATCATTTAGTTTATTTACAGCGCTCGATTTTGCCAATTCAGCTTAATTATGTTTTGTGATGGAATTTATTTGAAATTCTGTATTGGAAATGGAATTTCGTGTGTCGGAGGGCTGACGTTGAATCGACTTTATAAAAAAAAAAATGTGCATATGAGTGCCTACACTACAGTTAACGTCGATAAAATGAAGCAAATGGGGACCGAATATTGTCATTTAAGTTCGAAAGAAATAGACTCTGAACTTTCTGTATCTCACAAATCAGTTTGTACCATTTTACACGACTGTTTGACATGAAACACTTTTTCGCTATTTCCAAAAACATTAATTTTCTTCAAAATTTAATCAAATTAAGGTTGGAATAAATCAATTTCGATCCCATAAAGTGATTCATAAAATGTGTTATAACTGGTGATGAGACATGGGTTTACGAATCTGGCATGCAAAAATAGTTTCAAAATGGCTCCTTCCAATTGAGTTGAAATAGAAAAAAATACGTCAAAGTAATGTTGACTGTTTGCTCTGATTATCGCGGCATTGTGCACTCGAAATTCTTGCCAAAATGGCAGACGGTTAATGAAGAATGTTATTTGGGAGTAATGTGGAAATAAAACTCATTAATGTTGGCACCATCTCGTAAGGCTGCTACTGCGAACGGATTTCTGTATAAAAACCCAACGAATATAATCGACCAACCACCGTCTTTATCTGCGGTCGCTAAGGCTGATTTTTTTTCTTTTTCTAAGGCCGATATTAGCACCTCGAGGCATCCGTTTTCAGTAAACAGAAGATATATAAGACTGAAGTTTTTATCGGAATATGCGTTTGAAAAATGTTCTGATGATTGGATTATTCGTTGTCATAGATGTATTATCTCGGAGGGAAGATACAAAAACTTAAGTATCGCCTGAATTTGAAGGCAATACAATAAATTTGAATGAATAATAAATATTTTGTCATCCCAACGCGCTTAAATTTTCATATTAAACAGTTGCCAATTTTCTCCAAATGGGTTAAATCTGTCAAACCAATCTGTTGACACTAGAAATTTTTTTTTGCGAGAATGTGCACCAAATTAGCTATAAGATCAGGAGACATTTCCATGTTATTCATTATCATTTGCCCACTATTTGGTGGGTCTAAAACGATTTAATCAGGGAATGTGGTTTTATATACATACATATTTCTCTCTTTAACAATTTAGCATTTTGAAAAGTAAAGTTTATACGTTTAAGGTGTATTCACCGTTAGATATAAATGAACGTTACTTAATATTTTTTGAATACAATATAGCCAGGTCGAAGAATCGACACGTATTTTTATAGCTTTTGAATTTGACAAAGTGTAAACAAACTTGTTGTTTGCAGTGCGAATGTCTTTTTAAAGTGGCTCCATCATTGTAAAAGTTTCTTAAAACCACGTTATCGTCTCTTTTCATGTACACATGTTATAAGTTTTTACTATTCTTAAGCCTGGCAATGTAATTCAATGTGGCCCTAACCGACATGCCCTGTTCACATCAATATAATGACATGTAATTTATGATCTTTTTCTTTGTCGAATAAAAAAAAAAAAAAAAAAAACAAAAAACCTCTCAATATCTTAGAACTAAGTAATGTTTTACATTAATGGCATTACGTGGAAGAAAACACATTCGTTTCAATATTATAACAATTAAGTCGATATAATACGTATAGGCGTACACGTTATCCTTAAACATATTCTGCAGATTGATGGATCAGTTTAGAGACATTTTATTGGCATCATTAGTTTTTAGTAATTTTAGGTTTTTGCGACTTGGGTGCCTCCAAGTAAACGCAGGCAAACGGTAAAGGCATAGAGTTGGCTGCAAATGAAGAGAAGGAAACAGAATAATTATAACAATTTATTGATGTGTTCCTGCTGCTTATACATGAGGGCGGAGAAAAGGCGAGAAAGGGCGGGCGGGATAAATCTTACCTTCATGCGCGACTTTTTCATGGGCCTTCAGTGAACTCTCCGTTGCGAACTGTTTGCCACACTCGTCGCACGTATGAACTTTCTCGAATTTATGCACCGTCAATTTGTGCAGCGTCAACTGAGAGGGCCGGGGGAAACGCACTTGACATATGTTGCACTCGAAGGGTCGTCCCTCGACATCGTGTGTCTCCATGTGACGCTGCAGTGCTTTGCGTGCCCGGAAACCCCGATTGCAGATCGTGCACACAAATGGCAACGTGCACTTATTATTGTGCACCATACTCCGGTGTCTACGCAGAGCATTTGTCGTGGTAAATGTCTCATCACACAAGTGACAATTATACATTTCGCGTGCAATGAATTTTTCCACTGAATAATAATCAGTGCTGCCGCCACAACCAGAAGCAATTGGAGCCGTCGCGTTGGTGGAGCCCGCAAGGGAGGATGTGGTGCTGGGTGATTTCATCGATGATGCCTTGCGGAAATGTCTCAATGTTGTGGTAGAATCGGGCTCAGCCTGCTCGGGCGAGGGGAGGGTAATGTGCTGATTACCTCCGACGATACCTACGACAGCGGCCCCATCACCACTACAGGCATTTGCTCCGGTGAATTGCTGTTGATGCTGATTGAATAATTGTTTGTGGTTATTCGCTTGATTGTTTTTCACGGAGCAACAACTTTCATCGTCTGCAAAAGACCAAAAGTAAAGGAAATTATAAATGGTGTTAATAATGATGGTATGATATTTCGTAATAGTTAATCTAAATTGATACTGTTTGGTATTCTGGGTCATCGTCGCCAACAGCAGCACAGCATCCGTCATCCGACTGGCTGCCAGTGAACGCAGGTCAAAATTCAAAATGATGACGAAAATTGATTCTGTATAATGAAATCGGAAATAGGCAATTTGTAGAGATGTTTGCCAATGCTGCAAATGGAATGGCTTTGGAAATATTTTGCAATTTTAAAAATGCGCAGGCAGATGATTTTGTTTTGAGATGGAATTTACTAGAGTAGAACATTGATTGCTACAGTGTGCATTATTTTAAAAGCTTGGGGACTGTAGCACTTTAAAATTTGTAGGCTAACAAAATAGCACGGATTTCGTTCGTTAAATTAATTCTAAATAGTATAGAGTTCAAAAACATCGCAGGGAAATGCCAGCATTTCTTTTGTCGGCTAGCACCTCTGTTATTTTTTTCAGTGTAGCGATATAAAAGCTAGTAATGAGCTCAAACGAAATAGCTTATACCGACATTGGATGGATTGTGCAAACCAAAATTTTAACATTGGAGGCCAAAGACTGGCACTATGCTGGCTATTGGCGGTGAAACTTCATGATATAAAAATCGTCATGACATTTGAAGAACAAATTATTTGTTTAGCTTATAATACAGGGTGGGCCATATGAGTGTTGGCGATTTAATTCTTCAATTTCTCGGTAACGCGCGGCGCGGAGTGGCGGGGGGATATGTTGTTCGCTGCGCCGCTTCCTAGAAATTTAGCGAGCGTATTACGAAAACAATAAATCAGTGATTACTGCACGACGTTTGTATCGGCATGAACACGGTTTACACGATTTAAGTGAAGTTCCAAGCGTCAATGTGATACGAAAATGAACCAGAATGCTCGAAACAACCGGCTCAACAGTATCAATTACGGTTCGTGGTCGCCCAGTTTCTGCAAGATCAGCCGACATTGTGGAGCGTGTTCGTGTTTCAGTTCAGCGAAATCCGCAACAGTCAACACGTAAGAGAAGTCAGTCTTTGGATGTCAAAAGAACAACTTTACGACGAATTTTGAAATGTGATTTGCATTTGAAGGCTTATAAGATTCAGATAGTCCAAGAATTAAAACCCGATGATGCCAATAACCGACTTAACTTTGTCAATTTGATGCTAGAGCAGTTCAACAATTTCAACAACGTGATTTTTAGTGATGAGGCCAATTTTCACCTTAATGGCCATGTGAACAAGCAAAATTGTCGGTTCTGGTCCGAGACTATTCCCCGACGCTTGCATGAACGTCCACTTCACAGCCCTAAGCTTGTCGTGTGGGCTGGGATAACTTCAACCGGTATTATTGGCCCATACTTTTTTGAGGACGAAAGAGGGCATGCGATGACGGTTAGAGCGAACAATTATTGCAACATGCTAGCAGACTTTTTGGTGCCAGCTTTGCAAGAACTTTAAGGCAATACCTCGAGGATGTGGTTTCAACAGGATGGAGCCACATGTCATACGGCTAGGGTATCCATAGAGCTGCTGAAAAATGTTTTTCCTGGAAAACTCATTTCGAAAAGGGGGGATATTGAATGGCCCCCACGTAGCCCCGATCTCTCTCCATGCGATTATTTTCTATGGGGCTACCTCAAATCGGTAGTCTACGAGAATAATCCGACCAATTTAGAGCAGTTGAAGAGGAACATTATTCAGGAAAGTAACAAAATACCGAGAACAACTTTTCAACGAGTTTTTCAAAATTTGCGACTTCGGTTCCAAGAGTGTCAAGCAGCCGAGGGAAGCCATTTGGACAACATTATTTTTAAGTCTTAAAAATTCCCATGCTTCTACTTTTTAAAAGTACAAATATATTTTTTTTATGTTTCGTAGTTTTTTTTTTAATTGAATATTTAAACCGCCAACACCCTTATGGCCCACCCTGTATATGTTTAGCTTATAAGGAATGATGTCGTTACTATTATACGTATTGTTATATCTTCCTAAAGTTATAACTAATATCTATAATAGAGGTGTTTCGAAAAAACGCGTAATATCTCGAAATGGCAAATTTAGAGTTAGATTTATTTATTGTAAGCACAGATGTGTTCGGTAATACATTGGTAAACTTATGAAATAAAATAGTAATAAAAAAGATGTAATTTTACAATTTCATAAAAATATTGTCCAACATATTATGATGTAAAAACACCAGTCGTTCGATTTCAGAAAACTTGGCAATGCCGTCAAATTTTATCACGAACAGACAATGTTCCTTAAATTTTTTTTTTGTGAAAAGATGTCGCCATCTGAGTAAATCCTGTATTACCAAACATTGCAAAATTTCTCCTTGGCGTTGGAATGGTGGAATAGGAAGATTAACATTTGCTGTATCGCATAACAAATTTGATTGAACAAAGGTAGTAAAACGAAATAAAAACTGCAACAAAGTTAATTTTAAAGAACATCATCTGTCATTTGTTTTGCTCACATCTCGTCTATGCTAGACAGATAATGTTAAAGTTGTGTAAATCGAATTGAATTTGAGGTAAATACCACCATTTAACTTACAAGGGAATGCAAACGAGAAAAATTTGTGATTTGAATCCAATATAGAGTAGTAAATATTGGATTTTGATAATTTTTTGGCAGAGGAATATTGGCAATTTGTGCTTAAGTTTGGCACAAAATTTTCAGTTTGACAGAGGCACCAATTAGGTAAATTCAAAAAACGTCACAAAAAAAAAAACTCCCGTACTGAATTCTTGTTGAAAATATATTCAAAATAAGTATACCAAATCTAGTCAATATTAGGAAATGTTACTTTAAACTAGTAAGTGAATTTCAAATTGACTAAATTTTACTTTTTCTTGGGTACGCTTGAAAATAGTACGTACTTAAAATAAGTACGCATTTCATTTTCTTACTTATTTTCAGCAAGAAAGTACTGAACGCCGGTCAGGCGGCGAGCTTCCTGCTTCTATTCTGAATTCCTACTTAATATGGAGTCATTTATTTTATAACTAGCTTATTCCAAGGAACAATAATAATAAGATAAGTGCTATCCAAGAAGATTCGAACTGTGAAATGCAAATGAATTAAAAATGTGTATGTTTAATAAACATTTATAAATATATGCCTCAGAATCTACTAATTTTCGAAATTTGAATGGTTGCAAAATAACAATAAATTCATTCACTAATATTAACGCCGGCTACAAAGCAAAAAGATTTATAATTACAATTTTTAAGGGGTTATTTTGAATAGCTTTAACATAAGGCGGTGTTACCAGCAAGACAAATATTCCCTATTTCTGCAATTTCGGTTACCCATAAATTGAGGAAAACAAAAAAGAGCTGGCTGATAAAATCACTTTGTATTAATGCGTCTAGACATTTTTCGTACATTTACAGAACTTATTTGTTAAGATTTTTTTTTATTATAAATCTTTGTTCTAAACTTTAATGAACGGTTTATGAGTATTGACGTATAATCTGAAATGTTAATGTCAACAAGAGATCAGGCTTATTACCGACCAAATTATTTTAAAACTTATCGAGAGCGATATTATCAGCACAATCAACAATTCTATGTTTTGGTTTTCCGTACTGTCAAATAAATGACAGTCAATGTATGTATTTAGCACTTTATTTATGAAATGAACAAATATAGAAATCAGCTTAACCGATAACACCACCTTATATGTATGTATGTATGTGATATATTGTGATATGCATAACAACTTATAGATTCATAGAAAGTTTTTATATCCTCCAACATAGAATATCCGCTAAAAAAGAATTAGTTTCAAACTCCAAGATTATTTTTATGAGTTTCACCGTGAAATGTCAGCGTAGTACCAGCATTTTGCTTTTTGGAAGAAGAAAATTGCTTGATGATACTGCTGTTTCGTGGAAAATATTCAATGCAATTGTTGGTGTGGTGCTTTCCAACACTGAAATCGGTGGAACACATGTTTTAACGTCATAATATGTTTCATATTGTGTTTATAAACTTGTATGTTTTTGCATCACAGTGTTATTAATGAAATTAAATTATTAAAAAGCCTTATTTATGGGGCTCAACTAGTTCATTTATTTGTTTACATCAGCTGATTTTACAAGTCGCACAGAAAAACAGAAATTTCACAATCAATTTTTATCGTAGAGTAGGGGAAATTTTTTTAATGATGATATAAATAACTTATTGCGCCTGCCATTTCATAGTAACAATTATTAAATACTTTAAATGTTGTATTTCAATAATAACTTTGTAATAAAAGAAAAAAAAAAAACATAATTTCACAATTTTACATACACAAATTGTGAATTAAAAATTCGTTATTCCGATTTCAGAGTTGGAAATCAACACGAAAAAAACGGCAACCCTGATTGTTTTTACGAGTAAAAATGTTTCAAAAAGTGTTCTTCATAGGGGCGAAATCATCAATTCATCATCAATTTTAAAGATCGCATCTTGAAAAAATTAATTTACTCAGCCTATTTTAACCTTTGTATGATGAATCTGTTAATTTAAAGTAATATGGCAATAAGGTTGATAAAGATAATAAAGAATCGTCACAATTCACATACAGTTCTTCAACGGACCAGTAGAAGTGTGGGCATGTTTACTGAAAAATACCGCAAACTAGATTTTTCTCTCGAAAAATGGGCACATTATAAATAAATCTGGCAGATTTAGCCATATTTATCGAACATTTCTTATGTTTTCACATTAAACATATGTTAGCTTTCACGAATATCGTAAAATTTGTTGAATTTTGTCTGACGCAATGAGTTCTGTCTTAAAGCTAGTATACAGTATCCCATTGTCATGTTTGTGCCGATTACCGAAATTATTGAAAGCTAAAATTTGTCGGAAACGTTACTTGCGAGTAGTACGCAGCTCTTTTTTTAATTGAATTTAATTTCATTTATTTATTCAGGATTGTAAATTACAATATTACAATGTATTCTCTCCATAATTCAATAACAAATGCATTATACAACTTTACAATACTAATGTTATAAAAAAGCTTGTGTATCTTAATACCAGAAAAATATGATTTACAATATGACGATCTACTTCACTTATTAGATTTTTTCACCATGTATGTTTTCCGTGCTTCACAAGAAGTGGAAAATATGCTCATATTGTATTTTTGGAAGCTGTGAGAATACTGCTATGGAATGACTTCCACTTTTTTGCTGGGCTGTAATTGATGATTGGCGAATTTGTGTTCTAGCTTAATCCCGTTTTAGCAAAAACTTGAACTTATCTCCCGTCATTTCATCAATATCATAGAATTTGATATTTTGTTTTGCAAGCAAACAGGATTTTCTC
Organism: Philornis downsi; assembly: GCA_019455685.1. Classification (NCBI taxonomy): domain Eukaryota; kingdom Metazoa; phylum Arthropoda; class Insecta; order Diptera; family Muscidae; genus Philornis; species Philornis downsi. The sequence continues at coordinate 314,206 of JAHXMU010000668.1, forward strand.
TTAGAAATCTGATGTCAAATATGTGATTGTTTCAACCAGCCATAAGGTAATAATTTTATAACTTATTAAATTACCTAAACTAAGTTATCAATTAATCACATTTTCACGTTACTTCGATTATGAAAGTCAATAAGTTGTTATATAATTAAAATATCTGTAATCTACATACATATGTATGAATTTACCAAGACAAATTTGCTGCACTTAATTTAATTAATTTTTCAGATTGTCAAATTGAATGAAAATTGATTAGAGTAAAGCTTAGATCCCACTATCGGCGCACATAGCACAATATGTACCGATTTTTATTGTGCTACATCGGTGCGTTTGACAAGGATTTGGGCAATTACTTTTTGAGCAGTCACATTATCATCGCATATTGTGCTATTTGTTTTCGGTACATGTCGGCCGGAAGAAAAATTTGTGCATAATCTGCAAAACGTGGTCACACTATCAGCGCACTTTTTGAGAAATTGAATCATATGTTTTTTGTTTACATGTCTTCGCTGATTGATTTACAAAATTGAAAATCAATTTCTTATTTTATAGCATTAAAGTAATAAAAAAGGTAAGCAAAAAAATAGTACAATAGTACTCGTGGCCTTTTCCTTTTGTTTTCCGGGTTTGATGTAGACAATTCTTCAAAATTTCGTAGTCTGAATACATTTTTAATGATTTTTTTTGTGACTACGCGTATTCAGTTTAAATTTTCTTTTTTGTGCTTCTTCCGCTTTTCTTGTGTTTACAAACAGTGTTGTTCTTAAAAATCGGCGCTAATTGTTAACTTTGATCGGTGTGCAAGTGGCCGATAAAAATTGTCGCATTTTTAACAATTTTATTGTTCCACTTTATGTACAGAGTGTTCACATTATCGGTGCAACAGGGTTGTATTTCATTATTTTTAGTCAGCACGATTTCGGCACAGATTGTCCCATTTTGACAAATGTTGTGCGTTCCCACTATCGGCCTATTGAATTTTACAAAAATCGGTACATTGCGCCGATAGTGGGATCCCAGCTTAAGCAAATACTTTCATATCCAAGGCGTTTTAATAATAAAAGGTGGTGTTATCTAATCAGCTGATTTATCTATTTTTTTTTTCTTCATTATGTGGGAGGCAAAAATCATCAGACTGTCATCTATTTGACAACAGCATAATTATATTTGGCAAACGCCCATTCAAGTTGGCATACTAAATTGGGCTAACTAGTTATTAGGTAAAGACTTATAAAATTCATATGGGAATAAACAGTTTTATCAAGTTATCTCAAGTTGTTTAGTATTCAAATTGCCATGATATGTAGTTGTTAAAATATGAAGTTATCATGTAGTGAAGTACCATTTTGTCAAAGTTGTTAAGTTAACAAGTTATTAAATTATCGAACTATTAATCTTTTGAGCTTATCAGGAATACCAGTTTAACAAATTATAACATGTTTTATTTGTCAATTTATTTATCATATTATTGGCTTATAAAGCTTTAAAGCTCTTAGCCTAACCGCTAAATCAATGCTTAAATTGTTAAAACTATTAGTAAGCATACGGATTTGAGCGATGATTGAAGTTCACACTATGTCTGACAAAAGTGAGCTGTCTCTTAGTAACCATGGTAAGGCTTACAATTAGTTTTATTAAGCATTTTATACAAAAATTTTGCAATACTAAGTTATTACAGTGCAGATGAATTCTTAAGACTAAAATGTTTTGTTCTGACATAAACTAGTCAGTGTAATGAATTTTTAGTTCCTGATTAACTAATGCATTTTTGTTCCCGAGGCCTTTTATAGTAGTCATGAAAGAAAGCTATCATGTGTTATATCATTGATTAATTTGAATATGCTATTTAATAATCCTTTATCCATTATACGATATATTGTTTCATGCCTGAGATATCCACAAATGCTGTAATCTTTATTTAACATGGTTTGAGTGATACCGTTTTTGTCAAACATACACCGATTTGGTTGATAACTTTTTGCCATTTTGATGGTAATTTCCTTATGTTTCTCGCAAAGAAACCATTTTCCCTATTGGTAAAAACTGATGCAGTCGGTTTTCACAAGCTTGTCTGCAGGTGGATTTTTCGTCATCAAAATTATTCGCCATAGACAAGAGAGATGGACGCATAAAGACTTCCCAATCAAGCTTCCTGAGCTTCCGGCAACTAACTATCGATTTGTGTAACCTGGCGTTGTCCTTAAAAAACACAATTTCTTTCCTATTGATCTAAGGCGATGACTTCTGGCCGATTGTTTCCTTGAGACTGTCCAATTGTTGACAGAATAGGCGCGAATTAGGAGGGAGGGGAACAACATATAGCAAATGATTCAATGTCAATCCCACCAAACTCACAACAAAACCCGCCTGACCATCAAATCTGGCTTAGCCACCGCTTGCGTCGGCCTGCCATTATTCGATCAAGTTTTTGCTTGAAGTTGTCAGTGTCCATCTGCTTAAGAAATGGCTCAATTTTATTGCGATTCGGCTGCGTTTTGCATATGGAAATTCGATCCATGGTACTTGTGTGGTACCGACACATCCAGCCTTATTCAAGTGGTTCCAAATAATTTTTTTTACCAATGTTTGGCTCCTGGGCAATCAAAATAGTGCCTACATAAGGCTCGGATTTCTTTTTTACTACACGTTTTATAAATTTCAATGTCAAATATATGTGACTAAATTTAAGCCATATTATATGTACCTCACGTAAAGGTTAGTACTATATTTTTTTGCGAAGAAAAGTTTCTCAAAGCATTGTTACCTCGTAGAAAATAATTAGTGCTGCAAAATACCACTGTGCTGATTTTTCTTGGTGAAGTCCTGAAATTTAAAGCTAAAGTGTTTCACTAGACAGTACTATGTTTTATGCGAGAAAAATTTTCTAACACTGATTTGTAAACAGCTGACAAACAATGCTAGAAAATATCTGGAGAATTTGTTCAAAACTATTTTTTGTTTTTTGTACGCAAAACGTCACTGAAACACTTCAAACTTAAAAAATTAAAATAAAGAGAATTGTCCTTTCATCCAATGAATGGTATTTCATTTCGATTTTTTTTTAGATTCACTGATCTGGATCTTAATGGCAATTCCGAACGTACGTTTGAGGAACTTTTACTAGGCCTGTTGATTACTATTTGTGACTATTTGAAAAGTTCGTTAGCACCTTGAAATGGCTACTGTTCAAATAAGATTAAGTGACTATACTGGAACTGGAGCCCACGATCGTATGAATGATAATCCTGTGTATTAATCACCGTGCCGACCACATGCTTCAAGTTTAAAGTAAGTAATCATTATTATAAAAATCCCTGCAATGTCAATGTCATAGTAAATTTTCTATAAAACAAAAAGCAAAGTATATCTCTCCTAATTTTTTACAACTCCAGCTTTTTAAATTCACATTTCTATGCTGTCAATTTAAATGCTTTGCAGTCGAAATGACAAACAAAAACTAGTGTTATTTTTTTATGATCAGGTTCGTTAACAGCTGATGGTTGTTTGTATACAGTTACGCCATCTATATTATTTGCATTCAAATTAGTAAAAGAAAATGTGAACATTTCTGTAGGAAAATATACAATATATACAAATATACAATATGCGATACAAACATATCTGTTACAATGTCCTTAAATGAAATTTTCATGAAGTGGCCGACATATCCGTTTGTACTTCGAACTATGCTTAATGCTTCATCTGTCACCAAACTGAACGGCAAACCCTCGTTTGTCTTCGGCTTTCTCTAAATCTTAATAGAATTACCGGCTGGCAATTTCAATGATGCATGTCATTCATTCAAATTTGGGATGCAACTTCCATTCAATGTAACAGAAAAATACAGCAACAATGACAACAGCAGAAAAACACACAACAAAAGAAAAGGTAAAGCAGTTACACGAATACACACTTACCACCATCACAATCGGGACAACACAATTTGAGAGCCGGCTGCTGGTGCTGCTGATGCTTCTCCCGCTGGTGTGACGCTTCATCCGTAACATCCAATTGCGAATCGATGGCTGCAAAACATAAAGAAATGGAGGAATTTGTACGTGAGCATGCTAGACAGAAGAGAGAAAGAGAGTGTGAGGAAAGAAAGAAGAACATGCATAGCTGCTCGCAGCATAACAACAAACCAATCACAACTGACAACAATAGAAAGAGAGAGAACAAAAGAAACCAAAGCACAAAAGAAGCAAAACGAAACGGAAAAAACAATGGCCGAGAGAAATGTGTATGTGTGTGGTTGTACTTACAGCACTTATTTAGGGTTTCCTCGTCGTTGTTGGGCGACGCCGACAACGACAACGATGATGGTGGGGCGGCTACGGCATGCACATCCTCGGCGTGGTGAACCAATCGTTGGTGCTGAGCACTGTGTAGCAACTGATATGGCGAAAGAGAGGATGATGACGACGATGATGATGATGAGGAGGATGAAGATGATGACGAGGACGACGATGATGATAATGATGACGTACAGGAGGTGGAGTTTTGTTGCAAATGCTGCACTACAGGCGACGACTGTGTGGGCGCTACTGTGGCTATCCTCAGCGGTGCTGAGTTCATCGACGAGGCATGATACTTTTGCAAATGGAAATCCAAAGCTCGCTGGGCACAAAAGCTGATGCCGCACTGCGCACACAGAAAGCGGGAGCCGTGCACTAAGGACACGTGTTCCTGACGCTCGCTGCGTCGCTGGAAATGTTTGGGACAATAGTCGCAATTGTAAGGCTTCTCGGCCGGGTGCATGGTTATGATGTGATTGCTGTAGTCGACGTTATTGGTGAACTTGGGACGTTTGTGGCAGAAGCGGCAGACTAGATTGATCTTCTGGGTATTCACGCTCACATTCGTATTCGCAGTTGATTTTACTAAGCGCGGCTGTATAAGCTGCATCTGCTTCTGCTGCAACTGTTTTTGCTGGATTTTTTGTTGCAGCAGCTTTTGGACTTGGTGATGTGGAGGAGGCACAGGGTTCCGGGGCAGTGCTATTTTTTGTTCCTGTGACGCAGACGGAACTGAGGCGTGTTGATGACTGCTTGGGTTGAGGGTAGAAATTGAGTAGGTCGGTATTGTAGCAACATTGGCATTACCTAAGTCCAGTTCCCTTCCCACTGATTGGCCACCACCAACAAAGTTACAATTGTTTGGCAGTAATACAGTCTGAGTACCATGCGCTGCCGAGTTGGTTATATATTGGGTATTTCCTCCGTTGGGCAGACTGTTAACCACCATTATATACTGAGAGCTTGCAGCAGGTAGGTTCTGCTGCTGATGGTGCGCAGGTTGACCCTGCAAAATCTGTACGTAGTTCTCATTCGCATCAATGTGGTTTGAACTCTGTCCCAGTACAGTGTTGAAGGTGGGATTGCTGAGATAAAGTTCGCCTGCGCTATTTACGTAATACGTAGTTGTAACTGCGGAGGAATTGACACTGTTATTGTTGCCCGGTTGAGACCAACCTAATTTAGCCGCAGAACCATCGTCCAAGGTAACAATTTGCAGATTCTGATGTTGCTGTTGCTGAGGATGTTGTTCGGGAGGCGTGGCATCATTTAGTTGTGGTGTGCTAATTAAAACGGGTCCGTGCGGTGTATTGGTAAGCACAAATTGAGGAGTAGGTGCTATCTGTTCGGCGGTGGGAGGCGAGTTCGGAATCTGTGGCGGTTGCTGTAGTTCAAATGTACCGCTTTCTGTGTGGGAAATTCCGGAATCGCTGGTGTATTGTATAGCAGTTCGAGATGGCTGTTCGGCAACAGGGATGTCTGATAACTGGTCCAACTGCTTTAACTGACCGTCATTTGATTCTATTGCAGCTTCCAAATGCTCGGCTGTAAAATCCACCAGGTTATTCTCCTTAAGCGCAACATCCACATTATCCTTGATTTCGGTTTTGTCCAGCGATTCCAGCAGATCTTTATTTGAATACTCCCCGTTATCGCCCACTTCGATATCATCGGTAGCTTTCGCCGCTTCATTTTCCGCCAAATCGATGGCTTGAAAACACGGTATATCATTCTGAAATCCGATCAATTCCGACTGCGTGCTCTCCTCGGCAAAACACTCTGTGTAAGAAGGGAAATTTTCACTTAGTACACCGGTTTGATGACCTCGACTACTACTGTTGCTACTGGTAGTCGTAGAAGCGGTGGTGTGGCTCATACAACTACTGTGACTACTTTGTGGCGTCATGGCATTGTAGTCCATGTGCGACTGAATAAAAGGACTGAGTGACATGGGATTACTATTTACAGTACAGGGACTTTCTGCGTACATGCTTTGGGATGGTGTGGTAGGAGCATCAGTCACTGGAGAGTATATGGAATGTGCTAGAAAATCTTCGGTCTCACCTGGCCGTGGCGTATTGTACATATCACGATCATGCATCTCGCTCAATATTCCATTTAGGGTATCCTCGACGTCACGGATTTCATCACTTAACTCTTGTTTCGATGTTATTGGCAATGGAGCCGGCGGCAAGGCATCCATGGTAGTGTTATCATCCAGATCGGGTGAATCGATGCAATTATTTTGAAAGTGATTAATGAAATCGGTAATTTTCGATGAAGCTCCACAGAAAGGGACGGAGGTTGATAAATCGTCGACAGGCGCGCCGGATTCCGTCTCTTGAACAAATTCCAAAAAATCGGGATGCAAAGCGTTGATTTCTAAAGGAACGTGATGATTGTTAGAATCAATAGTAACTATTTGTTCTACTGTCACACGATCATTTGTTGTTGAGTTCTCTTTAGGTTCAACTTGTTCTGTTGCCATGCGATCGTTTGTTGGCTTATTCTCTCGATTATCTGTTGGTGGCAGCTGAGGGACGTAGTCCCCATTGGGGATCATGGTTTCTTGCCTATCATTGAATTCTGTAAGAGCCATTACTGGATTAAGATTACTTGAAACATTCTCTTTATCTATGAGGCATGGTTCCAGAGACTGTGTGTACTCCTTTACTGCTTGGGCTGGACAGCTTTGGTCTGGCGACCCAAAAGCATCCTTCGCTCTCGCATGTTTTTCTGTTTCGTCAGACAACAGGCTTTCCTCCACTTCCATTTTATTGAGATTAACATCACTCTGTTCTGTGATAGGGTTAGGTACTACTGCGGCGTTGGCTTCCTGAGCGGTTGTGGTTTCATTGACATCTCCTTCATAGCTTATGACAGCCATGGTACCGCTTGCTACTTCGGTTATAGGGTCCAATGACCTGGTAGCGTCCTCTTCTTTACTTTCTGCGTTATCCGTTTCATTTTTCTTTGGTTGTGTAGGTGTTGCGGAAACATTCTGCTCTACATTCTGACTCTGATACTGTTCTTTGATTTCCGCTGATTCATTGAGATCCCTCTTATTTTCGCCGCTAGAGGCACCATAGTCCGATGTCTCTACGGCTAATGCGGATGTGCTCTTCTCTGGAATCTCTGCGTCCTGCAGTTCTTTGTTTTCCACTGACGTATTGTGTGTGGCATTAAATATTTGCTTTTGATCCTTTTGCTGCTGTCTTTCTTCGGCCTTATCGATGCTCATATCGTTGGCTGTTTCAATACTCTCCTCCTGGTCTTTGGTTAAATGCAACATTTTGAAATGTTGCGTTAGTGAAGTTAACGGAACACGTACTACAAGTTTTTGTTGGTCTGATGGTAAGGTCTTAGGGTCATCTTCGTGATTTGCTGATGAAGTTTGCAGGGAGATTCCATCGACAGCGGCTTTTGACAGAATGTCTGTATTGCTACGGGATATCAAACCGTCGGTCACTTCTTCTTTAACTGTCGGAGTGCAGGTTTCGTCATCTTTGCATATGGTCTGTGTTTCCACTAGCAGAACTTCGTTCATGCTATTGCCTTTTCGATTTTCACTTTCACAATCACTTTGTTGTTTCTTAAATCTTTTGATTTCCACCTTCGGGTCTTGCTCTTTGTCTACCTTCTGTCTGAGCTCCTCATACGAATTTGCATTATCCAACTTGGGTTCCGGTTGTTCAAGTTCATCCCGTGTTAGAGCGTTATGTTTTCTTTTCGCTGTCGATGAGATGGACGATGTGAAAGACGCTATTACTTGGTTATCATCGTTCAGTTTGCCTTGCAAAATTAATTTCATAGCTTGATCAGCCGTAGATGTTGCGCTGGTAGTGGTAGCCATATCACTGGTCTCACAGGACTTCTGTTTGTCAGCGACTTTGCCGCTAAACTTTTTTACGTTTGAGCCTGGTTCCATTTGTGCATGACGGTGCTTATCGGATAAATCGTTGTCATAACAATCATTGTTTTGTTTGCCGGTTTTAATTTGTTTTTGGTCCACCTCTTCCGGTCGTTCACTGTCCTTAACCTTGATGTTAACGCGATCATCATTTTCGTCTTTGCGACTATTGTCATTATGTCCGTGATCATTGTGTAAGTCATCCAGATGGTGCGTAAAGCGTTGGCTTGTCGCGAGCTGGTTTCGCCATTGATCAGCGTCATGGAGCGTCTGGGAATGTGAGCTTTCGGCTTTGGTACAACAGGTTATTGTGGAACTGGCTGGTTCAATTGTCGATTTTGTTTCAAGTTGGTGGGACAATATTGGTTTAATATTATCCACAGCCGTTGTAGCTGTCGCAGTCATCGTAGTCGTGGTTGTCTGGGCCATACATTTAACCATATCCTCCATCTGCATGTCATTGCCTTTCGTTGGGGCCTTTGTCTGCCACGCAAATATAGATGGATTGTAATGGTAGCCAAAGCCGCTCGTTCTCACCACATTATCGATATGTCGGTTGCCGTAAAATTCATCATCATCATCGTCATCATCATCATCTTCATCGGAGGAGGAGAAGGTAGAAGATGATGAAGATGAGGAAGACGATGATGAGGTTATACGCTGAGATCTTCTGCGCTGCCATTTCATGTCGTTTATGTTGTAGGCTCCCATCGATATGGTTAGCTGTTGTTCTTTTAACATACTAACCGGATTCACAAAGGGAGCAGTAGCAGCAACAGCAGCAGGTGTATTTAAAACATTTCTAGACGACGAGGATGATGTTGAGGGGAATGATGATGTTGGGGACAAATATGCTGGTTCTTTGTTTGACTTCTTTAAAGATTCCTCTTTAGGCCAACCACTGATATTCTTCAACTTCCCTAGGGCTGTCTCGGTGCAAGTTAATAAAATTTTATTTTCATTTTCATTTGGCGTTTCCACTGGTTGTGATGAATGCTTTAGCTTATGGCTTCTGTAGTGTTGCTGCTGCTCACCAGTTTCTTCCGACGCATCTGAACGTGTTCTACTTTCGTCAACAGTTTTTCGTCTTCTTGGTCGTGATTTGGCGTTTGATTCGATTGAACTGGAGCATAAGGCACGTTTCGTGTTGGCTGATACTTGATTTGATTTATGGCCATGTTGCTGCAGATGATCATTGGTGGTGTGGGCTGATTGCTCCTTAGAGGAACATTTGCAGTGACGACGCGGCGGAGGACGTTGCGATTGTGACTGAGGTTGTCTTGAGTCGTGTCTAAGTTCCGTTTTACTTGTACGCTTAGTGCGACTGAGGAAGTTAAGCAGGGCATCGAAACTGGTAAATTGGGTCTTCAACGATATGCTAGAGTCGGCGTCGTCATCATCGTTATCATCGGATTGCTTAGCGGAATCGTAAGTGTTATCAGCGAGACTGTTGGTCTCATCAACATCGTCATCATCATCACCATTGTTGTTACCATCATTGCACCTCTTTCCAGTAGCTGCTGCATCGTAATGTGTTGCAACTAGTTGCTTGTTATTGTTATGGGATCTGATTGTCGTCATGTCATCCTCCATTGGCTGTTCATTATCTCTCCGCTGAGCTTTCGTCCTTCTTAAAACCCTCTCATCACATGCGTATGAGCCCGAAATAGCAGGCGACGAAGTTCTCGACGTTCTTGCGGCCTTGGTGGTACAGAATGATTTTAAGGCCGCTTTGGTTACTAATGAAGATTCCGAGCCACTACGACTTAGTAAGACCTCGGTGGAATGGCGTTTACGCCTTGGTTTTTCCCGCTTTTTACTAAACCGACTTAAGTCCTCAGCATATAGGTTTTCATTTGTTAAATCCTGATTATCTTCTTCACTGGATTCTGTGCATCTAATGGTTCTCATTGACTTAGGGTCACCATCACGTCCCATAAAGCTAACAGGTTTCTTTCGCCTTCTCAACATTTTGTTATCACATTTCGGTTCCTTGTGGCCGGCGGCATCAGTTGATACTAGAGTAGCGGATTTAAGTTTTTTAGCTGGCGTCGCTGGGTATAGCCTTACTTCTGTCTCCATTTCCATTGTTTCACTAGCATTTTCGAAGTCTGAAGCACTGGCATTTTGTACATTTGTATCAAAGGACAAAGCCGCTTTTGTGCTTGCCGGCCTCTCTAAAGTTTTTGGCGTTCCATCATGCTTATAGCTATCACTGACCAAATCCTTGTCTAAGTTCAACTCAACTGTGTGTCCTTTGAGTTCATTTGATGGTCTCGTTGTCGTTGCCGCAGACAATTCTTGCTGATTCTCTGGCACTGGATGATGGTGTTTGGGGCGCTGCTGATGTTGGGGCTGGAGTTGCTGTTGTGCCTCATAGAGACCACGCAATTGTGTTTGAACTTTTAGACATTTCCGTCGAAATTTATGTATCATATAAAATTGCGCTGTACATTTTGCACAGATACGTTGGGGCAGACCGTCATTACATTTAATCTGCAACAGAAAAACAAACAACAATAAGAATAAGAAAAAATAAAAAGAAGTAAAAAGTTACAAGAACAACAATAGCTAGTAGTAGACGACACATCATTATGGATTATTGTTTTCTCTTACATGTAATGTGAACATTACAAACTGCCTGCTTCTTGTTAGTTGTGCTAATATTTCTGGCGGTTGGGGAGGATGAGTGTTCTCAGAAAGTAACGTCGTGGTCTCCCCTCAACTTTTTGTTTTGCGATATGTAATTTATGTGCATAAACTTTAATGGATTAGGGATTAGAGTTATGTTCTCTTTAGTTGTGTAGCTGGCTAAGTGTTGATGGGTTTTAAGGCTCATTAGTGAGTGCCCACTTCTCGTTTGTACCCCTGACTTTGACTCTGTGTAGTGCTCCGTAAAAAGCTTTTAGGCGACAGCTTGTCAGATTATGATTGGGACAAAAGATGGTAGAAGATACAGGGTTATCCATTCTTTGGTTTCAAAAGAAATTTAACAGCTGACAGCCTTGCTAGACTGGCAGCTTTGAAACCGCTAGATGGAGGAAATTACTATTATGACCAACTTAAACTAGGGTCATTTCAATCGGATCTTGAAAAGTTTTTTGTGATCATAACAGTGTTTTGAAGCGGAGAAACAAGGCAAATGTAACGCTGATAAATATTTCTAAGTACAGCATGGCAAAAATTGTAATCCACATTTATGTTGCGCTGTGTGAGGTATTGTTTTCTATTGTTAAATCTTTATTATTGATTCTTGTAGTAACTGGTTTGTTTCTCGTGTTGAACGGCGTTCCCAATATGGAAGGCAAGGAAATAATAAATGCAGTATATGATTCGCTTCTCAGGTTGAACGTCAATTTCAGAAGCTTTCACTTGGCTTGTCGATTACTCAACTAATTGAAGTGTTCGTCAGACACACTGATGTGACCGCCGTACAAATAATGTTAGGTGGTTGTATCGGGGTTCGAACCCACCATCGCATTTTCTAACAATAATATCAATTTCGTACGAAAGTAAAAATAAGAAACACAGGACAATGTTAAAAGTACTGGGTATACAAAGAATTCTCCACTTTTTTACAAAACAGTAAGTTATGGTTGAAATTGTCTAATGTGAAATGTCATATTGTAAAGTCATATTCTGTGCGAACATGTCGATTAGAATAATACGTCATATGCAGAAATTTGTCATTTGCTTCTCTAATTTTTAGAAATCTGCAGTTGAGGTGCATCGGTTGCTTGTAGAAACATGGAAGAATGGAAGAAATTGTCGTGAGAGTTTTCAGTAGTTTAAGGAATATGACTTTGACTTCGAAAAGAAGGAAAGTTCCAGGAGACAGAATGTGTATGAACGCGCGTAATTGGAATTGTTATTGAAGAAAGCAAGAATAATAATTAGATGTGACCCAACTGCAATATGACATCTTCGAAAATCATTTTGAATGGATTGAAAGGAAAGAAATTGATTTCCATATGAACTAACGGCTACGATAACTCAAAAAAAGGGGAAATAATACTAATGTTTTAACTCATGTTGTGTATTTGGTGGGATCAATTTAGTGCCACGTATTATTATTACTTGTTCTGATCTGATTAGCGCTTCTTATCGTAAGAAGAAATTACAAATTGGATCGATTCCTTGATAATCACAAAAGATGAAGTTCTCTATCGACGCTACATTCCTATGTTGCCAGAAAAATGAGGAAAAGTAGAGACTAGCGATGGACAATATTTTTATAATTTGTGTCACAATATATGACCAATTTTTGAAAAAAAAAAAATGGCGGAGGCTTATTTGTACTCCCAATAGCTAATGTTAAGATGGCAAGTTCAACAATAAATATGTCCACCTTTATAATTTTGCATAATAACAAATTGTTCAATAAGATCTGAGACTAATATGAATAACCGAATTACGCTAAAAATGTTCGTTTTTACCCCAGAACCGTGATGTATTGACCGGCGCGATAATTAAACCACTTATGAACGTTTTTCCTCTCTAAATTGAGATTGGATGTGAAATAACTCTGTTATAGTTGTAAAGTTATATTTAAACTTGAGACTGGTTTTCCTTGTCAGCCCTAATTTTCCATTTTAGAATGCTTTATTTGCAATATTTCACTGCAATGTCTAGACTTTTTCCCTGTGAGTTACTGTTACATTCATTTCATGATTTTATATTTTGGACAAGATATGGCAAGTGTCATTTAATTATCCAATGTCACCGTTAACATTCCTAGCATACGCACGTGTTGCCACTGCGTATTAAAATCAGTTCACGTGCTTTCCCACAAACATATCCGTTAATGCTTTGCTGCTTTGAGAGATTTAGGAAAACAAAAATTCTCTTCCAAAACACTTAATCCTAGATACGTTGTAATTGCTGTTTAAATGAAAACAAATTACGTTTTCATGTAAACAATACAAAGTACAAAACAACAACAGGAAGACTTAAGTTCCAAAACTGAATGTCCATAATGAAATTATTTGAAAGTACGAGTACATAATCGTATCCCAGGATATGAATTTATTTGGTAACAACACTAAAAAAAACTTTCGGCATTTGATCTCTTGACAGATTTCTAAGTGTAAATCCCTGCAACACTCTCACGCGAGCCAAACACACTCCCCTTCCTGCACACAAAACGTGTTGAACCGGAAATACATGACGATTTGCATTTTTTATCCGCTTATAACATCCTCTCCTCCCCCTCTCTGGCGTTCTTTGCGTATCTAAATGCAAGAACTAAATGTTTACATGACGTTTGAGTTATGGAGAAAAACACCCTTTAGGTAGTTTCGATTAAGCTAAACGTTTCGGTGATTTACATTGTATTTCAAAGTTGAAATCTTTATTTGCCACAAATGGAGCTGAACAAATCCTTTGGTAAATGTAATACAGCAATAATTGTTGTTTTGTTTGATAGCATGTTTTTGATACTCGAACAACAACATTCATTGCGATCTGATCATCATATAGCAATGTAATCATTCAAAATATGAGAACTGGTGAATCGTGGTTATCACAACACTAAGCACTAGAGCGAGTAATATAATTTGCCGTGATTAATCTCTCATTTGTTGTGTCTAAACGAGAAGTAAACAATAAAAGTAATCAGTAGCTACTGCAGTAGCCGTATATTTGTCATGTCTCATAGAGACGCGTTCACTCAACCCACTGCTGCCGTGTGCGGCATAGGAATACGTGTAGTCGTCATTGTCATAATTACATTTTTGTTTGTCTATAATGGCATCAAAGGAATATTTTTGTTTGTTTGTTTGTATTTTATATCAATGAAAATGTGTAACTTTCCGTTTATGTACATAATTTGTGCTGTATTTTGGGATCCAAGATGGGAGAGGGGTTAGGGAGCCGAATAGGGTGGCAACTTAGTGGCACAAGATTTGCCTTTAAACTTCACCATATTATAAAGTGTCACTTAAATCGAATCCAAGGTAGAAAACTTAAAATATTAGTAACTACGGGATCAGTTATTTAAAAGTGTAAAGTAGCTGTACACCATTTCCCCATTTTACGGGCATTTCCATATTTTTAATTAATGTTTGTGTTGTTGTAGACCTAGAGTAAATAATCGCTTTGTCGGTTAATCGAAGTATTCGTTATCATAAATACGCGACTATCATGCATATGATGTAGGTTCGAAACCCAATTCAACCGAAACAAAACGAAACAAATTCTCATGCATCCAATGAATGAGATATGGGAAAGGTTCTCACATTCAACAAGCCGCAAAACCGCTGTTTGAGACGCATTTACCAGACTTATCGATTCCTCAACTACCGCATAATCTTTCAGCATACCGAAGAGACTGTCGTTTAAAGAAAGATAGATGGTTGAATCGCGGCAAGAACTCGCAATCATATACGAGATAATCTCACGTTCCAAATATAGCGCCGTAGTTGCCCATAAGAACACGGCTAAGAACTTAACATTAAAATCACTCTACTTTAGAGGCAACTCTTGCCTATACATGTCTGCTTTTGTATGTCGTCTTCACGTCCCTAGTCCGCTAATTTTAAAGTGACGAATTCACACACCACTTGCTAGATTCACTTATGTAACACGAAAATCATGTCTGTGCGAGTTGCGTCAAACATGGTCCATACTTCCTCGAATTTAATTTTACAAAATGTGCTCCATAACCATAACCTAACCAGGGCTGCCTGCGAATAACTTTTACTGACACTGTTAGCTGATGCAATATTATAATGTTATCAAGAATTTTTAAGAAATCGTCCTTTTTCTAGAGCTTCCTACCACTCAAAGCAATCAAAGGTAAAAATTGGTTAAGCAATCGCCGCAAAAAGTCTTCCCGACCTCATTCACAACATCTCAGTACCGCAGAATCAGGTGCTACGGATTGTTTGCTGATATCATGTATGTGATCTGCTACAGCATAGAATATCAATCCAAAGATGGCAGTACCGATTACTAACCGGAGTATTGGTGAAAAATTAACGCAGTTTTTAAAAACAATTCCAATTTCCCCAGCTTAGGATAAATTATACTGATTATTTACAACAGAATTTGGGCAGTCAGAATACACTTCAACACAAAACCAAGGAAATCGATCATAAAAATCAAATATGTCAATAGAAACAAAAATGGTGGAGCCATAATGCAGAGGTGAGTTGAAGAAAGTAACTGACCAATCCGAGATACAAATCTTGACTTTCATGGGGAAAAATAGAGTTATTATTTTGAAACATTATCGCACGACAATTAAATTATACGCTCGATCAAATTACGACAAAAATATCAGTCTAAAGGATTAACAATTTTGATATAACTGATTTGAAATATCCTGGAATACCGAGTATCATTAAAAAACCGACGTCTCAGCACCATTTTCGGTTCAAAAATCATGTGGTCAAAGCAAAACCTTTAGATCCGTGTATAGGATTCATCTAAAATGAGAGGTAAAGTTCGCAGCAATGATTGACTCGCAATAGCTGTTCATTGACAAATGTTTCAACAGAAGTTTAAACATTTAAAGAGCCTATATATTTGACGGCTGTCATCAGACGTCAAGTTTGATAGATATTATTTATTTAAGAATGCAGATTTTATTCGTCCCATTTGAGTGATTCTTAAAATAGAATGCGTGTTAGCTCACTGAATGTGAGAAGCACTCCCATGACTCATTCATGAGATGAAAATTCGTGGTAGCACAAAAAAGAAATCGCTCGTTATAAGTACAGTTAGTTGCGTAAACATTCGCTATAGACGTCTTGCACTGTAACAGTACAATTGTGAATAAACAATAACCAATTGTTATTGGAGAATTGTTAATTAATTGTAATATCAAAAATAATATATATATAATATAAAATCGAGTTTCCGTTTAAAACAATTCTTGCATACAAATACTCTTATCTGCGCACAGTTGTTTTGAAAAGGCACCAAAAAGTTTCATTCCTTGGCAATCCTTTTTAAGTGTAGGCTAATAGCGACGGTTACCAACTACATTTGCAACACTATCAGCGAATTTTTATGCTTAACCACCGGTTAAATAATTATGCTCGTGGTCGATCGAGTCTCTTCTGGTTATTACAGCTCTTGTGTACAAATTCTCCCTCCCGCAGTTGTGTTCAAAAGGGATAAGAATCACCTTTTTTTTTGTCAATACTTTTTGAGTGTAGACGAATAATGATGGGTTTCAAAGGCACACAAAATACATCAATTACAATTGAAACCCTATCACTCAAATTTTGTACTAACCACCGGTTAAATAATTATGCTTGTGTGGGATTTAATACTGACATTTCTATAATTTATGTAATTTCCTATCCTATTATTAAAAAGCACGGAAGTGTGGGGGTATTTACATGATGTACTTTTAGTATATAGTGTAAATTCAAGAACTTTGTATTTTCTTGCACCTGTCACATTAGCTGGCGATTATAAGAAATTACATGGCCTTTACGAGATATCGTCAAAATAATACTCAATCAAATGTTACAAAAGTCTTGAAAAGAAAGATCTCATTTTGACATTATCACAAAATTATTGTAGATTCATATATTGTCAATGTTTATTTTTTTTGTTTTTTGTTTTGTTGTAAACTCGCATATGAACAAAGTGTACATTATGACAGCTATTTTAGTGATGTATTTGAGTGCTTGCCTGATGACGATGGCGACGTTGTCGACGAAGTCAACGATAATTGAATGAATTTGTTATGGTTGGCTGGGTTTTGGCAATGGCTGCTAACCGTCTACGGTTAATTTGTGCTGTACTCCATATGTATGTAGCCATATGTAGTACGTGTAGAAATGTATATACGTCAAAATGTCTGTGCAGACGTCACTTTGTTGGCCATAGGGTCAACAATGTTTGTGCCATGTTAAGCAAATTATTTTTTTTTTCTTTGGCCGGAAAGCCATATAGCTCATCAATTACAGCTGATTAAATTACTTATTGGATGGCCAATAGCAGTTGTCATTGGATAATTTGGCTAAAGTGGTTGGGAATGAAAGACCAACCCCTAATGGGTTTATTATTAAGTGCACTCCGTGTATATGCTCATACATAGTTTTTTTTTTTTTATATAGATATGATAAGTAAGCAGATTTCAAGTGAAATTAGGCATGTTTGAATAGGTACATAATAGGGATGACGTTATTGAGATTTAGATCAGACGACATAGAGGATTTAAAAAATTGTATTTTACGATATTAGGATTTAAAACAGTTTCTTTATATTCTGGGTATGGATCCGTGGTGAAAATGATAATAAATGAGAATCAAAAGGGGCAATGTCTGATACATAGAGCGGGTGGGTTCGAGCTCCGATACAGCCATTTACCATTATTTGAGCGGCTGTTAGCTCAGTGTGTTTGACGAATACTTTAAGCAGTCAAGTTATCCAGCAAATGTTTTTTAAACTATCAGATTAAACTGTGGGTTTCGTTGAGTGAATCTAAAAATAAAATGCGTGTAAGCTCACTGAATATGAGAAGCTCTGCCATATCTCATTTATGAGATGCAAGAGAATTTGTTTTTTTTTTGTTCGGCTTGGTTATCGTAGCTGAATCATTGCTACAAGGTCTCCATGACTTGCTCTTCTTTGGATTATGGGAATGGATCCATTTTTCATTACCAGCGACTTTTCGATTTTGCATGACAAGTTTCAATTCACACGTACAAAATCAACATTCAATATTTCCAGGCGTCAGGTCATAAAACATGTGGTTGCAAATCCTTCTTGCGTTTGGCACTAACCTTTTTCCAGAAATAATTCTAATTCCACGTCTTCTTATACTTTCGGTATTCGCCTACATTTCTTGTCTTCTACAAGGAACCGCTCTTTAACTCACGCTCACTCACGATTTCTTAAAACAGCCTCGTCATACATATACACTATAAGCAATCGATGCGCCTCAACTGCAGATTTCTATAAATTAAGGAAGCAAATAAAACATTCTCGTGTATGAGGCTTAGGTCAGGTTAGATCAGTGTGGCAGTCTGAACAGACAGGCTCACTTAGACTGTGTAGTCCATTGTGATACCACGGAAACTAGAGATAAGGATGCCCCTAGTTTCCCCCGTTGAACCATCCTGAGCGCCTCAAGAAGCTCTTAAGTCGGACAATATATACATATATACATATATACCGCCCGGATCTCCCAGGTCCCTAAAGAAATAGGAGCCCAGTGTTGATCCCCGCCTGTTCGCCAGGGCGGCGCAATTGCAGAGAAGATGTCTATGGACTTCTCCTCCCCTTCAACCCTAAAACTCCTGCAGAAATCACTAGTCGCAACCTTTAATCTCACTGCATGTCTTTCAATCAGACAGTATCTCGTAATGCCGGATACAAGCAATGAAACGTCGGGTCTTGATAGCGACAGCAGTGTGTGTGTGTACGCTTCAGATCTAGACGAAGCCACATTCGCCTGTATTGATCACAGCCCTGGATAGACGCCCACCTATCATTTGCTATGGTCTATCTCGCAGTAGGAGCTTGCAAGTGGCTAGAGGCATGCCCACGGACCAACTCGGCTGGAGTCTGCAAGGTTGTCCCTGGTTTTGCCAGCTCGTCTGCCCTGCAGTTTCCTGGTATTTCCATGTGGCCCGGCACCCACATGAAGGTGAATGTTTAAATACTCAGCCATCTCGTTAAGAGATCCGCGGCAGTTCAGGGCTGATGTTGAGTTTAGGAAGACAGAATCCAGGGATCTAATCGCAGCTTGACTGTCAGAGAATATGTTAATCCCCACCGTCGTGAGGATGTTATATCTCAACCAGTCTGCCACTTCCTTAATGGCCAAAATTTCGGCCTGATAAGTGTATGAGTCTTAGTTGCTTAAAAATTTAAGATTTTTGCGCAAAAAATATGTGATGTTGACACAAAATCCCTGAAATTTCACGTTTCTGCCATAACCATATATTATGATGTTTTACATTTGACAAATTTCAACCATATCTTACTGGTGGGGCCATCTTTTGGCGGAGGCTCATTTGTATACTCCATATTTACCAACTTTGACAATGTTGAGGATTATTTTTTTTTTCATCGTTTTCTAAATTCATCCTAATTCTTAATATTTATGTGCAGCATACGTTTGATATGTTAACAAAAACAACAGCAGAATTTAAGTAACCACAGATCCGTCAAACGTCATAAGGCCTTGAGGCCAACATGCCATTTCATATTTAACATTTCATAGTCATTAGCTTTGGTATTGCTGAAGGCATCAAGATGCATTTTATGTTAGGTCAACATTAAGTGCACAAAACCGTTAAGGACATTAAGTGATCGGATATTTTTTTAAACGTAATGACTTGCGGTAGACTTTCTGTCACATTTTCCAAATGACCTTTGGACTTGGACATATTGGAAGCATATGAATTGGTTTGAAAAGTTTTATAAGTTACAATAATATGATTGCCAACCATAACTCAGAGGCGTCCTGCAGTATTTTAACCACATTCTTAGAAATTTTCGGTAAAATACCACGGCATTTATTAACAATTTCCAGAACACGCATAACATTTACAGCAAAAAAAAAAAAGAAAGAAAAAACATCACAAAAACACTTTCAACTAATGTGACAAGTGAATTAATTAGCTATAACAACACCTTGGCATTATGCGATGGCAAAGACAAGCAGCGTTCGCAAAGACCGGGAGACATGGATCAAATGTAATTGCTACAAAAGAAAATTATTATGACAGAAGCCATCACACGTATTTTTATAACAATCATCTTTTTCGTGTGTGTGTTCGTTTCCCCAGCCATTTGTTCCGGCGTTGATGGATGATGACATAAAGTCAGGCACAGAAACAGAAAAGAACGGCGTTTCGCGACTTCGTGTGAACGTTCTGTGAATATTAATTATATGCTGTTGGTTTTTTCCTTCTTTTTTTCTTCTTTTGCATTATTATTTATGTAAACTTAACAGTTTGATGTAGATAATATCGTGATGGCAAATTTGTGACAAAATGATCATGGTATTTGACATACAATAAGATTTATAGTAGCAAACATTTTAATAGGGAAGTCCACGTTACGTTACGGTACAGATGACTTGTAAAATGTTTAATTTTCTTAATATCCCCGATTTAAGCAAATCATATTTACTAAGTGAAATCAAATTCGAATGAAAATTGTGTCTTTTAGAATGAATAAAACCAAATTTGTATGAGGGCAACTGTCAATACATGAACTGATTTGACGCATTTTCAGCAAGGTTTATCCCTCACGCGACTAGATCATATTAAGTACCAACAATAATCATATTCTGAGGAAATTTATGGTTTATACTCGTAGAATTAGTTAAACCAAGTTTAGCAGGATCATTTGTACGTAGTTATCATTTGTTGTAATAGCATTAATACTCTCTGAGAAAAAGTACCGGCAAGTGATCGATTTAAAAATCCGTTTAAAGAGATTGTCAACATTCTTTTTTTTTCTCTAAGTTGGCACACTACTGCTCTAGACTAACTCTAGAGAGTTTTGCTATTTTCACAATGGATAAACATACTGAACAAAAAATTTGTCCCAAACTTTGTATACTGGAGCAGTAAGACCGATAATGTTGTATGGAGTTATGGTCTGGTGGAAGGCTCTTGGGAAGTCCACATACTGTACGATAATGTACAAGGCCAAAGGATGGTTAGTCTGTGCATCACAGGTGCTCTCCGCACCACCCCATCCGATGCACTAAATGTAATTTTGCATTTACTACCTTTGGACATAATTAGTATGCAGACTGCCACAGCTACGGCTGTAAGACTGCTACGGCAGTAAGAAGCTGTCACAATGGTCAAATTGTGGTTACGGTATGATCCTTAACATGGTGCCTGACATAACAGGCACTATTGACTACAGTCTGCCTGAACCACTGTTCGACAAGATATACTTATACCAGATAGAGACACGTGGAAATGTAGAACTCCTGGCACAAGACTGTATGTCGACTTCTACACTGACAGCTTAAAATTAAATGATCAGGTAGGTTTCGGGGTCTACTCCAAAGACCTAAGGCTAAGTATAGCAAGAAGGCTACCTGATCACTGTAGTGTTTATCAGGTCGAAATTTTGGCCATTAGGGAAGTGGCAAAATGACTGAGATATAACCTCCTCACCACGGTGGAGATTAACATATTCTCTAACAGTCAAGCTGCCATTAAATCCCTGGATTCTGTTTTCGTGAAATCAACATCAGCCTTGAATTGACGCTGATCTCTTAACGAGATGGCTCATCGTTTCAACATTTACCTTATGTGGATGCTGGGCCACAGTAACATACCAGGGAACTAGCAAGACTAGGAACAACCTTACCGGCTCCAGCTGAGTTGGAGTCCTTGGGCATGCCTCTGGCCACTTGCAAGCTCCTACTGCGAGATAGAGCATTTTTAGTTGCAAATAGCAGGTGGAACTCTGTCCGAGGCTGCAATCAATCTAGATAGATGTAGTTTCGCCTAGATCTGAAGTGTTCACACACACTGCTGTCGCTATCAAGACTGGACATTTCATTGCTTATATCCGTCATGACGGGACTCTGTCTGATTGGAAGACATGCAGTGAGATTGGGAGTTGTGACTAGTGATTCTCTGCAGTTGCCCCGCCCTGGCGAACAGTCGGGGATCAACACTGAGCTCTTGTTTCTTTAGGGACCTAGGAGATCTGGATGATACACTCGTAGATACAGTCCGACTTAAGAGCTTCTTGAGGCGATCGGGATGCTTCAACGGGGAAAACTAGGGGCATCCATATCTCTAGCCTCTGTTGTATCATAATGTTCTATATAGTCTAAGTGAGTCTATCTATTCAAACTGCCACACTGACCTAACCTCACCTAACCTTGTATTGCCAATTTAATTTTATGTATCGAAATGCAGAAAGTGTTATGAAGTATACACCAACGGTGAATCGACCATATCAAACTCACGTACATATAATAATATATAATCGGTGTTGGAAGAATTATCTCGCTCTGGTCGGTCGACAACATTTTTAAAGGAAAATAACATTAATAAAGGGAGGGAAATGGTGTCTGAAAGTCGCCATATAAACTTTAGAGAGACAATTGCTGAACTTTCTGATAACACAGTTCTGAATAGAACAGTTTGGCTGTACGGGAAGCAGCTTATAGCAGATGATTCCCCGCCAATTCTTCCCCACACACCACACGGGAAAACCTTCCTGAACATCAATCATGGCTTATTCATCATTTGTGTCGGCTCGCCGCGATTAGACTACGATAGCTTTCGATCGATATTGTCGTGAGCAACTTTCTCTTCATTACCAATCTCCACCCACTTATGTAGCGCTTCAGCAGATGGAAATTTGGGGTATGAAGTTTTTTTTGCATATTAGCTCGTGTGTCACCCATATATCGAGTTTTTTTTTGTATCCAGTCTAATTCAAAAGGTTCCAAACCGCCTTTTGTACAATGTTTGGCTGCTTGGCCATCGAAACAATGCTTACATGACGGCTGGATTGGATGGTTTCCATTATTCTAACCACATTTTCGACAATTCGTCTTCCCAAACGTGATGCATTTTTGGCATCAAAATTTCCTGAATGGAATCTGCAGAACGAAAATTGCGAAAGATTGGCTGTCACAGCATCAGGGCTATAAACACAATTCAAATATGTTTTCATCTTTATTGAAGAAAAGCTGTGTAATACGGCCTTTATTCTTTGGTGTCCATCTTTGGAGTGCGCCCAAACAATACTAAGTCAAGCAATCACAAAATTGACTAAGTAGTTTTTTGAGCGCAATGAGATTCAACTTATACTAAATGAGATATAGATTACTAAAGCCATCTACTGGAAAAATAATAGATTTGTGTTTTCTACGCCTTATGTGCGCATAGTCGACAGTGACACTGCCATAAAAACTACTATTCCTGACTTCCATTTATTTCTCCACACTGTAGCGGTAATGTATGATGACTTTTTAATGTTTGAATTTATAAAATTTATGAATTCATTAGACACAACATTTCTAATCGAAATATTTATTGTTTTCATTCTGCCGCTGTAGCTACGGGGGGCATCGAACATAAGTGGTAGTATAGAGCTGTAGTACCAGCTGAATTTATTGTGCTGAGTATGAGATTATAAATTATTATTGTACCATATTTTGAGAGTTTGAGAGAGAGTGTGTGTGTTATATGCGAGATGGAGAGAAGAGAGTGTACTTTAATTATGATTTTTGTATTATTATCACTTCTATTTTATGAACGTATTCGTATTACACCACCACCACTTAATATGTATTCTACCCACCCATTACAGGAATGAGAGGGAATGACGTGAATTACACCAAATTTATATGTCTATCGTTGAAGGCAACAGACGCACTAACTGACCGACTGACACTTGTAATCTATGACCCTTTTGGTTGCTCATTTATGTACAACGAGCAAATGATTAGAAACTTTATGAGATTTTATGGGTTTCATCTGTTTTGGTTGGAAAATGATTTGGCTGTAAAGTGATTAATGGATTTGTTTGGGGTCTATGGATTCAGGTCTGGTTCCCTTTATCGCGCTCTCTCTCTCTCCCTCTCTCTCCTTATCTTAGACGTTTAACTGTTTTGTTTGCTAGATTTGAAACATGATAAAGAGAAGTCCAAATCAAATTATTTTTCTTGGTCTTCTTGTAGACAAAACAGCCATTATTCCCTAGAGGCGACGACAAACGCAGAACGGTTTAATTAACCATATTTCAGGTGGCTCACAAATTTTTGTCGGCATCTTAACTCAAAAGTGTTAAAGACTTTAAATACCCATTGGAAAATGTAAATAATTGTTATGTTAACATTTTCTGCCGCATGTGGCTATCTAAAGGTTATTATTGTTAATTATACGCTAAATTGCCAGAGATAGAGAGAGCTTGAGTTGGACACAACCATTGGTTTTTGAAAGTGCCCGCTGAACGGTTCGTAACGCCCAATTATATTAGATGGTTATTTTTTTCGGGAGATTTGTTCAAAGCCGGCACTTTGCTTTAAATAAAAGAAATATTTACTAACTGTTAGTAATTTACAAATAACAATAGCAACAAAGAAAGGTCTCAGAAAATGATTAAAGAAAAAAAGCACACTCGAGTCGCCACTTTGTCTAGCAGATATCATACTGTGAAACAATAACAGCACTTTTTGGAACAAAAGAGAAATAACAGAAAAACTTCATTGAGAAGTCCCCTAATGGTTTTCATTCATACAAGCGAAAAGTTTATAGAGTCAGTGACTCAGCAAGTATGGCAACTAATTGATAATGATATTTATTTTGGAAAAATTGACAGCATTTGTAAAGAGAAATAACTCTGAAAATATGAATGGATTGTAATTAGCGCGCAACTAATTGATCTTACACAACTTGACCGCATTGCAACTTAAATGAAATTGTTTGAAAACGAATTGTGTTAACGGTTAACTGGCGAGCACTCCACTTTTTTCCGTAACAAATTGCACTTCTTTTTTGATGACCTGTTTAAATACATGAATAAACCCCCCGATGATTTTCATTCATAGATCCAATGTCTTATCGATTATAGTAACTAGTTGAAAATGTCATTCATTTTAGAAATTGACTATAGAATAGATAGAAAATGATAAATTATTTTGACCACTTGTAATTTCTGCACAACAACTTCATCGGGCTTCATTGGGCTTCATCGGACATGATAATTTTGTTCCAAAATTGCTCGTCA
>JAHXMU010000668.1:339496-363378 GCA_019455685.1 Philornis downsi
GTTGCCAGATGGGTCCGTCGAATATGGGCAACCCTGTATAATAAAATAGCCCTATAAACATATATGTACGAGCTGCGGAAATGAAAAATCAATTTAAGCAAGAAAAACTCACCATATACATCATCTAATTGGTGACAATTAATTCTGAATAACTCCGCAATGTTATTATCGCAAAAGTGGAATTATTTGAAAGTGAACGATTATGAATGATTAATTGGCGAATTTTCAAATTATACTCTCTGTGATCTCTGTGATAAACCATTATAATGCAAATTTGTGCAAATTCAAGCTCATACTTATATATAAGCTATCCAATATTTGTAAATATGGCTGATTCGAAATCAGTGATCAAATGTTTAGAGATGTAGTCTGTCGCTTATATCGATAAAAAGTAACAACTTGAGTTTAAACGGAGATTAAAGGCAATCAAAATCTGTCAAATTTAACTAATAGTGTGATGTTTACTTAAAAGTTTGTGATAGAGTAATTAATAGCCAAGAAATGTAAAATTTTACAAGAGATTGGTGAATTTACTATAATAAGAAAATCTGCTGTGTATTAGCCATTGCCTCACAGCCGGCATGTTATTAACATCGTCGGTTTATATTAACAGTGCTGCCAGGTTACATGTTTTTTGTTTCGTATCAAGATGAGTGAAATTATTTAACTGATTTGTTTGCATTCATAGAACTTATTAAATTTTTAATTCCCTATCTACATGTACATACATATTCGCAACTGCTAAGGATACTTAGTGCTGCCAAGTTTGAACATTTGTTAACTGATTTGTTGATCATATACCAATATTGAAAAATGGTGCTGTTTCATTTTGGATTCGTGGAAAATAACGTGAGATTAACTTTATTAAAGAACAGCCTTGCTGCATACTTGAATTTCTTTTTATTTTGTAATTTCATTCAACTGTTTTCATTATTGTTTTATGAACTTATAAAGTAATTTAGTTAATCACTTTTTTTAGTTATACGTTTTCATATTGTTATTGACTACTTGTAGCAAAAGTGCAGTCAAATTTTATAAATTTTGTTTTTTTTTTTTAGATTTACCCAATTGTATGATACGTTCCTCTAAATTTCCTTGGGACGTTTATGATTTTATAATCAAATGTTAAGAATTTCTTTCCATGCTCATTCGCCTACAGTGCCATGGTGTCAAGTTTTCTTAATGCCTTGTTTTTTTGATATCTCTGTAATTTTTGATAGCTCTCTTTTTGTCAAACCAAACTTTTTTTGTTTCTTAACTTAATTAAATTACCATTACAACTCTTATGATTAATTTATACGACTATTAAAATGTGTATATATCATCCCATTGACTCCCCTGGAGTGCCCACACAAAAACCCTTCGCAATAAACTGAAGAGACCATTGTTTTTGTTCGCATCTTGTGGTACAGGGAAAAGAACATTAATTTACATTTTTGATTATGATTTTCCGTATTCCTCAATTCTCCTCCAGCTCTAAATAGGACTCCTTCAAGTCAAGAGCTGCCATGAGCTCACAACTCTCAGGCAAGCCGACAGCCAGTCAGTCAGCCAGCCAGCCAGTCAGGCCAGGCATCCGTTGTGCATCTTTGTCTCTTCTCCATTGGATTGCGTCGTTGTATTCCATATTAAGTACTCATTGTATAAAATCTTTTTGTATTAGAGACTATAAAGATGAATATAATGAAAATGTGCTCACTCTAAAAGAGAGTTTAGTAAAAACTTCAAACTCTCAAACTCTAAAGAGCTAAAGAAGTCAAAGAGTGGGAAAGATGGGCAAGAATATTTAGCATTTGGAAGACTGTTAAGAAGAACTTTAATAAAATTACATTATTTTCTTTCTTTATTTTAATGCACGTTTAGTGGTTTTGTACGAATGTTAAAGGAATTGACATAAAACCGGAAATGTTATATTTAACTAATTAACACATCTGACTGTGTATCCGTCCGTGTGTGTGTTTGTGTCTGTGTGTATGCGGCTGCGGCAAGACAGAATGCTGTAAAGCCGTATGTCAAAACAAATGACAGAGCACTACCTTGAAAGAGAGCAGGAGCCAGAAAGTTTATAGACTAAATAATGTTTGTGAGTATGTGTGACGTTTGCTCAAAAACAGCTTTGATAGGAGACGACAAATAAGTGAAGCAAATCAAAAAGGTAAAAACTAAAAATAATACAAAGTAAAAGAAATCAGTAGACACAAAAAGGCACATAAAATACTTGATAATAAACGGTTACAACGATAAGAGAGAAGGAGAGAGAAGAGAGTTTTAAATAAATATACAATTTAGGTAAATCACACTTAAAATGAACGTGATACCTTAAAGGGCAATAACATTTAGTTAAACACTCATACAATCCCAGCCCATCTCATCGCTGTTTCTGCCACACTCATTCAAGTGCAAGTAACGTGTAAGCAAAAGGACCTTTGAGGGATATTATAGCACGTACATTCCACATCACCCAGACTCCTTAGCTGAAGGATTAACTTCATTTCATAAACAGAGCTGCGAATAAGGAAAGGAAACCCCTTATTCGCATATGTGATGATGATGTTTGTTCCTCTTCGGCTCGTTCACTCTGCCTCTGCCTTTGCGCCAGCCTATTTTGTGAATAACATTACAGAGAATGGTTGATTTAATCCTCACAGGACAGAACAAAAAAAAAAGCTATAGAAAAAAGGTGACAAAAGAACCAAATTATCTATTGTTGCTCATGAAGCTGAGCCGTCAGCAGATTTGTGTTTATGAATTATTTGAATTATATGAATGTAAGGAAGTGTGAGCAAAAGGATCTGCTTTCCGTATTGATATAATGCTTCAACGGCAGACAATCGATTAGGCCAATTAACTAGTCATTCATTCATTGACTGAATGTAGGATAACACAAAGAGAATTGTGAGAATTCACATCACGAATTATGGCCCCCAGAAAGAAAAATAACGAAAATAAAGGCAGCATTACAAAAAATATGTAATAATAAAGAGAATTATATTAACAATAATAGCAAAAAGAGACAAGGTAACGAAAAGGTTGTAATGTTCTCGAAAATCCCTTAGATCGTAAAAACCATTGTGAAGGGGAAACATCAACTGATAAGAGTTGTTCTAATTGTTTAACGATTTATTTTTTGAAGACTTATAAGTACTGTAATCCATAAAAACCAAAATCCAAAGGAAATATTAGAAACGTCTACAAGAAATCATAACATTCAATCGAACTAAATAGAAACGAGTAGTTACATTTAACACCCAGTAATCGTTTTCTATTGAAAATAAGAGATTGGCATTTATATTTAAGAAAATTTCTAATGAAATTGATGTTTTTCCCATATTGTTGACAATAATTCATATGAGATTGAGGTCAAAAATTGCCAAATGTTTTGCATTTTTTTTCCTTACAAATTTGTCATAAACTTGAATTTCTCACATTCAATGATGTTAAACTAACTCTATAAGATATAGTAAATTGAAATGAATTATTTCTCCAATAGATGGATATAGTAACCTGTATCTCGTGTTGTGTGAGTGCGATGGGTTTGCGTTAGATGGCGTTAGAAAGATACGATTTTCCCATACTAGTTACTTAGACAATTTTGTGATTGCTTAACTCAGTATAGCTTAAGCGCGTGTCCAAGATGGACACCAGCAACACTTTATCTTCGATATGAAAATGAAGGCCAATTGTCCGAAAATTTGAATATCGTTTGTGGTCCTGATACTGTAACAGCAAAATATGCACTATTTTCGTTTCATAGATTCCGTTCGGGCAATTTTGATGTCAAAAATGCACCACGCTTTGGAAGGCCAATTATTGAAAATGTCGATAAAATAATGGAAATCATCAAATTCGACCATCAAGTAAGTAAGCACTGTTTCGATTGGATTTAAATAAAAAACAAATTTCCTTGTTTCTCATTAATGAAACATGGGAGAGCTAAATATTTCACAAAAGACTGTTTGGAACTACTTGAAAAAGACTAAATAAAAAAGATGCTCGATATACTCGTATGGGTGCCATACAAGTTAACGCAAAACTAAAACCTCAAGGATCGAATCTTGACCTGTTGTAATCTGAATCGCAACAAAATCCGACCATTTCTGAAGCAGATGGTGATTGATGATGAAAGACACCAGGCCACACACATCGATAGTGGCTCGGTAGTGGCTGGAGATTAGTTCAAAGATTCTTATGCATCCCCACATTTCAGTCCGGACCTGGCACCAACTGATTATCATCTATTTCCGATTATGGCGAATAATTTTGCTGATGAAAATTTCAACTCAAAGAAACTCGAGAAAATCGTTTCCATGAGAGTTTCAAAATGGCAACAAGTTATCAAACAAAACGGTGCATATTTGTCCTACATCGGATCATTCAAACTATGCTAAATAAAGCATTCAATGCCATGCAAAAATAATATATTTCTGTTTACTATACGCATAATATTTTTAGATTCACTGAACGGAATCTACTGCCTAACGACAATTCCGAACGTTAGTTTATAAGTTTTTACTAGACTATACGAAGTTTTTCTTTGTCACATCGAAGCGATTGCCGGCAAAGAAAGGTTGTATCGGTACGTGAACCCACAATATTACACACGAAAGTTGCCTATTCTAATCATCTCACCACGGATGGTCATAAATATTCTTAACATTTTTTATATGCAAATTCCAAGGTCCATTTGGAATTTCTTGAAGTATAAACATAAAAAGTTCATCAGTTGAAATTTTGTAAACTTACAATAGAAATTCGCAACTTTACTTGAAATTTTCTCCAATATGAGTAGAATAGAAAATCCTAGTTTCTGTTGAAATTGTCTGAAATATACATAAATAAAAAATATAAATGTCTAAAATATAAATGCAGCCAGCCAATTTCATTTTAAACTTAATAAAATCTCAATAATGTCTTAAATTTTCTGTGAGAGTTATACACCTCTGAAGAAATGCTGAAGAAATTTTTTAAAATAACTATCGGCCAATAAGTCCCGGAATTGGGAAAACAATAAATCTGTTTTAATTTAAGAGTGATACTATCAGTCCAACGTTTTTTTAACACATCGATGCCTTTCTTTGAAGGAATATTTTTTTTTTTTTTTTTTTTTTTTTCATTCATTTTCTTTATTGGATCTTTCGTATGAAATTTACAATATGTATTCAAATCTTAATCCTATCTTAAACTAAAGTATCCTGCCATTGCCGGATCTTGTTTTTGGCGAACAGATCTGTTATCACCGGACCAAGTCTAGCGTGTCCTTTCTTTTTAGCCGTATATGGCCGGGAAAATGCTGAAGGTTTTGAGCGAGTGGGTTTGAGTGGGAGGACAACTTCGATATATATGACCTGCTTAATTTTTTCATTTCCTCGGAAATATAAGGAATGTTTAAATCTTTGTGTATGTTATCATTCCTAACATACCATGGGGCACCACAAATTTGACGCAGTATTCTTGACTGTCTTCTCTGCAGCTTATTTATGTTAGAAGCCGATGCCGTTCCCCACAACTGGATGCCGTATGTCCATATTGGCTTCAATATGGTTTTGTAGATGGTGATTTTATTTTCCAAACTGAGAGTAGACTGGGAGCCAATAAGCCAGTGGAGTTGAGCCATTTTTAATTTCAATTGTATGATTTTTGAGTCAATGTGATTTTTCCAGCTGAGACGTCGGTCAAGGTGAATACCCAAATATTTGACATGGTTATGAACGGGTATGATACTACCGTGAATAGTGAGGGCTGGGCAATTGTTCTGTCTAAGAGAGAATGTAACCTGTACACTCTTAGTGGCATTTACTTTTATCTTCCACTTTTCGAGCCAAGATTCTAATGTGTGTATATGAGACTGCAGTTGTCTAGAAGCCATTAATGGGCAAGTGCTAGTGCTCATGAATGCAGTGTCATCAGCGAAAGTTGAGGTTTGAATTAGGGATTGCACAGGCATGTCAGAGGTGTAGATGGTATATAGTATAGGGCCTAGTATACTGCCCTGAGGAACTCCTGCTGAAACTTTTCTTTGAGTTGAAACAGAGTCTTTCGATTTTACTACAAAAGATCGATCCTTCAGATAGCTCTCCAGGAGCTTATGGGTATTTGCCGGTAGAAAAGAGACTATTTTGTGAATAAGGCCTTCATGCCACACTTTATCAAAGGCTTGGGAGATGTCTATAAAGAGAGCTGAGCAATATTTCCGATCTTCGAAAGTTTTTCTGATCTGGGTTACTATACGGTGTACTTGTTCTGTCGTTCCATGACCCTTGCGAAACCCAAACTGGTGCGTGGGTATTACCTGGTTTGCTTCAATATAGGGGTACAATATTTGGAGAAAGATCTTTTCAAACAGTTTAGATAAAATAGAGAGTAAACTTATGGGTCGATAGGATGTAATTTGTGACAGTTCCTTTCCAGTTTTTGGGATCATTATTATTTCAGACAGCTTCCATGATTGAGGAAAGTAACCAATTCGAAGTATAGCATTAAATATAAATAAAACTAATTTGAGGATATTGTGGGGGAGTTCTGAAATCATTTTCGCTGTTATTTTATCGTGTCCAGGAGATTTATTCATTTTCAACGAGAGAACATTTTTCTTTAAGAGAGATAGACTTATTTTCATTGGATTTGTGACCATTGGGCTAATGATCGTCGGATTCACACGAGAGATTGTATCGTTAGGAGTAAATACTTCTTCCAGATGATCAGCAAATTCTTTTACTTTTTCATCACTACTCCTTGCCCAACCTCCATCTTTCATCCGTATTGGAGACTCCTGTGTTATAGGACGCTGTAGTTGTCTTATGGCCTTGTACAGGCTATAGTTAGTATTTTGTGTGGCTCCTAGACGAGATAAATAGCGGGCTTCGGAGATTTCTCTTTTTTCATCCAGAGTTGACCTCAGTTTTGACTTGCACTGGTCGAGACGAGCTTTGAGGTAGGGAGATCTGTGCTTTTGCCATCGTCTTCTCGCTTTCCTTTTCTCTTTAATTAGAGATTCAATATGACATGAGGAGTCATTTTTTGTTGTAGCATGGACCTTGTGCGGAGTTGCCAAGTTTGCGGCAGTTGTCATTGTGGTAGTGAGGACGTTGATGGCAGACTGAATTTCATCTGGTGTTTTGAGAGAAAAGTTTTGCCACAGATGAGAGCTTATGTACATCTTGTATCTCAACCAATTTGTATGCCTGTTTGGAAAATGGTAAGAGATTTCCGGGTTCAAGGGAATGTTAAATACTGTGAGAATTGTGGGGGAGTGGTCGGATGAGAGGTCAAGGGAAGGAGTAACGATGATGTGTTCTCTTGTTATGCCCTTCATAACTGCAAAATCTATGAGATCGGGTGTTTTATTGAGATCCGTGGGCCAGTATGTTGGTTCACCTCCAGACAAAACTTTTAGGCCTGAACTCGATATAGCATTCAGCAATTGCCTGCCCCTGGGGTTGACGAGTCTAGACCCCCAGAAGGTATGTTTAGCATTGTAGTCTTCGGCTGCTATAAACTTGTCGCCAAGAGTAGAGAAAAAGTGTGAAAACTGGTCTTCGCTTATAACATATTTGGGAGGGCAGTATATGGAAGAAACTATTATGTTTAATCCAGTTAGTGCAACTGAAGTGGCTTGTATGTCATCAGTTTTATATTCGCGTAGAGGGAAGTGCTTTACCTGATCATTAATTATTGCAGCTGTTCCTCCACAAGCTCTGCCACTGGGATGTTTTGTATCATAGGTTGAGTATCCATTTATTCGGAAGCAATTTTTTAACGAGAAATGAGTTTCAGAGACTAAGAGAATGTCGATATCTCGGGATTTCAGAAAATACTCTACTTCGTTCTTATGTTGGGTGAGTCCGTTGGCATTCCAGTAACAAATTCTTATAGAGTTCATTTTCTGGTTAATAAAACTTGAATGAGCATATTCTGGTTTCGTAACATTTCTTGCATAATCCCCTGCATATTTGTCATGAAATTATTCATAGTTTTTATGAGGGATTCGATTGAGGTTTCAATATTGTTTTTCTGGGGAGGAGCTTGAGGAATCTGATTTTTGAGAGTTTGTGCATATGTCATTTGAGTCGTCGTTGCTGAATTGACATTTGAGACTGATGGATCTGGATTTGGGATACACCCAAATTCTGGCATTTGAAACTGAGGAGTTTCCTGCCTTCTATGAGAGAGCTTCCTCCTTAGTTCTATGTACACGGGGCAACCTCTATAATTAGCTGTGTGGTTTCCTCCACAGTTTCCACATTTCTTCAGACTGGGATCTGTTTTTGGTAACTTGCATTCTGAAGTTTTATGAATACTTCCGCATATCACACATACTGATGGTAATTTGCAGTAAGCTTTAGTATGCCCAAACTCCTGACAGTTTAAGCATTGAGGAGGGTCTTTGCGCGCTAGCGGTTCCTCAACTGATACTCTGCGATGAAGCAGATATCTGAGATTGTAAATTGGGTGGGGTTCATTTTTTCCTTTCATGTGGGCATAGTCAAACGCTATTTCCACCTTAAACATGGGCTGAGGAGCCTTGAACTTATTGAGTATATTGTGAATGGATTTCACTTCGTAACCCTCATTTTCAACGGCCTCCTTTATTTCCTGTATGGGAACGTTGCTTTCAATGCCCTTGATTACAACTATTAGTCCCTTAGAGCTTTTGAGTTGGTAAGTGTAGTAATTCTTACGTTCCTGGTCAAAAAATTTGGAAACTTCACGATATTTTTCTTCCGTATATGTTTGAACTTTTGTCTCCAGCACCTTCCCCTTGCGCAGGGACACTACATGGAAACCGTCTTTACCAACTAAATGAGATAATCTGTTTACCAGATTGTTAGAGATAGCTTCCCTTAGGAATATTGGGGGAGGTTTTTGTGCTTTCTTAGGTTGTGATTGCAAATTTTCTTCTTCTGTGGCCAAAATTGCGTAGTAATTTTGACCTCTTGGGTCAACCTGTGAGGGAGGGATGTTTCTGGAATACTTCGAGTTTGGAAGTTTTTGGCTAGACTTTGGGCTCAATTTTCTTTTCAGAATGGGAAAGTAAACGTCTATCCCAGTTTGAACCGTTTCATTTTGAGGTTTTTGTTTCGGTATAGCGCCCTTCGAGATCGATGTTGCCGGTTGAGTAGCACTCGCGAGAGTTGCCAGTATATCACCGTTTGCACAAATGTTAGGTGAAATATCGGGTATACTTTTAGGCGAAATCTTAACTTGGGGCGAATTGATTGTTTGTGGAGCATGGGAATGGGAAGTACTTACGGGCATACTTTTAGGCGGCAACATATTTTGTCTACTTGCCAAACTGTCATCATTGTTTGGAGAGATGTGAGCTGAGGGGGAATTCATATTGACACTAGTTTTCGCGGTTAGGAAAGCACTGTCATCTTTTTTGTTTTGGGATGCACTTTTCTGACACTCGTTTGCATTTATTGAGAGATACGCATTTCTGCCGTTAAGACTCAGACGTCTCTCTGAGTGTAAGACATTCATATAGGCACTTTTCGCCTTAAGATATGCGAAATGTAAACTATATTTTTTTGCAGATTTGTTGTGATTGTAATATTATAAATTGTATATTATTAGCACTGCACTGAGAAATTTTGATTTAGCGTCTTCTGACTGAATATTTTTTGGGCTAAGAGTATATTTAACCTTTTTTATAATTATTTTTCTAAAGCCGATGCACAAACACGTCTGTCTGCACAGAGAGAAAAAGGAGAAGGAATATTTGGCAAGATTTTTGAAATATGCTTCAAATACCGCAATATCCTCTTCATTTGATCCAAATCTATTTTCCTTGCAGTAGCTTTTTGAAAATTACAAACAGAAAACAGTCGCTAGAAGCCAGATCTGGGGAATACGATGTATGCGATAGTAATTCCAAATACAATGCTGGCAATTTTTTCATCATATCCATCGACCGACAGCAACGCGATGATTACTACACGCAACCACCGTTCACAGGATCGCGGGTTCGATCCGGCATACAGCCACTTATTGCTATTTGAGCAGCGTTTATTTTGATGTGTCTGACTAATACATCGAGTAAGTCAAATAATCGACAAGTTTGGCAAATGCTTCTTAAACTGTGACGTACAGAATCGTCGTTGAACTGGTACCTACAGTTGAGTGAATTTAAAAACAGGATCTGTCACTGAATGTGTGAAGCTCTCTCATATTCCATTCATGGAATGCAAAGGAATTTGTTTTATATTCATTGACTTGTGAAACGGTGCACAACCTTGTTGAAAGACCACTTTTTTCTTTGCCATTTGTGATGGATTTTTTTATTCTTGAATTCGTACCTCAATTAGTCCAAAAGCGCCACTTAATATTTGTTATTTGCTGTTCTTCCTATCTTAAACTAATCGAAGAATAGAATACTATTAGCATTCCAAAATATGAAGGTAATAATCTTACCGGAGGATTGACGATTTTGGTTCCTTTGAGCATTTTTCACGTCATACTTTCCCCTACAAGGGGCTGCCGATTTGACCCATGAATTTAGTGGTGGAACTATGTTTAGTCACGCTTCCATTTTAATGCATTTAAGGTGCTTCAAATAGCGAATTAGTAGCATACTGATAGTTTTCTTTCACTACTGGCCAATGCGAAAAACACTTTTCTGCTGACTATATATTTACGCAAAATACTGCTGCGATACATGAGTTCAGTGGTGGATCTATACTTGATGAATTGTCCATGAATTGTTCATACATCGTATGAAAAGTATAATTTTTATTGTGCTTAAGCTGTTTCAAATAGCGCTGCGAGTTAGGAAGATGTTGACGTTTTCATTCCATTGTTGGCAAATGTGGTATCTGTTTGGAAAATATTTCTATCATAGCCAAATTTTTAGACAATTCTATTAGCTAAAACAGCTTTTTTATATCTCTGGTATATCTGATATCGTTTACAACATAATTCTTTAATTATCGAGAATAATTTTCGGAATCTTTATGAAAGTGTTTGGAGTAACGGCCATACGACCTTGTTTAAAATCAGCAAACCAAACAAATAGTCGGTTCCGATAGAAAAGAGTCGCCATAGTAATTTTAGAGCCACCGAGGAGTTTGAATGGTATTTTTCTCTTTCATGTATACCTATACATATACATAAAAAATGCAAAAGTAGTAACACTTAAAACAAACACATTCGAACATAAATGATTGGAGTGACACGAAATGTTGACAGACATCATATGAAAGGTGCCACATTACAAAAAATAATATCGAAATCTTTGTGTACTACAAAATTAATTTACTATCGAAAAATTAACTTATAAAAAACATTCACTTACAGTCCAAATATTCATTATAAAAGCTGTCGCTTTTAAAACGAAAAACAGTTCTATTTATATAAATGAACCAAAGCAATAAATTACCCCTCCATAATTATGCTCTAGACAATTCTTTAATTAAATTTAATTGAGTAGTTTAGGCAAAGCAGTTTAAAATACATTTCAATTAAAAAAAAATCCATAAGCAAACTGACAAACAGGCCTTATAGTCTAAATTTCGAAAATAGCTTACAAATAATTTTCCAAGAATGCCCTCTGTTAGTCATGTTCAAGAAATTGTTATGTCCCACTAACCTATAAAGAAAGCTCACAAGACTCAAGTTGAAAAGATGTTACTGCTGCTTCGATAATACATACTTAACCCTATCAATGTTTGTCTCCCTTACTCGCTCTTTCTCTTCCTTTCTTACAGTCTGTTATAATAATTCAACAAAATGTTAATTTGCATAATTTATAGACCATTTATGGACCGTATACCAGTTCAAGCTGCACAGCATCCATCATCTTCTTTATTAGCATTTTACCAGCTTAATGACAAATTAATGAAATTATTATTAACAAATGATAAAAATCAGCAAACGGCATTTGTGTTGTTTTGTTTTGCGATGATGATGTTGTTGGCGATACCAAAACATCATTAAAGGACGTCAATTTTTCTCCACATTCGTTTTTCTGTGTGACTTAACCAACACTGTCACTCGTGCTGTCAAATTGTCAAGTTTTCGTTGTTGTTTGCTTGTTATGTCTGTGTAATTTAATTAAGTTGTGTACACACATATGTATGTACGTTGTTGTTTCCATTTTCGTATCTTATTTTTCTGTAATTTTATTTGCAAATAGCAAATTAATTAGCCTATGATAGGTATTACAGGAAGACACTGTGGGGGGAGAGGTATTATACTTTTTTTTTGATTTGGATTGAAAACTTTCTGTTTACTTGTTCTGTTTCTTTTGTTCTCATAAATTTTCAATTAAGTTTATGCATTTTTTTCCATCGTGGCAGACAACATTTTTGTGAGAGGAAGGCATAAACAAATATGAGAAATGAAATGGTAATGAAATGATAGGATCTTGACAAAAAGTCAAAATTATATATATAATATTAGCCGACCCGGCAAACGTTGCTTTGCCTTCAAATTTTAGCAGGAGTAGAAATAATTGCTTTTTAATTTGTGGTTTGTATAGGAGGTACCACTCCCCATTGTCCAATCCCGCCCATATTTGCAGCAGCACTTAAGATATGTACACCAAACCGATGTACCAAATTTTGTTCAAATACCGTAAACAGGAGCAGAAATATTGGATATTTAATTTATGGTTTGTATGGGAGGTACCACGCCCCATTGCCCAATCCCGCCCATATTTGCAGTAGCACTTAAGATATGTACACCAAACCTACGCACCAAATTTTGTTCAAATACCGTAAGCAGGAGCAGAAAAATTTGATTTTTAATTTTTTGTTTGTATGGGAGGTACCACGCCCCTTTGTCCAATTGGACCGAATTGTAAATCTAAACTATCCCGGGCACCACCCAGACGCATATACAAAAATTTATGCAAAGCGGTCCAGCCGTTTAGGAGGAGTTCACTGACAACGCCCGTACAGTAGAATTATATATATAAAGATATATATATATAAATTATATTTATAGATTTCCTTAATATTTTAAAGAGAAATTTGTGGTTTAAAAACTAAGTTTTTTTTTTAACGCGAAAATTCTCTTTACAGAGAATTTTGTCGTAATATTTATGATTACTCTAATTCTCATAAATTGTTAATTTTTAAAATTCTAAAGACTTTTCAATTTAAATAATTTCATTTAAAATATGCTAAAAACTTCTGGCTTTTTTCTGAGTAAGTAACTTATTACTTAATCTTTTAAACTTAAAACCGTTTACATATTATATTATATTTGGCAAGCAGATGCATGTGCCGTCAATTGCTTCCAAAATAGTACAATTTATTTTAGATAGGCGGCGTAAACATGCAAAATACAGATACACAGCTATGAATGATACATATTAAAGCCGTGCATGAAAATAGTCACGTTGGAATACTTTCGCATGTATAGGGTTAAAGTTATCATTCATATATCAATCCGTACAAAGAAATTTAATGACTGATTTCAAAACCTTTTTTTTCAATTACGAAGCCGTCGGATCAGTCTCCCGGTATCAAGGGGCAAGGGCACTCAAGCATTAATTTTCCATATAATTCGAATATATATTCCCCAATGCCAATGATAATATATCGGTATCTATTAAGCAAATATGGACGAATCTTTTTGCACTTGATATAGATGCTTTTACAAATCACTTCTTGACTACTGCATAGATAATATTCGTTACTTTCTTTTCGAATAGGTAAGTGATATTTTTCTGTTGTCCAATCATGGAACTATTCAATACTGAAAGTTATTGTCAAATGTCCAGCGCTCGCTCAAAAGAATTTCTGCAAAAAGTACAACTGATTAAACCTTGAAGCTTCGCAGAACTTTCCCGTTCAGCGAGTTTATTCATAAAAAGCTCTAAACTGATTCAAAACCGAAAATATGGGCATATTACAAAAACTTACATGTTTTCATTTAATAAATATCTGAAAAATCGCTATAATAAATAAGCGCTGTAATCAAAATGTAATAAAATCTGGGAAATGAAGTGCTAAGACGTGAACACATCTTAAATTCTTTCTTTTTTTTTTGTTTAACGATTTAGCATTTTCTGTTTTAGTTAATTTTTTAGACATTTTTTGAAACAAAAATTTAAAAAATTAAATTAAATTAAAACTTTGTGAAACGCTGAAGTCATGAATCTCGTTATTTCGGAGTTATGAACATATTTATGTTTTGGCGATTTTGGAAAAATTCTTGGCATAGTGTGAAAAACATCGCCTCGTCCCATTCTCCGAATAAATGTAATCCGTTTTGGGATTGAAAGCTTCGTTTCCGAGAGGTGGCAGAGTTTCCATTTTTTCATATTTTCTTGATCTGTTGTTGCCACCCTGTTTGAGTAAAATTTTCCTTTAAAAGCTTTCGAGTTCAATGTGCTGCGCCAAAAACTACCAAAAAATACTGAAATTAATGACAATAATCAATAAAAAGTAGTATTGCTAGATATAGATGGCTTTCAAAAGACATTAAAAAGCAGTATATTCTCTATTTTACATATAAATTTAGCCAGAAGATAAACCATAGCCAAGTGTAGCCAAGATATGTATGCGAGGTTGAACCCGGGATCATGCGAACGATAGTTGTGTGTACTAACAATCGCAACACGGTCGACGACGCGGCACCCACTTGGCTATGTTTCTGCCGAATACTTCGAGTAGTCGAGTAATCAATACGTCTGGTAAATGCTTCTTAAGCTGTGTGTGCTGTGGAACCGTCGTTAAACTGTGGGTCAGTCTAAAAATATAATGTGTGTAAGCTCACTGAATGTGAGAACCTCTCCCATATCTCATTCATGGGATGCAGGGGAATTTATAACTGAGTGCCTCCTTTGCTAACAATGAAGCATAAACATCAATACCTTATTGGTACGAAAAGTTGTTTGGGGCTGTTCTAAAACAATATGAATCAAGGGGCCAATGCTACACCTTTGAATTATAATAGAAAGGCAGTCCATTCAAGGGAGTGGTTTTTGTGAAAGCAGTGTAAAGCGACTGAAAATTCATCTTTTCAGCACCTTTTTCAGCTAATTGATTTACCTAGCAAAAGAAAGAATATTGAAAAACGTTTAATAAATTACACATTTGAATTGTTTGAAAAACAAAATCAAAAAAAAATATCACCAAATGACGAAGAAAAATATGGTCTTTGTCCAAGTTAAAACATCGTGTCACAAGTCCAAGAGTACAAAGTGCAAAATTGCGTGAGTTCATGTTAGAATCGTTGCCACGTCTTTTGTATTATTCAGATCTGGCCATCAGTGACTGCTTGCAAATGTCAGAAGAATGTTGCCAGGTAAAAGATTTAAATGAAATGATTAGGTTATTGCAGCAACTGACAAAGCCTTCTGTAAAAAAAATCATCAAAATGTTGGAGAAAAGTTTGATTTGATTATATCGCCTTTGAAGGAGA
The DNA here is from genome assembly GCA_019455685.1 of Philornis downsi. Classification (NCBI taxonomy): domain Eukaryota; kingdom Metazoa; phylum Arthropoda; class Insecta; order Diptera; family Muscidae; genus Philornis; species Philornis downsi. The sequence continues at coordinate 354,866 of JAHXMU010000668.1, forward strand.
CTTTGCAAATGTACATGGACGGATCTAGCAAAAGTTGTTCTCTCACTTTATATCATTCCTTTAGTTTCCCTCACTTTATTCAATGCCATGTTATTGTTCTATAGCAAAGGCTATAAAACATATTTAAATTTCTTCCTCTTTTCATAATAATCCGTAATTACCTTAAATTATAACAACAAATGCCCATGCCTTTCCTCTGATTTCTCTAACAAAAAGATCTTAATGATGATTGTTATTATAGAGCAAATGAATAGAAAACGAAATCCCGGCATCGGTCGAACTTAGAGGTCCAAACTGCTACGCAAACATGAAGCCAGTTCATGGGAACAATAGAATTCAATTTGGAATTCTCTTTATGGATTTTATGCCTATTGTTTTATATAGAGCACCAAAAGGAGGTGTTGGAGCAGACAGAAAACTGGCGAAGGACTATGGGCTGTGTGATACCAAGAGGACGGGAGTGGTCCTGCGGTGGGTTGTCTAGCAGATGGTTTGATTATGTTGGGTGGCACTGACTGGCTCAATGTTCGAATGCTTGAAATGTATGAATAATACAATAATGCTTTGCAACAAACAATATAAAATTAATGTTTTACATCAAAGTAAATAATTTGTCATGTTACAATGTTGCTGTGAGGGGAGACCGTGTCCGTTTGTGTTTGTGGCGTGTCTGTTTATCTATCTGTGTAAAGGACTTCTGTGTGTGTCCGTGTGAACAGGCGTAATGTTCACAACATGTTTGGAATTTGTAGCCTAATGATAATGAAACAAGTGAAGAAATATATTGTGAAGGGTCATGGTCGACCGTAAGTTAAAAACGCGAAAAAGAATGTATATACAGGGTGGACCATAAGGGTGTTGGTGGTTTAAATATTCAATTTCTCGGTAACGCGCGGCTCGGGGTGGCTGGGGGATATGTTGTTCGCTGCGACGCTTCCTGGAAATTTAGTCGCCATGGAGCCGTACACGGGAGTGCAGCGTGCATTTTGTGTCCGAGCGTATTACGAAAGCAATAAATCAGTGATTACTGCACGACGTTTGTATCGGCATGAACACGGTTTACACGATTTAAGTGAAGTTCCAAGCGCCAATGTGATACGAAATGGATACGAAATGGATTAGAATGTTCGAAATAACCGGCTGAACAGTACCAATTACGGTTCGTGGTCGCCCAGTTTCTGCAAGATCAGCCGACATTGTGGAGCGTGTTCGTGTTTCAGTTCAACGAAATCCTCAACAGTCAACACATAAGAGAAGTCAGTCTTTGGATGTCAAAAGAACAACTTTACGACGAATTTTGAAACGTGATTTGCATTTGAAGGCTTATAAGATTCAGATAGTCCAAGAATTAAAACCCGATGATACCAATAACCGACTTAACTTTGTCAATTTGATGCTAGAGCGGTTCAACAAAAGGGGGGATATTGTGTGGCCCCCCGTGTCCCCGATCTCTCTCCATGCGATTATTTTCTTTGGGGCTACCTCAAATCGGTAGTCTACGAGAATAATCCGACCAATTTAGAGCAGTGGAAGAGGAACATTATTCAGGAAAGTAACAAAATACCGAGAACAACTTTTCAACGAGTTTTTCAAAATTTGCGACTTCGGTTCCAAGAGTGTCAAGCAGCCGAGGGAAGCCATTTGGACAACATTATTTTTAAGTCTTAAAAATTCCCATGCTTCTACTTTTTAAAAATACAAATATATTTTTTTTATGTTTCGTAGTTTTTTTTTTTTAATTGAATATTTAAACCGCCAACACCCTTATGGCCCACCCTGTACATATCTTAGGTGCGCAACTAAGTTCTCGATGTTTTTTTTTATAAAAATTCAACTTTATTATAAAAACATGTTTACAAATGATTCATTGAAAGTATTGCCGTCACGGTAATACTATTCATTTTATGAGGCTATCCACGAATCTAGCCATTCCTTGATGTCGCATCGATGATGACATCGCAATATCTAGATGGGGTAAGACTTTTCAGTGTTTCCAGGCAGGTTTTAATGGACTTGGCCACGTGAGGCCAAACGCTGTCATGCTGAAGAATCACTTTTTGGTGCTTTTCCGCGTATTGTGGGCGTAATTGAAGTCGATACCGATCCCAAGTGATGGTTGCGCTTGGTTTCAACAGTTCGTAACAAATAACCCTGACCTGGTCCCACCTAATACAGAGCATAACCTTCGCAGCGTGAATATTCGGCCGAGACGACGACGTAGAAGCATGAGCGGGCAGCCCCCATGACTTTCTTTTCTTTGGATTTCTTTAATGAATCCATTTTTCATGACCCGTTAGTTCAAAACATTTTTTTCCGAAATTCGACTTTAGCCTCCTTCAATAGTTGCACAATCAGCCCAACATTTCTTAAACATATTGTAGTTTTTTTTTGTTAAAGGATTTGTCAATAGGGCCAAAGTAGGCTCGATCTCATCATTTAATCTAAATTTGTTATTTGCCATGCCTTTTGAGACTTGCAAACAGAAAATATAGGGTGCCCGATTTTATTGTCATACCCGGCTTTCATTAGTCCCCCTGTCTCCCTCACCAAATTAAACCCGTATATTGCTTTTAAATGATAAAAAACATGCTCCGAATCAATAACACGTTGATGTTATTGATCCACTGTTAGCAAACGCGGTGCCCATTTGGACAATATCTCTGTCATGCCCAAATTTTTCTCATGCAAAATTGAGAATACGTTGCCTTCTGATATCGTTAGGATATCTCCTATGTGAAAAGATTAAAATTATGGTAGGTGCTCCCCTTTTGAAAGGATAATGATGAAAATCTGGTCACAGATACGCAAGGTTTAGTACAAACGTCGACAGAATGTTATCATAACTTGCTTTTTCCGGAAGGCAGTACAAGAGAAGAAATCGCGTCAAATTTAAACGGTGGCATAAACAGCTCGCTATCGAGTTAAAACGAAATCTATATAACAGTATTATGGTTTAAGAACAATCAACTTAGGGGTGTCGATGGCTTCCTGCAGAGCATTTTAAGATTTTTGGCGAAGAACTGGTAATAAGCGCGCATCGCTTCTTAAACGCAATTTGGCCAAGCGAATACATGCTCAGTAACTGCTACCTAAACGTTCTATGTGCTGCGTTTAAAGAGAGTAATTTAAGAGCGTGCGGCAATCATCCAAATTGTAGCAAGATTAGTCTTCTGTCCATCGCATATGAGATCCTGTGGGGTGTATTAGGTGAAAGACTAATAAAGTTCGTTATATCTGATATGATTGGATCTTATTAGTGAAGCTCTGGACATGGTAAATCAAAAACAAACCACAGATGTTCACATTTTTTGGCTGAGTATAAATCTACTTTTGGACTGGGACGATTCAGTAAAAGTTACAATATTTGGAGCCATTGCATTGTACCAAATGACGCCTTAAACCGCGATAATAAGCGATAGATAAACGCCTTAATAAGCGATAGACCATCAAGCGATCTCGTTTTGGCAGAAAATATTAGCCAAAAGTTTCCTGCCTAAACTGATGATGTTAATATATTCGGTCGAAAATTGTTAGATGTTACTGCAGCCTTCTCATACATTGAAAATAATCAGCAAAAACGACGATTTAGCCAATAAGCGAGTACGGAAATAAGTTTTAAAAGATCCATTTGTTTGGGATGCTGCAAGAACGTTGACAGCTATTACTATGGAATAGTGGATAATTTTATTCTCCTCGGCTTCGTCAACGATAAAGTAAATAATGTTAGCCATAGGAGGGAAATATTGTTTGTATGTGCTTGCTATAATTTCTAGAACTAAGCAATCAATTTTAAGCCCCTTTTTCGACGAAAGAAAATCCAACAGTACCAGAGAATATGCCTACATATCTTGTTGCACAGCATTGAATCCTGGATTATGACACAAATGGTTGAATCTTTTCTGGGAGTATTCATTGACGGGCAAACAGGGCGTCATACGAATCATGAGGTTGGTGTTATATGAAGAAGAGTGTTGCTGTTATATGAAGAATGACTTGTATGCCAACATCGGTATAGTATAGCGCGCAAAAGCACAGCGATCTGGCAGGCTCATGTACACTTCAGGACGAAATGGTCTCAACAATGACTGGCTTTATAAATCTATTTGGCTTTATAAATCTACTTGATACTTGAAATAAGAAATACTTATTGACATTTTAAAAACATGGCAAACAACAACAAAATATGTAAAATTGTCGGCATCAGCCGATAAAAGAAAGTTCGCAATGCGAAAGTAACGTAATAATTCTTCAAAACTGAAAGAAAGCTAAGTTAGCTCCAATGCTTGTAGCTGAAAATTATCCGCTTTTCAGAAATATTGAGCTCTTTTTGCTGTCGGTGAATAAAATTGGTGGGGTAATTTTACATCACGTTACAAAACCAATAAAAACAAAGTAAATGTATCCCAGGTTAAATAGTAGATTACAAGAGAGATTTCAAATGCTTAACAACTGATGTCCTTCAAAGTCATATCTTGTCATATCGCTTCTGAACCTGTGTCACAAAATTCTGCCATAACATTATACATAAATGTAGACAATATTCCCCACTGCGATCTTCCATCAGATATTACAAATTGTTCTCTGTTGTTTGTATTAGCAACATCTTTGTAGCAGCATTTCATGTCCTGTAGCGTGAAATGAAAATGTTATTCTCGTTTCAACTCAACTTTTCTGACATTTGCCATGTTCGCAGCGACTTCAGCAACTTTATACTGTTCTACTTTCTCCCTACTGTTCAGTTTTGTTATTCCGCCCAAGTTCATTATTTTGTTTTGTGTGAAAACTTTTCACCTCACACAATCATGCGGAAACATAAAATGTTGAGCAAGGACTATTGTTGCGCTGGGCTGCCAAGGATAAAGAAGAATGGATGCTGTTGATGATGAAGTTTTTCGGTATTGTTGCTGGTGTTGGCAGTTACTACTACTGCTCAAGGCAACTTGCTAACACTTAAATATTAACAGTCAACAAGCCAGCCCATTCGCACACCTTGATGGTTGTTTCAATTTCTCTTCTTCTTGCCATTCCTGTCACTCTCTCTCTCTCTCTGTCTCTCCCTTTCTGCCAGTGTCTAGGTGTAAAATCTCTATGCTATGAACTCACAGCATCAGGACGGAAATTCCAATCAAATTAAATGAAAATTCTATTTATTACATAGTCTGGCTGCAGGGAGAATCGTAATTGTAGGTTGGTAATACGGTAATACTTGCTATGCTTAAGTGTTGCCAGTAATAATTTTAAGTTGCGTTTTAGGATATGATAAATAAATATAAAAAAAAAAAACTAAGTTAATAGGCATTAAGATTAGGAAATATTTTTTCTAGAGAAATTTGGACTGTGTAGATGTTTTTTATTTGGAAAAATATATGAACCCGGAGGCACCTTTCTCAAAGGAAATAGATTTCTATAAAATGTACTCGTATAATGTTAATTGTTGCAGCTTCGAGATTGCCTGAGAATCATTCACGAACGTAAAAATTATCTGCAAAAAACAGCAAATAAATTTTGTAAATATTTTTCTTTCAGGAGGCTGTTGTTTAATTTTCGAAAAAAAAAACTAAAAACGATTGATGTTTGTTTTCAGTACTCTCCTATGACTATACTTTACATGAGTAATGACTGTTGTATACTCGTATTATTGATTTATAATTTACATAAATTTTTAAAACATATAATATAAGAATTTTTTACATATGCTTTGGAAAAACAACACGAAAAACAACGAATGAAAATACATAACTTTTCCAAAACTTAGTTCCTCATTTGGCCCGAAAGATCTAAGAACAAATTTAGATTTTCGAGTTGAAATTTTGGATATTCTTCATTTTAAAAGGTGCCTGGAGGTACATTTTCATAAAAACTTTGCCTTAGAAGATATTTTGTAAAGAGTTTGAAAATAGGTTTTTCTTATGGAATTGTCCGAGTAGATACGAGTATTTTGTTTGATATAGAAAGATAATGTGAAAGATGTTTTTTTCCATGTCGAAAAGTATCTTGGAAGACATCTTTCATATACTCGTATATAGAAAATCCTGGCAGATTATTTTCTTAGAAAAAATATACGGGTGTATGCTTTTCATATAGAAAAACATTTGTGAAGAGACTTTTCTTATACTATACTCTTCCCTATGAAGAGAAATAAATCCTACGGAAAAGTGTTTTGAAAGACATTTTTCATATAGAAGAGTGCCTGTGAATATACTTTAGGTATGAAATAATATTCAGGAAGACACTTTTCATATGAAAAAAATTTCAAGAAATTTAAACAAGCGCCTTGGAAGACACTCTTCATGCAGAGAAATATGTGGGAAGATAAATTCCGTTTAGGAAAGCGTCTGAGAACAAAGTTTGCATATAGAAAAGTGCCTGAGAAGGCATTTTTCATGAACATAAGATGCAGAGGAAATACTCTCCAGATAGAAAAGTATAAGGAGAGATACTTTTCGTATATTAACGTGCTTTCGAATATACTTTTCACTCTTCATATAGAGAAATGTCTGTGAAGATTAATTTCATTTAGAGAAATATCTACCAACATACTTTTCACATAGAAAAGTGCCTGGGAAGACATTTTCCATAAACAAAAGTTACTGGGGGGAAACTCTTCATATAGAAAAGTGTAGGAGGTGATATTTTTTGTATAGGATTGTGAAAATTTCTGAGAATGTACTTTTTATACGTAAGTATCTGGAAAGACACTTTTGATAAGGTGTATAAGTATAGGTATATCATAGGGAAAAGAGCCATAGAAGGGGATTTTTCATACAACATGAAAGTAGTAAAATAACCATATTGTTCTGCGAAGAGAGCCTTCTTTTAGAGATCTTCCTTTCAAATAATTTTTTCTGAAGAAAGCTGTTCGGGAACACAGTTTTTATATGGAAATATATCATGCAGAAAAGTAGAAACTTTATTTAACATACCGTACAGGAAGATACTTTTCATGTAGAAAAGTGTAAGGGAATATATTTCCCTATAGAATAGTGTACGAGAAGGTATTTTTAATATAGAGAAGCGTATGGAAAGACATTTTTTATATAGAAAAGTGAACGGGAATAGATTTTTAATACGGCAATGTGTTTGGGAAGCCACCTTCAATGCGTTACCGCAACATATCATATGGAATAGTAGGCATTTTTCATACAGAAAAGCTTTTGGGAATACACTTTTTCTTTCGACAAATCACCAGGAGTATGCTTTTCATATGAAAAAAGTGTACGCAAAGTTTTTTTTTATATGGAAAGGTGCCAGAGAAGATAATTTCAATGTGGAAAAAGCGATGCTTGCCATACAAAAAATGGCCGGAAATAGAAAATTGCCCGGAAAAATACTTTTTTTAATATAGAACTATTTCATCATGAGAATATGTCCCATATGGAAAATGCTCGAAAAGTCAATTTTGCGTGTAGATAAATTTCGTATAGAAAACCATCTATAGTAATACTTTTCATATAGAAAATTGTCTGGGAACAGGAAACTATCCGGGAAGACACTTTTAATACAGAAATATTTCATCAGGGGCATACTTCCCAAAGAGTTCGAAGAGTCGCTTTTGCATATAGATAAATTTTAGGGAAAGCAAGTTTCTTATAGAAAAACATCAATGGTAACATTTTTCATATAGAAAAATGCCTGGGAACAGGAAACTGTATAGGAAGATACTTTTCATAGAGAAATATTTTATCAGGAGTATTCGGAAGTGTTCGGAAAATCGCTTTTGAATACAGATAAGTGGAAGGTAATTTTCATACAGAAAAGCATCAATCGTAATATTTTTCATACAGAAAAGTGTTTAGAAAAAGGAAACTAATCGGAAAGACACTTTTAATACGGAAATGCTTCCAGGAATACAGAAAAACGTCTCGGAAATATTTTGGCAGGCTTTCTTTGACCTAGAGAAATTACTGGGAAAACTGAAAAAAGAATGTGCTGGACTATACTTTTCATGTAGAAAAGTTTCAGAAGATGTAACTTCTATATAGATACTTCTAAAATGCACTTTTTGTATTGAAAATTACAGTGTGAAAATGTTTCGTGCGGAAAAGTTTTTTCGAAGACTTCTTTCATATGTTAAAATAGCTGACGTGATGCTTTTTAGTACAGTATTTGGGAGAATATAGATTTGTATGGGATAATTTTTGTAAAGCGAAAACTGACCAGAATATTGTCTGGGATTATACTTTTCGTATATGAAGAAATGTGTAGAAGTGCATGGTGGAGCACTACTTTATTAATCTACTTAGAAACATGCAATTTACATTATAGGCACTATGGTTAAAAAGATTTTCATTCACACATCTGCATTACGGTAAAAATTGTTTCCAAGGGTACCCTGTTTGTGTACTTCTATTTACCAATTTTGTGCGATTTGGTAACACTGTTAATTTAACTTCCTTCTCTGACTTACGTCAACGTCATGTTGTTCCCTACCATCTCCATTTTTTTTACGGAATGGTGTTTGTGAAGTGGATCCAACTCACTCGTTACAGTGAAGAAGAGCTGTGGTTGTGTTT
>JAHXMU010000668.1:378893-389007 GCA_019455685.1 Philornis downsi
CTAAATTTCCAGGAAGCGGCGCAGCGAACAACATATCCCCCCGCCACTCCGCGCCGCGCGTTACCGAGAAATTGAAGAATTAAATCGCCAACACTCATATGGCCCACCCTGTATTTATATTTCAATTTTATTTTATATAACTGATTGGTTTTGAAGATAGTAGACCGCCATTGACAGCCGTGCTCATTTACGCGCCTGCGACACTTGATCGGAAAATTATTCAGTGCAGTCTGAAAGGTTGAAGTCGGGATCGGGATCTCAATTATTGTTTTAATGAACTGCTTCAATTCAGTCGAATTACTTGGTTTCGTTTTGTACACCTCTTGCTTGACATAACCCCCCACAAAATAGTCTGGTGCAGTCGGATCAGCTGACCTTGTTGGCCAGCGGAAAGTGGAGTTTCTGGAAATTAATTTGTTTGGGAATTTTCGTTAGAGCTTCGCCAAAACCGGTCTGGCTATGTGTACAGTTGCTCCATCTTGCTGGAACCAAATACTGTTCAAACAGCAACACCATCTTTCAGTAATGGTCCCCATTGGCATTGGCATTGAGTTTGTACCACGATTCGTGCGCCACCCTGTGGTACATGAATTTCCTTCAAATCAGAATTTACTCCAATTCGTAGAATTTACCAAACTTATTAAAAAATAATAAATTTTTTGAATCTTTTATTATTGCAAACTTTTTAAAGAAACCAACGAAAATGTTTCATTAAATTCCCATTATTTCTCTTATAGTGGTATTTCAAGTGATCCCTGGGATTTTGTTTGCTTTTCACACAATCCCGATGAGAAATTTAAAACAAAACAAAAGAAAACGTTAAAAAAAAATATATAATATAAAAATAATAACAAATTGTAATGGGAAATTTTGAGAAGTCATCGTCACCGATGATCGCTGGCAAAGAAAACAAAGAAAAAAAAACTGTCACAAAGTAAACATGAATGAATAATTCTCAAGTGGTTCATTCGACCCTGCATTCATTCCTTCGTCACTCGGTGGAGGATTGAATTTTATGAAAATCATCAGCAAATCACGTCAATAACATTTCAAAATCCCTGTGCTCTCGGTATGAGGGCTTGTAAAACAAATAATGACCTTAGATTTAATTGAAATCACAAAAAAAAAGAAGAACAGGGAGAAACAGAAAAAACGAAAATTGTTCGCATTTTAAATTTTAATCTCATTTTTAACTCGTCACACTTTGTTTTTTTTATTTGTTTAATATTCGAATCTTATTGAGAACTAACAATTGCGCTCCACCCCTGCAAAATGGTTCTGATGCTGTGTGGCTTAATTGATGGGGTTAGGGAGAGAGGCGGGATTGGACGATTAGCAAATAATTCGTAATAAAATTTCGCCATGACTACGTTAAAGCACACGTGCGCTACGCCACGCACCGTTGTGATGGTCTCGTCATTGTCGTCATCGTCGTCATCATTATTGTTTTAATAAACGGGACGACTTTTGTTTGGACTTAGTATTTGCTGAGTACTTAAGTCTTTCTATTGTTGTGTGTTGCGGAAATAATTGTGCGGAATATTGAAATCGTATGTTTGTTTACTTATCCTAAGCCTTAACAACTAAACCTTTCAGGAATTTTTGATTTATTTCTGCAGTGGACTGGGAAGGTGAAATTAAAGCAATCACGCATCCATCACGTATATATGTACGTTTAATTTTGTTTGTTAATTTGTAATGATTGCTGAAATATTTCACCGAACAGTCAAATTTTACGAAATTTTTCTAATTTTTTTTTTTAATGAGAGAGGGAGACTGCAGCTCTTAATGTTACGTACTCTCTGTACATGAGCTAACTAAATTGAAAAAAATTATGTTGGTCCAATCCGGCCAGATAGGTTAGGCTGTAATGTTTCACATATCGCACTCGACAGAGTGTTAAAAGCGACATTTAGTGCTATAACTGGTTAATCAAACTTTAGTATTAATCCATACCTCGATTAACCGCTTAATCGGTTAGTGAAAAGTTTTAATTATTCGGAAATATTTTGGTTCAGCAAATCCGAATAATTTATACAAAATTCAAGCATTTTATGTAAGGAAATACTTATTTACATAAAATGAACTTTCTTATCTTATCCAAAGGCTTCGGTCCTCAGCGCTTCTTTTCCAGTACTTCACACAAAGTTTTGCAAATGTTTGAAAAACCTGGTTCTTCAAACAGTGATTTGGCCTCCATCTTCTGTGCCGCCCATCGAGTTCATTATCCGAAATTTTTCTTGCTGAAGTGTTTGAGTCCATTCGCACAACATGGTCCAGCTAGCGCAACCGCTGTGTTTTCATGCGTATGGCCGCATCAATGTAAATATTTAGCGATGTTGATTTCATATATTTTCCGGAATATTTTTCTGCCAAAGACAGCGAGAGTAGACTTCTCAGCCAAACATCAAGACAAGTAGAACTGGTGTCCGCTACAGTTGGTTTTTTGGTCGTTTAGAGACGGCTTTATCATCTGCTGGCAAGCTTTCTCCTTGTCTCCATACTGAATTCAATAGTTTTATTCACTGGGGCGAGAAAGTAGATGAATTCATTCAAAGTCCCAAATGAGTGGACCCTTAGTTCGCAGGAACAAATTACTTTGGTCTTATCCTCGCACAGTGCCAAACACTTTTACAGATTTTTTTCTCAACGTTTGAGAAGGCTGCAGTAACATCTCGGGGCTTTCTGCGATAATGTCCATATTAACATCATACGCTTGCTGCATTATGGATGTTATTAAAGATGGTACCAGTCGTATTAACTGCAGCTTTCCTCTATCGACAGACGATCAGTATCCGCAGCTTTGGTGATTTTAAGCTTTGATACTGCTATACAAAAAATAAACGAAAAGTTTTAAAAACGTGGTCAGCATTTAGACGGAATGTTTTGAAATTCATTCTAAAGAACAAAAATATATGTATGTATGTATGTGACGGACCGTGGTGCTAAGGCTAGTACAGGCAACTATCGTTCGATTGATCGTGGGTTCAATGTCCGATGCAGTTAACTATAATTACTTAAGCCGCAAAGTGTTACGAAAGTGTAACGAAAACTTCGAGTAGTCGAATAATCAATAAGTTTACTTAATGCTTCTCAAACGGTGGCGTTCAGTATAGTCGTTAAACTGTAAATCACGTTGAGTGTGGGTAAATGTGAGCTCTCCTTTATCTTATACGTGAAATGTAAGGGAATTGTTTTGGGAATATATGTAATAGGCTTTATTGGAGTAATTTGGTTGATATCTTCTTCTTTATGTTGAAAATTTATGATTTGATCTTACTTCATTAATTATGGCTTAAAAAGGAACCTTAAATTAATAGAATTGCTAACAAACAAAACTCTATCAAGACAATAAAGATGGCGCTGGCTTAACTAGGCCTTACTTAATTCGCAAAAATAAAAACGAAAAGTTTTCAAAACAAGATTGGCTTTCAATTTGTTCGCCCTTCAATTTATTGGTTAAATGAGTTTGCGATTACAATTGTATTTCAAAATTATACTCATCATTTTTCATAACCAATTTCTACCACTCCCAGGCAATTTCGTTTTCCCACAAGAATATAAACAAAAGATAAACTGAAGCAATTTCTAAAAAAAAACCCCTTTTACAATTTTGGTTTACTAGATAGAATATGTATGTTGGGTCTCTCTGAACCCCCTTTAGTTATGGTAATTTGCCACTGATTTATTTTGAGGTTTACACGATGTAAACATAAATCAGCTGTTGTTTACATGCAGTCTGATGGCAAATCAATTTGATACGCCCGATAGTTGCCGCTACGAACATTTTTGGCGAAATTCAATTTATTTGTATTATGATGACATTGTCAAATCATAACATGGCAAGAAAACAGCACATACACATTTGGAATTTGTTGTACGAAAATCCATGCAAAAACTGCTAACAATTTAGAATTTATGTCAGCGTACAAGAAAACATCAGCTGTTGTGCTGTTTACATTTAAGCATTAAAATCAATTAGTAATGGTGTGATAGGTAATTTTAATAACATGATATGCACGTTATTTACATGTTAAGTAAGCACAGCATTGCTGGCTATTATCTTATTCTATATTTGTTTGTACGTAAACTATAAATCGCTTCTTGGTAAGCGTGAAACAACAGAACCGTTCCATTCATATTCCAAGCGACGGTTATACAATCAGTCGAACAAGAAAAGCAGCTGCCTGTTTTTGGTTTCCTATCTCACTGCTCTGTTGTCAGTTGTTTAGAACCGAAAGTATCCTTCGCTTGGTATCATTGAATATTCATTGAGATGACGACCAGAGATTCATTCATTCACAAGTTGTACTGTGTTGGGCAAATTCGGGTTTGTTGTTTTTAGACCGTTTAAAATTGCGTCTCAAGGCGCATCCTTTTACTTGTACGACTAATTATTCATAAAAAGCAAGAGGTTAGCCAAAACAAAGCGCAGTCAAAAGTATCATATAACAGATGTTTCTTGATTTCAGGTGTCGGCTAATTATGAATTGAAAACGGCAAAGGTGTCGTGGCGATGGATCAACGTGTGTACAAACATTAACAACCTTAGGAATTGTAAGAACGTGCCAAATTTGAAGAACAATGCAAACAAATCAGCTCTGACAAAAAAGTTGAACACAACAGAGAAGTTTCCGTTAACGTAATTAACAGAATGCTAGATTTGTGTCAACAGATTGACAGAGTAATCGATAACCTTAGGCAAGAAAATGGAATAATAAATATTTCCCGTTAGTGCAAACATTTTTTTTACTGTATTTCCAGAGATGAAAATTGCGTTTAACAGGTAGACAGGCTAAAAGTTGAAGGGGCGTTAAAAGTCGGACAGGGCCGAAGCTCATATACCATCCAACATGAATTATGGCCAGTACTGTCGTAGATATTGCCCGAGTTTATTGTATTATCAGCGGGTATGTTTAAAATATACATACATATATATAAGTATACAATAGCTCGTCTTGAATATACAAAAATCTACTGAAATGTGTTTTCAGCATTTTTCTAAAACCGCGCCCACAATTGGGATGATGCCATTAAGAAGTACATAAACTGTACTTTTCATATATTGCTTTTAATTAATAGACAACGTCTACGATTTAACGGAAAAATCGAAATATCCGAAGGTGGGATAATTTTATATGGACAATTTTTTCCTACTGCACCATTTTTGCCATTTGCAACGGTTGACTTTAATATACCGATATTTGGTATCGTGGAACGTATTTCCACATCAACGTCAACTTTATTAATTAATCAAAATGTACAAAGTTACTCTATTTATACTAAAATTACTTATTCTAGAAAATGCTACGATATTTCAGAGAAACCACATACTTTTCATAATGGGTGCAACAAAGACAAACATATTTACAGAATAGTGTTGTTTATCATAGACTTAATTCTAGAATGTTCTTATTTACATAACAAGTGAAAAGGAGATAACAATAGACTATACCTATATAATGGGAGCGAGAGGATCAAACATAACTTATTGTCGTAAACGTAATTCTAGAAAAGTCCTATTTACAGATAGAGAGAAAGAGATTACATATATCATACTTGAATGTTCTGGGAGCGGTTTTGATGATCTTTCTAGAATATACTCTTAGACAAATTACACTCACATACCACAGGTATACCGACTCGACGCCAGACGTACCGAAAAACAGCACCATTTATTATGACGTATAATATGGAGATGCGTATTTATACCTTCTCACAAAGGAATGAAGGTTTATATTACTAGATAAAACAAATATGTAACACCCAAAACGAAGCGCTTAATGTACCGAACATCTTTTGACCGAATGTGTTTCAACACTGTTTAAGTCGATTAAACGATGTCCGTCTGCCTGCTTTATATGTAGCCAAATTTGGTACAAGTTAAGCGTTTGACAAGATAGGGCCAACTAAATCGTCTGTAAAATTTTCCCATAAATTCAATCAATACAACGGAACTGACTGTTATGTTTTCGACAACATTTTCGATTAATATTAAATTACATTATTTTTGTCAGCGTACTGTTTTGTTTAACTGAATGTACCGTTTTCTCGATTTACAGATCTGGCATCCCTAATCACACTCCATAACTACATACTCAACTTCAGTTCGCGTTTTCACCTTTTCCCGTTTGGTCTTTCTAATAACCGGCCGCCCTTTGGAAGACTCGAACTCGGTCTAAATGTTGTTAAATTGTTGGAATTTTTGCATCACAATAAAGCTTATCAATTGTGTAATTGGAATATGCAAAAATTTTGCCTGTACGCAATATTAGCATTAAGAAAATTGAGTGTGAAGTTACTGCAAATTTGTATGAAGTTCATTGTGAAAAGAATCAAACGAGCAAGATCTTGATGGAATGCATAAGTGTGGGTGTGTGTGTGATGTAAAGAAAACTAACGAAATTATGAGATACAGCTGAATTACAGATGGCGTTATTATAGTCGTGATAAAAGAGCGTAGAAGTGTTGCTGTAAATATTACGAACGACAAAAAGAGTGGGGAATAGCAATAATTGTTATCGGTGCTGCTTTTCCATGATTAATTAGTTCCATGGATAATTATCGAGTTATTGGATGAAAAAGGTAAGAGTATTTTTGATAGCGTCAAGTCGTATTTATTGATGTTATCCATAATGTTATTATTGCTAGTCGGTTTAGTTAAGTACATTTTTATAGATATGTTTTATATATTTATTGATCATTCAGGTTAGAATATGGATATAACTTTTTGAAGTTGCTATATGTTAAGCTCTTATTTAGAACATTTATATAGACATACATACATACATACATGTCGCTGAAATTTATTTGGGCTCCAGCAGATTATTTGCGTTGTGTTTTCTTGGCAATATCCCCTAAAACAGAAAATCAGGTCAAAGTTTCATGAGACGCCTTAAGGGCCATGAGTATTAAAAAGCTCTGTTCGATAGAATCGCCGTAACACGATGCCCAATGATGCAATTTAAACGAATTTAACTTTTCATGTTATTAGATAATTAAAATTATTAAAAATTAAAATTAACAAAATTGAATAATTTTGTGAATGTGGTCAAATATTTAGAATGTAAATTTACCTAAAGATGTACAACAATTATGTAAATCTTTAAGAAACTTCTTAAAACTTAGCATAATGTTTTGGCAGATCGTAGCATAGAATTGTAAATTGGCTATATCGACAAAACGGTATTGCTATTTCTCATAAAAAAATGATCGATTTTCCGAAAATTATTTTTTCCTGTGTTTCCTTATTCGTGCACTGTAGTAATTTATATTTTTTTCCATTACATTGGCATATACTCGTAGTGCTTAGAATAATCTAATCCGGTGTAAACCAAATGAACTAGTATTACACGACCAAACTGTAAAGATTCGGTTGCTGTGTTTTTAGTTTTATTGATTTAATTTTAACTTCAATAGATATGCCTACACTTCGGACGGCAATGTAACATCGGTAAGTTGTGGTTTAAACGTCGGTGAAGGTTTTCAAAATATCACATTTTATATGTGATAGGTGGCGCGAAAGTCAATTCAGTAAAAATGATTCTAATATAACCAACAATGCTTTTTCATAATTCTTGCCATTCGAAATACTTCTCTACTAATACTGTTTCGCAGAGGATACACGAGTATTATTTCGATAAAGCAGCAACAGGACAGCTGATAGTATATGACAAAAGAGTCTATCACCCCGCATAAAAATAAAAAGTATCATACATTTGGAGACCTTATACCCAAGGATATTTTCAGACCTTCCAGAAGGACCGTTCCAAACGTCAGTTTAAAATATGTCGTCAGCATATCATCAGAACTTGAAGAATTCTTGCATAACCTTCATGAGATATTCCTTAAGATGACTAATCAAGATGATGTGTGTTGGGTATCGTGGTTAATGTATTTTACACTAATTATGCCCTGCATTAAAATGATTGCAAAAATCACTTGGTTACTTGCTAACATAACCAACTCGATTTGAAATTTCCCTTTTAACATTTCTAGGGGTTGGAAATATGAAATATGTTTCTCATCACACAATTTTAAAATGATCCCATGTTTCCGGTCACAGCAATCAATTTGAATTATTGAAAAACTAAACACCGTGCGAAATTATTTTCCGCCTTGCGTCGCAAATATTTGCTGAAAATGAACAAACACAATTTCCATAAATCCTCAAATATCGAATCAAAAATATTATTCACACCATTTCTGACATGTTGAAATATTGCAAACATTAGCTCAATCAGTCTTAGAGCAAACACAAGGATTTGACACATTCTCTCTACTAAATTGCGACCACAAGGTACAGGGAGATGACGGCAGAGTTTGTGAGCTTTCCATGCTTTAGAAGAATTTAATTAGAATTTTATTACTGTATGGCATTGTGCAGCAAGATAATCTTAAAAGCAAAGCACTTAGCGATTATCATAACCTCATAATTATTATGAACGCGAACGTGTTGCTTCCAGCTCACACTCTCGACTCACTCACCTCACCATAGCCGCCACCACCCCAAATGCTGAGAGGGTGGATATGGCCAAGCCTAATGAACTCTAAAGGGTTTGATGCCACACACTCACATCGTCCTTAGACATTTATTTGTGGCACTCGTTCGGTTACTGCCAACGCGTGTATGGCATTTTTATTGCATATTAATTATTGTTAACCTTTCGCCAGTACAAAGGGAGAGGAGGAATTTACCAAAACGAAAATGGATGGAGGGGGAGAGATCTATAAGGGAAGCTGGCAATTGAATAGGATTTAAACATAAGTTTACACATTGCAGATTAATTCGTTGATAATCTGACAACAGACTCAAGAGCGAGACTACAACATTTCCAATTGAAAGTGAGATTGACATTTGAGCATTTACATTTGAGAAAATGTTATATGAAATTTTCCAATTACATTTATGAACATTTCGAATTAGATTGGGATATTTAAATTTATGTTTGAGAAAATTACGAATCAAATTTAGAAAACTCAAAATAAAATGGGAAAAATTTTATGCAAAATTCGAGAAATTTTTAAAAGGAATTCAGAAATTTTTAAATAAAATTGAGAAATTTTGCAAAGAATGTCATAAATGTCTGCAAATGTTTGTTTGTTATAGTTTAAATGCAATTTGCAATATCTTTGTAAAAGTCTACAGGCATATCCTGGATTTTCAAAATTGCTGGTGAAAGGTTGTTGAAAGCTGGTTGGCTCTGCTACAATTTGTAGCAGCTACTGGAGTTTTTAAAGTATCAATTTTAGTTTTCAAGAGCACAACCCTCTGTTTCCTGTAACCGTTGGAGTACTTCTATAGATTTAAGATGAGTTTAGATTATTGACCAAATAAACACAGTTGGATTTAAAGGGGGGAACAAGAAGTTTCTAAAGGTCAAATTCCAACTCTCAATAGCAATGAGAAATTCTCAATTTCATTTCAAATTTCCCAATTTCATTTAGAAATTTGCGAATATCATCTACATTTTTCTCAACTTCGTTTGTAATTTTCCCAAATATTAATTGACAATTTTTTAGAATTTTCTTAAATGTTAAAGAAAAAACTAAATTTAATTTTTTTTTTCTCAATTTCAATTAATAATGATGCAACTAAAATTGAGGAAATGCAAAAGTTAGCCTAACGAAATACTATATAATATTAGTAAAAGAATATATAATCGCTATGGAAAATATCATAATCAGTACCAAAATATGACATTTAATAAATTTTTATGGTAATTTGAATATTTAGGCCTTAATCTGAAACATTCAGAGTCATATTAATAATAATTTACATAATCTAATGAATTGTCTACTGAAACATATTTTTAGAATTTTTCAATATTCACATCCAGAATTAGAACGGTGTCATTTAAAAGTGTATGAATTGAGATAGTTTCTACATGGCATATATTACTTTTAATCTATATATGTATGTATATATAAAAATCAATTGCTGTGCGTTAGTCTCGCTAAAGCTCGAGAACGGTTGGACCGATTTGGCTCATTTTGGTCTTAAATTATTGGTAGAGTATTCCGGAAGGTTCAAAAAGGTTTTATTTGAAGTGATAGATGGCGTTGGAGATGAGATTTTTGCAATTAATTTTTTCTTGAATTTTTTTTTTTTTTT
>JAHXMU010000668.1:399346-418216 GCA_019455685.1 Philornis downsi
TCTGTTAAAATTTGCCCCAATACCAGAAGATGGGGAAGGATATTGTTGTAATATATAGTACAACAAACTTTCGACCTAATAATAATGACGATGATGAACTCGTTTTTGTGAATGAACTCCCCATCCGGAACATTTGATTATATTCGTTATTCCTTTCACTTTGGGTGAGGGAGGGAGGACCGAAGAAGTTCATATCCAGTCCATATTTTATGATGGGAGGAGATTTCGGTATACAATTTGTATATTTAGCTTAGCATAGAATTCTCTGTTAATGTCTTACCCAACCAGGAAGTGTCATTAAAAATCATTAATCGAAACTTTTTAACACGTGCCCGATGGATAACTGACTTAAAGCGTTAATGTGAACTAAACTCAATTAAAATGTCCTAACATTTTTGTTATTGTAGTTATTTTTGCTAGTCATGATTGAGATGCTACAGCAATTTTTAGCTGATTCAATGTTGGTAATAATTTTGTAAAATTTTGTAAAGTTTTAAACATGCTTAGTTAATATAATACAGGGTTACGCTATGTCACCAAAGTGATGTTCTTGTTTTGGGGATGCATGATCCTTTCAACTATAGATTACACTAGATACATGTTAACAAATCCTTGTAGGACAAAATGCTTTGTAGCTACAATTTATTACAGGCATGCCAAGTTCTTACTTTCCTATTCGATATTATAAAGATGAAAATCATGTATTAAAAAAAAATGATAATTTTGGTTCAAGGATACTCGTCTCACTTACCAGCGACCAGAATAGGAATTTGCCTATATTATATATCGCACGTGGAAAATTAGCACAACACGACCAACCGCACAACATAACCCAGTGAACGCAGTCGCTATATTTTGATGCGCTTGTCCAAGCCGATGTCGGTATACAGCTCACACAACTCACAATTCTTAGGACGTCGACATTTTGCATTAACAATGATGGATCCACATATAATTCTCATCTTCTCCCGGAGAGTCACGAACTGTCCCTTATATCAAATATCCCTTATATCAAATTCTAGGATTCCGAGCCGTACAGGACAATTAGGGCCAGTAGTTGGTATTTTTGTTCGTCGAGAGAGGACTTTGGTATTAAAACGCTTGCCAAACCCATAGTCATTCATCTGCTCAAGCAATACTTTCCACCTATTTATAAATCTCATAGTGTTACCTTTATTGACGGCTGAGTCGAGGCATAAAAGCATAATTGTCAATAATTAGAAAAGATCAGAAACAAATAATCTGGTCTTACCCTTGTTTACAACCGGGCCAAATTTTACCTCTTTCATCTCTGCGCTTAAGCAATACATCTCCTGTTTTGATGGAGATTTAAACAATTTATCAATTTGCAAATCCAATAAGTGCTTTCAATTTGCACACTCTTGGATTTTAACAGAAAAGTGTTGCTGCTCTTAAACATGTCGTAAGGTTAAGGTTACCGATTTGACCCCCATCTAATAAATTGAATAATAATGAATTGAGTCTTAGGATAAGAATGTCAGTTTGGCACAAGATCAATTGGTCTATTTAGCCTCAGAAAGTTGTAATTAGTTGCAACAAAACACAATTGAGTTACCTTACATTTAGATTACATTATGTTACATATGAATTGGGGTATTTTTGAATATATAGGAATACGGATATGGATATTGGCAGCATATTAAGTCATGGGCCCACTAAGATTTTTGTCAGTTTTTACCAAAAGCTTCATGTCAATCTGTGTCATCCTTCAAAGGCGTATAAGTTTCGCAAGAATATCAAACACAACTATGGCTTCATAAAATTTTTAACGTATCGAACTTTATAGTCGACAAAAAGCTAATATGGTGTCTACCTGTCTTTACTGTATCTTCCATAGTATTTTTCGCAGCGTATATATTTGGTCACTCGAAGGCTGGCAAGGTCTAAACCTCTGCGATAAAATCCATTTCAGTCAGATAGAATGAACTTTAGTCTTTCACATATCACACTCGACAAAATCTTACAAACAATGAGTAAAATACTGATAGCATGCATTCTTTGACCCAATCGTGTTTCAAATCTAATGCATTTCTACTATCAGCTCATTGCATAATTCTGCCGCTAGATCATCGGCAACCGCTGCATTTTTGTCCCTAAGCCGTTATATTGCCGTTCTCACATCAGTTTGGGTCGATGCTAGGAAATCTGTGCTATCGTCAATAATTGGACCGTTTTTCATTTGTGCCATTTGGAACTAGCAATTTGTACCCTCAAAAAAAAAAACTTGTACTGAAATTGGGTTGAACACATACTCAAAATAAATATACCATATCCAAATTTAAAATTTCCTTGAAACGATAGGGTGAAGGTTAAATTGACGTAATTTTACTTGATTTGATTATGCGTAAAAACAGTACGTACTTGAAGTAAGTACGCAAATTTCCTCGAATAATTTTCTTACTTATTTTGAGTTAGGAGGTACTTGACGCCATATGAAGATCAATTTTACTCAATTTCAGTTCGTTTTGGCTCAAAATTAGTTTTCTTTTTTTTTTTTTTTTGAGTGTGGAGAAGTTTTCCTGATAATAACACTCTGTGTATGTGTGTTATGCACAGGCCTCTAAACGATTCATCTGATTGTGAAGAAATTTTGTCTGCTTATAACTTGAATGTCTGGGATTGATTTTAGAGAAGCCATCCTTGATATCCATGAAATAACCTGCCAAAGTTTCTATATAATAACTTTATAATTGGTATAGAATTCTATGCTAATCACGCAGATATACAAAAAATGTGTATTTGAAATTTTGTCGCTTATCCCTTGAATGTCTGGAATTGATTTTAGAGAATCCATCCTAGATATCCACGAAATATCCAGCCAAAGTTTCAATATATAATAGTTTTATAATTGATATAGAAACGTTTGAGATGACAGAATTTCGGGCTATCTTCTGAACATTTAATGGTTTCATCCTATGATTCTTCTTGGGATGAGAAATCACATTGCGCAAGGACCTCCCTAGAAACAATTCCAGCTATCTAAGGAATAACATCATAAAGTTTCGTCATAATCGGATGGGCAGTAGAGAAACGTAACACACAGACAACTTATGTATGTTTGTGAGTTATATATATACTCCTGTACCATTCAATGGATTCTAATGGAATTTTGGTAAATAGTTCCCTAGATATCTAGAATGGTTTCGAGACTTCTAATGTTTAGTTGTGTATAAAATCTTTTAGCCCAATCTCCTACAATTTGCTCCAGATATTACAAACAGCAGTGTTAAATCATTACCCTCTGTATCACAATTGTTTAGGGCATAAAACGCATAACTACGTTAGAAATTTTCAAATTTTTAGAGAAATTCCGTTTACTGCTCCGAATTTACTTATGTTAACAAACTAATTAATCAATAAAGAAATATGAAAAGATTAATTTTCTGTCGCACTTGGAAAATATGAGTAAAACCTTTGCCGTAATTTTGTACCTCTGCCCGCCATTGGAAACTGGCGTAATTAATTTAAGGTAAATTTAGGATTATTCGATTATTGAAGTAAATTTAGGAAACCGAAGACCTTTGTTAAAGATCACAAATCTTTAGATGATTTTTATAATTTATCACCTAAGATGAATTCGATTTGAAAATGTGATTGATTGAATATTATTTCTGATCATTATTTTGAAAACCTATAATTGTTATTCCTGAGTTTTACAACAAAAATGAAAATAAAAATAATAATAATAAAATATAGCAAAAATCAGAAAAATTATTAGCGAGGAATTTGTTTATATAAATGTTATAACTATTACGGCCCGTTGTTCAGATTTCTATAATCTTTCATATAGAAGACGTTTTCTTAGATTTAATTTACTGATCTATGGATATTTGAAAATGTGTTCCTGTGTTCAGACTAAATCGACCTTCAGCTAACTTTTTGACTGTTATTTGACTCATATTTTTTTCACAAACTATAAACTATAAACTTTTTCAAAAAGTTATGCGATCATAATAATATATTTTCAATTAAAGAAAAAATGCAATTTTGAAATATTCCATTTTAGAGATCTGCTGTGCAGCCGCAATAGCTAATGGAGCATCCCATCTGAGAATTTAAGCCGGTAAATACTTGAGTTAACTCTTTATGAAATTTCATCAAAATGGGACAAGTCGTTTAGATCTCAATTCTCCCCACTTTGTCCCAAGACAAGTTGGGAACACACAAAAGTTTATTACTTCCTGTAATTGCTTTAACAAATATGGTTTTAAACAATAATAAGGTCGTCATTTCAAATTGCATTTTTTCTGTCTTATTCCCATTTTGTTAAATATTTTTCCAGCCGACAGTTATTCCCTCAATTACCTAAACAATTTCAAGTTCCACTCCATATCATTTCATGTAATGTAAACCAAATTCATTGCAACTACACGGCGAATGAATGATTCGTTCTATTTTGAGGATTAATGTCAAGAATTTCATGAACAAGAATTTACAATTTCACAGTGTCAGGGCAATTTTTCGAATTTGAAATAGAAAAAAACAAATTTTAAAGGTGGCTTATAAAAAACAAATGAATCCAGCCAATCCAAAAAGGACTTCATTGTACAAATTGTAAAGTAAAAACAACAAGCATTTGTTTGTAATAATCTCACTTCATGCAATTGATTTATCACGCTACTCACACCTTAGCGACGAGAGTCAATGGCAAAAATAACATACGTTTTTCAACAAAACAATAAAGACTACTTTTAAATTTGAAATAATTAAAGTGGATATCGTATCACTCCCAACAGGATTACAAATGGAATTGTTTAAAATTCTATACCAGTGTAGTCATAATCCTTGTAGAATGCCACTATATTAGATTATCATACTTCCATGAAACAAACAGAATATGTTGTACGAGTATGTTCCTTTGTCCTCATCCCTTTGCTGGGTCGATTGTTACATATGCCCTTACGAATATCTCACTCATCCCTCACTTTATAGGGCTCCGAGAATCACAACAGAGTAAATCACCGCTGTTGAATTTCGCTACCCATCGCTTCGCTTCTACGTTAATCCGTTCATCCGCCTTTGGCTCAGTTAGTATCACCCATCACCATCTTAGCTGCATTAGCAACAACAGCAGCAATTTCGATACTTATTCGCATTTAAAGCATCGAAACGTCACTTTGGGGCGCAAAACTGCATTGGAAACCAGAATGAACTAATATAATCGCGAAGGATTTCACAGCACAGTGGTTAAGATTGTTTTATTGTGTAAACAAAAAGTTGAGAAAATCTAACAAACTGTATAAATTTGTCGAAGACATTAATAAGGTTCAGCAATATTGTGCAATAAACCAGTACAGAAATTTGAATTAAATTAACTGATTTCCATGTACCTTCAGCCAACCTCCTTTTGCGTTGGTGCAAAAGTCTGAGAGGTGCAAGAAGAGTTACCGGATCTCTTCGCTAGTTTTTTATAAAAAAAAACCAAGCGCAATAAAAGAAGCGAAACTATAACTTCCAGAAATCCTCCGCTTACAAATTATAAATGGATCACTGATTTTTGATAAATCGTTCAATTCGCATGTGTGGTACCAAGGCGACGCTATGCAGCCCATTTTTCCTCTCCGTATTAAATTAACTAAAAGCCCGATGCGACCAGTCGTTGTGCTATGGTTAGTACATGTGACTAGCATTCGCATGATCGTGAGTTCAATACTCGACACAGCCAACTATCATTATTTGGGCGGTGATCACCCCGATGACTCTGACGGACACCTGAAGCTGTCTAGTAATAAAAATCGTCGAGTAGGGAAAGTTCAAAAATAGAGTGCGTGTAAGCTTACAGAATGCGAGAAACACTCCTAATCTTAGTAAAAGGATGCAAGAGAATTTGTTTTTTAATGCCTACTGTGTGTTAGTTTACACTCAATTTAATGTATTACAATCAAGGAAATGAACCCGAAGAGAGTAAATGTATAAGAATACAAGTCACTCTAGAAACATGTAACTGCTGCCACATTCGCATTTGGTTTCAGCAGCTTTCCTCATCAAAAAGAGTAAATATACCAGAGGGCAAATGCAGCCGCTGTTTTTACCTATATATTCAATTTAGTGTATTAGAAAGTAAATGTGTAAGAATACAAGTCACTCAAGGAACATGTAACCGCTGTCACATTCGCATTTGGCTTCAGCAGCTTTCCTCATCAAAAAGAGTAAATATACCAGAGGATAAATGCAGCCGCTGCCTTTATACTCAATTTAGTGTATTAGAATGAAAGATATGAACCCAAAGAGAGAGTAAATGTATAAGAGGACAAGTCACTCAAGGAACATGTAACCGCTGCCACATTCGCATTTAGCTTCAACAGCTTTCCTCATTAGAAAAGTAAATATACAGGATTAAAAATGTAGCCGCTGTCTTGTAAGTTATAAAGAAAACTGCTGAATATGTCAGCGGTAACATGTTCCTAGCGATCAATACGCTATTCTCTCGCAACAATAAATATACAAGATGAATGATTTATCCTCTTATACATTTACTCTCTTTGTCCTCATAACTTACATGTTCGTAACAATAACTCAAATGTGAGTAGAGGGAGATATTAAAAAGACAGCGGCTACATTTGCTCTCTTGTACATTTACTTTCTTTAATGAATCTATGTCGATTTCTTTTTTAAATTCTACCATACAATTTTACCGTTCTACCAAAGCAATTGACAAAAATTTAAGTAGTTGCAGTCTACGAATTATTGGAAATTCAATTTCAATATTTCGTTTAATTTATATGTGAAGTATCGGAAGGGAAACGGCTATGCTGCCTTTTCATTCTCCAACCTTAGTTCACCAAATGCATGATGTATGAACTGCTTGAAAGATTTATTTTTATGGCAAGTACTAAAAGAGACGAAATTACTTGGCCAACTTTCTTCAAATTTTACAGAATAATCAATGCTATCGCTGTATTTTTAAGGTCGCTGTATTAGGACGTCAATAAAGCATCGGTAACAATGATGGCTTTATATATTTTTTGGAATGTACTTTTTCCTGAAGACTTTTATAATTCATCCAATTGCGTAAGACTTTGTACCATGCCACAAGGTAGGTATGACTTATGTCTGGTATGTTTGCATTTGTTTTTTTTTATCAAAAGGGGGCTTTGCCATTAAATCATTTGCCAAGTCCAAGCAATAAGCTTTTCCTAATCTTCAGACTGATTTCATTAGTTTTTTTTCCATGGCTAAGCCGATTTATATAAATTCATACATCATTACAAGATTTAAATTATCAAAGTTGACGCAGCTGCGAGTAGATTCTAAGTCATTTGAAATAAATAATTTGGTTTCTATTCGTTGACGACCAAACCCATTTTCGTTGACTCCTTTCCAATGCTTGCGGTGGCTGTAGTAACATCTTGCAATTTTCAGCCAATGATTTGTAAATTATTAGCATACGCAAAAAGTATGGATTTTGTTAAAAACACTCTCGGAAGTGTTAAATACAGCTTTCCACAATAATCATCTTCAATATTACATTAAAGAGATGCCACGATAAGCTAACACCCTGTCTAAATACATGTTTGTTGTAAAACGTTGGTGGACTATTTTGCTTTTTTTAGCCAAAAACTTCGGGTCACTCAATTTCATCCTGAAAAGAGTTATAAAGTCGGCTATGGTTTCATTAATACTTTTTACTGTTGCATCGGACTGGTGAAGCCAACTTTCAAATTGAAAAAAGGTGATAATTTTGAATTTGTTTTTCTTTGGATTTTTATAGGATTTACAGCAGCATGAATATCTGGTCACTGATGGTTCTAGTAGACCGAAATATCTTTCATATATCACAAAATCTTACAAGCGATGGCTATAAGGCTGGTACTGCAATTTTTGGTACTAGTGTCAATCGTCTTTTTTGAATACAGAACATGAAACCTTAAAATTCTAATCATTGACCATGCATTCCTCCAGCCAAATCGTGTTTCGTATGTACTGATATTCTGATCTTGTTTTAGTTCGTCGCTGGCAATCTTAGACATGACAAGTAATGGCATGGCTTGTGCTGCCACCCTGTAACATATGGAAGTGCTCTCCGCAGGATTACAGGACGCTGTGTATCTGTGATCAGATTTCCATTGCTGTCCTTATAGAAGGAAAGTCTCGTTTCACCTGTATCGCCGCTTTCCTGCTCTTTCCAGATCATTTGTGCCGCCTTAAAAATCGGTGTTAAATGCTTCTCCTTGTAGTGATCCCTCACAGCACGCATTACAATTTGCTGCAGCGTTGCCATGTATGCAGCATTCTTTTGTTCAGATAAAACACGAAATTTTTCGCCATACCAAGGATGGTTAGGTCAGGTTAGATCAGTGTGGTAGTCTGAACAGACAGACAGACACTTAGACTGTATACTCCATTGTAATACCACGGAAACTAGAGATATGGATATCCCTAGTTTCATCCGTTAAACCATCCTGAGCGCCTCAAGAAGCTCTTAAGTCGGACAGTATCTACATCATTCAGATCTCCTAGGTCCCTAAAGAAATAAGAGCCTAGTGTTGATCCCCGACTTTTCGCCAGGGCGGGGCAATTGCAGAGAAGATGCTCTATTGACTCCCCACAGTTCCTGCAGAAGTCACTAGTCGCAACCCTCAATCTCACTGCATGTCTTCCAATCAGGTAGTATCCCGTCATGACGGATACAAGCAATGAGACGCCGGGTCTTGATAGCGACAGCAATGTATGTGAACGCTTCAGATGTAGGCGAGGCCACATCTGTCTGGATTGTTTACAGCCTCGGATAGACCCTCACTTACCATCTGCAACTAAAAATACTCTATCTCGCAGTAGGAGCTTGCAAGTGACCAGAGGACTCCGTGTCCATGGACTCTAACTCGGCTGGAGTTTGTAAGGTTGTCCCTAGTCTAGCTAGTTCGTCTGCTCTGCAGTTCCCCTGTCCCTGTAGCCCGGCACCCACACAAGGTGAATGTTGACATGCTGAGCCATTCCGTTAAGAGATCTGCGGCAATTCAGGATCCAAGGGTTGCCCGAGCACAATTTTGTGGACTCAAATACAGTTTTTGTGGCAGTTATCGTTAAATAAGCAATATATTGCAATTGTTTATCACGAACATCAGAGTTAGGGAAGCTTCGTCATAGTATTTGGGAGCGTTTGTAGGAGTAACTAAGCTAAGCGTTGTCTACCTCTATTTGTACTTGATTACTCACGTTTTTCGCTCATTGCAAAGACACTTCCACACCACAGTGCCATTGTTGCTCACTGTCCTTTGCATCTCATCCATCTCACGATAATGAAACAAGCGGCATTGAACAAAAAAACAACAATAAACACCCAACTGGTTTAATTGCAAACAGAGGAGGAATGTACATGTGTATGCAAAAATGAAAACTCGCGCACACATCAGCGACATCGTCATCGTCATCATCATCATCGTCACCGTCGAAAGGAAAGAACGTTTTATCTATGAGCGATTACGAGGAGATTTTCAAATGCAACGACGACAAAATGCCCGAAACCGCCGAAACAACAACGGCACAGAAAAGAAGACAAATGCAACAAATAACAAGCAACAACATTGACGATATGAACTCCCCAAAGTCAACAATCACCACAAGGAAGCACCAACGAGCTCTCACACTCGCACACACATTCACACGCATGGCAAAAATTATTGCGGTGGGGAAAAGTGCGGAGATAAAGTGCTTTGGGGCGTATTTGAAGTTGGGCTGTGATTTTGTTGTTGCTTTTTTCTTCTTTTACGGGTTCTTATTTATTATTCATTTCAATTGTCCTTTTCATGTGGACCTTCCACCTCGCTCTCTCCCTCTCACTCTATGCCAATCTGGTACTAAGTGTATCTCTCACTACTTTTGGATTTATTACAGTTGTTATTGTCGTCGTAGTCGTCGTCGTCGTTGTTGTTGTTACTGCTGCTCTTTTCATTTTCATTTAATTGTTCACTTAAGTGGCTTGTTGCTGTTGTTCTTGTTGCTTCTGCCGCTACCATCGTAGAAGTTGTGGTTATTTTTATTACTTTGATTGCTTTTCATTACGATTGTTCTTATCGAGGGGGAGGAGGAGGAATGCCGTGGCTACCACCTCGTTCAGGCCGCCACTCTTTCGACCAAACACGAGTGGCAATTCTAAACTAATTCAGCCAAATAGACAAAATTAAAAGGATGACCGAAAAGTGCCGAAGAATTGTTTAGGCGAGCAGGAACATACAGTAGCTCTAAGCGAAACTTGTACAGCTAAAGCAAATTATTTTGCTCTCTCTCTCTCTCTCTCTCTTTCCAGTGTGATCGAAAAAGTAATAGTTTAAAAAGGTTTTTATTTCACTAGATATAAATAACTTAACGAAACAAACTAATTTAAATTTTCAATAAATTTATACTTTTTAAAAAGTAAAAGCATTACAATACTATTTACATATCCCAAAGCCAAAACCAGAATCGTAGAAGACACATTAAACTGAATTATTTCTAAATTTAAGTAGTAAAAATAAATCCATTATTTTTTCATGACATTGAAGGCTTTATTTAGTCTAGTTATAATGGACCAATTTAGGTCAAATATACACCGTTTTATCCGATAACTTGTTGTTATTTTAAAGGTATTTTCATTATGGCTCTCTTGCATAGAAGCCCTCGCATCTATTGGCAAAAAACTGCAGCAGTCAATTTTCACAAGTTTCTCTTAAGTCGAATTTTTCAAATCATTCGCTGTGGACAAGAACAGGGAGTAATCATTTGGTTGCAGGTCCGGACTATAAGGTGGATGCATAAAAAAAACTCCCAACCAAGCCTCCGGCGTTTCTAGCGAATCGTTATAGATATGTGTGATATTACGCAATTCCTCTTGTATTGAACAAAATTGGCTGACTGGCTGGTTCCGTTTGACGGTGCAATTATTGACAGCAGTACAAGTCCAAATTAAGAGTTTGACCGTAGATGATAAACTCATATGAAATGCTTTCCTACCAATCCCACCAGATACACAGTAAAACCTTCCTAACCATCAATTCTCGCTTAGTAATTGTTTGCGCTGGCTCATCATGATTCGATTACGACCGTTTTCGCTTCATGTGACCCATTTTTCATCACTTGTCGAAATGCGTTTTAGAAATGTATTGATTTTGTTGCGATTCAGCAGCGATTCACAACTGAAAATTCGGTCCAGGAAGATTTTGTACAGATTTTGCACCATTATAACACGCCATCCCACAAGGATATTGCGGTGAACAAATTTATGGCAAGAACTTTATAATTAACATCGAACAATCACCGACTTCAAGTGATATGGCTCCGTCTGACCTTCCTCTTTCCAAAACTCAAATTACTACTTCGAGGCACTCGACTATTCTACTTCAGGAAAATGCATATGAAAAATGTTTTGGATGGTTGGATTATTCACTGGCATAATTGCGTCATTTCGGAAAGGTCTTATTTTGAATGAGTTATAAATATTTTGTGTCTTATTGATCAATTTATTTCTTTTAATGAAATGTATTGATGATTTTCTAAGATGATTGAGCGACATACATCTGCCTGGCTGGCTGGCCGTTATGAAGCTTCTCAAAACTTAATTAATTTGTAATTAGTTTTTTTTTTTTCATTTTTCCATAGCGCAGGGATTGGAAAAGAGCTATATTGACCTACCCCTTCCGCTACCTTTCTTATAAATTTACCTATTTTCCGAAGTTCGATTTACACTGCGTAACTCCACAATCGAAGACTGCAATAACATAAGTTTTTGTCCACAGAATTGGTTGATAAAGCTTAACAAAATTTTAAATAGTCGAACGATTAATCACTCCCGATTTAACTTATATGTTCTTCGGTTCATATCTTCTATTTAGTTCAATTAAATTTTATGAAATTTGATATACGTTGAGAGATATACGTTGAGTGTCAAAGTAGAGTCTCAAAATAGAGACGGGGTGTATGGTACCTCCCACACAAATTGATCGATCTTCAGAAATTTAAAGTTTCCTCTGCTATTTCTAATATGTACGTTGGAATAGCCTAGATTTCGTATCAGGCAGTTGTACTGAATTCAATGAAATTTTACTCGCAGCATGCCAATGTTTGAACTGAGGTCACAGAATGGAAATAGAGGGCGCTCCCTATAGTATCTCGCATATATATTCTTTAATTCATTAATTCACCATAGACTGCAGTTCCTTCCATTTTTGTTAAGTGTGTTGCATTATAATGTTTGGTAACATTTAAAAAATCCACCAGACAACCATGCCCTCTCTCTCAACTCAACTCTCGTAATCCGAAACATATATGCTTAAATTCATATATTTCATTTCATTGCACAAAATTCAGTCTAATTTAGTGGGCATTAGGCATTTTGTAAGCTTAACACACGAACAAATTAGTCAAATTTGCAAAAATCATGGTACGTCTATAATTTTTAAGTGGATGACCCCAAAAAGTTATAAATTTGGTTTAATTTGTTTTATTGTGCTTTAATTTAGAGTTTTTTTTTTGTTATAAATTGTAGCGAAACACCCGTCTTACCTTTGCACCAACGGAAAAAGACTTTGGGTGAATGTACATATTGGTAAGTCAATTCACCTGACTGATATTTCTGTATTGGTTTTTCGACTTCAAAATGAACAAATTGCCAGCTCTTCTTCATGCGTTTCCCTCTGCCACCACCAATAGATGGAGTATTTATATGAAAATTGCGACATCATTTGCAGCTTAAACAAACAATTAAGCTGAAAGGACTTCAAAGTACAAAAGAAACCAAAATAAAATCAAAAGAAATTATAGTCATTTCATCAACTGAAATCAAACCATGAAGTGGTATTCAAGTAGATGCGACAGACGTCAGGCAGTTGTGATCATCGTCAACCGCTGGCCAGCCAACTGTCCAGTCAGTCATTCATTATAATTGGAACCGAGAGAGAGAGAGAGAAAGGGATGAGACGACCGACCATATTTGCATACTTGGCAGTCATGAATTGCAAACAAGACCAGCAAAGAAATTGAAACAAAAAAAGTTGAAAATCACAATCATTTCGCTTTGTTGTCACGCCATGACATTTATCGGCACGAAACATAAATGAAATGTCCATCAGCCCAAAAGGGGCTATGTGTGTGCCTCATTACCACTAACACCATCATCATCATCATCCGATACCTTTGGACAAATGAGTAGGACACACGACACTCATGTGAAGAGTAATAAAAGAGCTATAAGAGCAACAAGTAGGATAAAAGTCAAAATATGTGTGGAATTTTGGAAACAAAAGGCAAAAGAGGTAGATCGATGGAGTGCCAGTACAGCAGGTGGTTTCGCATTATTAAGGGATAATAACCATCAAAAGCCACTCCATTCACAGAATTTATAAAGAATACCTGCCCGACATGAAATGTTTTCTTACTACATTCCAAATAACAAATATCAAATTTCAACATTTTTATTGGCGTAAAAGTGAGCTTGACTAATGGGGAGTTTTGATTTAGCTGAGACATGAAAAATGTTTATAAAGGGTGATTTTTTAATAGTAGTTTTTTTTTTAATCGAATAAAACACTCAAATTTGCATCATATATTAAAATTTTTTATTGGAATCGATAAATTGGTCTTTGCCATTTAATTTTTAAAGATAATTTCATGTAAATGTTGTTCGCGGCTCCGTCTCAGAATGTCCACTTGGAAGGTCCAATTTTTCGTTACTTTTTCGAGCATTTCGGCCTGTATTCCACGAATAACGCGTGTTATGTTATCCTGTAATTCTTCAATAGTATTCGGCTTGAGAACGGCGACAAATTGACACTTCACGATTGTCATTAACACTGGTCGCTACGGCTGCAATATTTTCTCCGGTACGCACCCTACGCGTGCGAGTCGATGGTTTTATGTCCAACAAAGTAAATTTGATGCGAAATTTGGAGATAACAGCACGAATTGTTGACTCAGCAGGTCGACTATGGCGACCATAAAATGGTCGTATCAAACGATGCACATTTGTCACAGAGCTCGAATTTTGATAATAAATTTCAACGATTTGCAATCGTTGCTCGTTTGTTAGTCTTTCCATGATGAAATAGCAGAGTATACTGTACACTTTTCACTTTGACAGATGACGTTTGGACGTCATTACCAACCAGTGCTGCCAACCTGAAAAACTTAAATCTTAAAAAATCACCCTGTATGATGAAAGCACAAAAACAACAATGTTCAGATTATTTGTGAACTTACAGTTGTTGATCAAAATCAAATCACTTTAAAGATATAAGCACATTTTTCAAAAAAATTTAAGTAATTTTATGGTTGACGTCAAAATGCCGCATAAGAATGGCACTGAAAAAATCGAAATAGATCTTCTTGCCATTTTACCACTTGTATAAAACAGTTCTGCAAATATTGCAAAACATTGTGTGTGTCCACGGTTTGTTCAAGCTTCTGACAGCAAAACCAAAATAATGTAAATATGCGTATTTGAATGACTCTGATATCGCATATCCTTTTTTTCAATCAAATATTCACCACACACAAAGCAAAACTAGCTTGAATCAGTAATACACGATCTCCCTGACATGCTTAAACGCTACTATTATGAAGATTTAGAATGAATGTGGGCTTCTGTCAAATTAATAATTGTAAAATTGTAGTATCAGTATTGACTGTTTTACAGTATTGGCAGCATGCAATAAAAAAATGAACAATATCTGGTAGCCCAATTTGTATGCCAGATTTGAATTCAACGCACCCAGATTTGTTAAAAAAAACATGCTCCATTTTTACAGTCAGTTTTTTTTTCCAAATGACCAAGTATTTCATTTCTCAAGAATAGCATTCTCTTACCTTCTAAGAGCATATTTTCCACTTCATGGGTAGCTTCTTTTAACAACCTAAAAATATACAAATTTCAATTACCAATTTTGTTTTCCAAAATTCACGTTACAATGATTAAGCTGCACTGAATTAAATCTATTTGAAAAGAACGATAAATATACAAAAAGTATACGAGTATTTCGTGCTATAATAGATTTATTTTTTAGATCCTTTTTTGATATTCTATTGCGACAAAACATTGAAATGATCTCCATAATGAAGATTTTCATGTTTTTCGAAAGAGCAGTTAAGCAATACTCTGGAAAATTTTGAAAAATTCGGGTTTCCCGTTTACGCAAATCATAGTTTTATTTTCACTAGTTTATGAGATTTGTTGAAAATGCGATGAAATGGAGCCAAAAACGACAGCATTCCTGCTACGACAAGCTTATGCTTAATTATCGATGCTTATTCAAATTTTTACTACTTCTGCATCACGAATTGCGGATCTTATAAATATCTTTGGACGCTCCTCCCTTACTAGGCTACTATAAAATATACATATATGGACTATAATATTATACATACTTTATTATTATATTAATACTATTATATCTAATTATGTCTATATATATCTAATATTATATTATATCTAATATTATATAATCTCCCCCTTTTTAATAACTTCTTCCCAACTCTCTGCGAGCTTTTTAATTCCTCTCTCATAAAACTCGCGTTGTTTTTTCTGAAAAAAAGCGTTTAATTCGATTTTTCACTTCCTCGTCGTTATGAAAATACAAATACTTCAAGTGGTTGCTCAGACTGCGAAATAGTTGATATTCGGACGGGACGAGATCTGGGGAGTACGGTGGGTGAGGTAAAGTTTCCCATCCAAGCTCTGACAGTTTCTGACTGGTCCACAAGGCAGTGCGAGGCCTCGATGAGAGAGTGAGGTACCCACACATCGAGGTTGCTCATAAATCTGAGCTTTTTTATGACCCCGTAAACGGTTGAGACTGATTTTTTTCTTTTTTTGTTATATCAGCTACTTCCCTAACTGTTGCACGGGGATTAACAATAATTAAATCTCTCAAACAATTTCTTTTGGTCGGCCTGATCTGGGAACGTTCATTACGAAGAAGTCGCCCGTAGAAAATCTTTTAAATCGTTTTTACCAAGTTCTTTCTTTTGGTCCGTTTTCTTTACAAACAGACTTTATTTTTCGGCTGGCTTCAGCAGTCATTTTTCCTTTTCGGAAATAATACATCATAATACGCCTAAAGTGCTCTTTTTCGCCCTTTTTTCCACTTTTTAAAACTTTTTTTTTTTTAAATGCTATAACCACTCACGACTAGAACGAGAACACAAGTAAACAATAGTAAACAGTTGAGAGAAGGGCCCGCCCCTTTTTGATAGTGTTGGAAGAAACTATACGTCATGAGAAGTAAAGTATGGTGAACTAACAAATTAACCGAACGAACTTTTCGAACAATCCAATATATACTTATACAGAATGGCGCATCCATTATGCTACAATAAGAAATTCAAATAACATTTTAATTTAGCAATGTATTTTAATGCTGTTCAAACGGACATGTCTTCAGCACAGTTCTGGGTAAAAAAAAACTCCTCCCACAACTCTAAATAACCGCCCCACTGGTTCCCGTTTCATGTTTGTAGTACGATTCGTGCGCCATTCTGTAATTTCACACAACTACGTTATGAAATATTTCGATAAAAAAGTTTGTTGCATCTGCAACATCTAAAATTTGCCAACTCATTCATCCGATATCCCTCCAAACCAAAATGCATGCACCTCACATCGTTCAGGGATTTAATATCCCCTGCCTTCAAATTTCACATGTGAGCTTTCACATACCTGTCCATTCATTCATCCGCCTGTCTGTTGTTTTACTCTCGATATTTACATTTTTATACGGCGTGAATTTCGTGATATTTCCAAATTTTCGTCACTGCTGTCGTTGTTGTTGTTGTCATTCTTATCATACCATCTCGTATCTGGCATCGACATCGTCGAGCATTGCCTTCGAATGTGTATGTGCATAATTCATAGAAATGTGATTTGATTTTCCTTTATTGTATTTTGATTGTAGTCGTATTCATCGTGTTCGTCGTACTCGTATTGTTTGTTAACGGTCCTCGGCCGGATCTTTGTCTGCGCAAAAGCTTCCCACAAAAGGTGTTTTGTTGTGTCTTCATTTATTTATTTATTTATTTATACTTTAAATTAGTATTTCATCAATTTCATCATCGTCGCTTTGATAAAAGTTTTGTTGGTTTTTCAACCACCCTTCAATCATCCGTCTTCTCCCGTACAGACAGAATTGGAGATTGGAAGTTGTTAAAACTCGATAAGACTCGAATGCTGATGAGACTCTACTGAAGGAGGGGGAGAAGAAAAGTAAATTTACTTTACGATGCCGATTGCAGAATTAATGAAATGTTTAAATGGTTATTTAAAGAAATTGCGTAAATGCTAATTCGATGACAACGAAGTTTCCGGCATTGAAAGCGAAAAATGGGCGCCTAGGTCATCTATATATAGCATATTTTAACTGAGCCGTATATTATGTTACGATACACTTTTAATAGCAAACGCAAAAGACCATGAGCTTGAAATCCCTCGAACAACTCAAAACCCAACTCTCGATCTAATAGTTGATTGTAGCCATACGCCGCGAGTCGCGTGCTGGTGCTCATGAAAAAGTGGTGAGTTGATGCGAAACGTTACTGCTCGTTTCGCATTTCTCTTAAGTTATCTCATAGAGCATGCTTGTGGTGACCAATTACTCACGCCTATCGTCCTATTTCTAATATAACAGATATCAAGTATTTGGATTTTATTCAAATATATATAAAAAAATTAGAAAAAGTCATATCTATCTTAAAATAGAGCAAAAATCCATCGCATCGTGTTGTGGGGCGCTTAGCGCAAAAGCAGCCAATGGGTAGGCACGAAGCTAAATAGCCGAAGATTGCGGTCGGCAGTCGTGTGTGCGATACACCGATTCATTGCCTCCGATAAGTCGGTGTACCAAAGACGGCTTCTTTTCATACATAATATATTGGTTCATCTTTTCGTCCAGTGGAAAATCATAATTTTTAGTATTATCCAGTTATCACAAACTCAACCATGGCGATCCCTTGTGAAAGTTTATAATTTAGAGCGGGGTTTTTCTCACATCTTTCAAATATCGTCCTATATTGTTTTCACAAACCAATAAATGGTAATAATGTCGGAAAATTTCAGAAAAAGGATAATTTTTCCAAAATTCAATTTATTTTTTGTATAAGCAAATTTCGTCCTTCCGCACCAATTTTTTTCCAGCGAGCGTCGGGTATGACATACCTATATATGTATACACTCGTCGTCAGTTAATTGGCCGGGTCAATAACGCTCCCAATGACTTCATACACGATTTTCATACAGAATATGGTTTCCATAGACAATTTTCATATGGAAAATTGTTTTCGTAAACGCTTTTCATATGGAAAGATACACAAAGGTACTTTTCATAGAGAAAAGTTTCATTATTCACACTTTTCATAGAGGAAAGTGTCTTCATTGACACTTTTCGTAGAGAAAAGTGTCTCCACTGTCTTCATAGACAATTTTCATAGAGAAAAGTGTCTTCATTGACACTTTTCATACAGAAAAGTGTCTTCATAGACACTTTTCCTAGAGAAAAGTGCCTTCATTGACACTTTTCATAGAGAAAAGTGTATTCATTGAAACTTTTCATAGAGAAAAGTGTATTCATTGACAGTTTTCATAGAGAAATATGTCTTCATGACACTTTTTTAGAGAAAAGTGTCTTCATTGGCACTTTTCATAGAGAAAAGTGTTTTCATTGATACTTTTCATCGAGAAAAGTGTCTTCATTGACACTCTTCACAGAGAAAAGTGTCTTCATTGACACTTTTTATACTTTTCATAGAGAAAAGTGTCTTCATTGACACCTTTCATAGAGAAAAGTGTCTTCATTGACACTTTTCATAGAGAAAAGTGTCTTCATTGACACTTTTCATAGAGAAAAGTGTCTTCATTGACACTTTTCATAGAGAAAAGTGTCTTCATTGACA
>JAHXMU010000668.1:425066-442135 GCA_019455685.1 Philornis downsi
AAAAAACATGGGTCCGTCGAATATGGGCAACCCTGTATATGGTTATATTTTTCTCTACTTCTAAAGCTTTATCTGTTTCCGAACATATACGAATACCAAAAGACAAGCTGTTTCAACAGCCGATTTCTCACACACAGTGCGCATTACTTTCTTTCTAGAATACTTCCTTACTTTCTTTCTAGTAACAAATTTCCTTTCTGCACATGACGGGAATATCCGAAAACCTGAAGTCCAGGAGATATTTGTATTCGAAGTATCAAATCCAATTTTGAAGTTCTTGTTCGTCTAAGGCTCAAATGGCATTATATCTCTGATAACTCCATAGTTTGCTTATCACAAATCCCTCTTTATTTGATCCTCATTTTTCTTCTACAATGTAGACGACGACGACGACGTCGACAATACTACATTTCGTTAATTGATTTATTTACACAACGCAAGTTTAAAACTTCAAGTTGTCCTAAAACAAATCCAACTTGTTCGGTATCAATTTTCCTCTCCTTCAGCCCGGCCACAGGCGATTTATCATCATTGCAGGTTTCTCCACAAAATATCTGTTGGTTGGGAAACGGCAACACAACAGTTGTTACCGTTCGTCAGTGCGTCTGACCACCGATAGCTGGACAAGTGAATTTCCATTTGTGCGTTTAATTAATGAATTTGTATTTGTTTTTCGATACCGGTTTTCTTTGTTGCGGCATCAGCCAACATCCACCACATCGCCGCCACCGAATAGCAACCATTCTTAAGCTCTGGCGTTTTATCAATGAACCTGTTTTAGCTGAGAAGACTTGTAACGATTCGCTTATGCCTGTTGGTTTATGCATATTTTACGGCAAACACAAAGGGAACAACAATAAGAATAAATATGAAATCCATTTCTATTTTTTTTTTTATTTAAATTAATGAAAACTGGAACGGTCTGTTGTGTCTGAATGTTAACAGTTTCGTTAGGTCTGTTAACCAGCCCAACTCTGTTATTAACATTACTACACTACATTACTACAGGGTTAACCATAATTTAAGAATATATTTCAACCGCTAACGGATTGCATCACTAAGAGATTGGTCTGACAGATTTAAACCTATTTAAGAGAAATGACAAATGTTTAATTGGTCGTTTTTAAACTAAAGGAAAAGTTCGCTTCGAACAAAATTTTAACACTAACGTGTGAACAGCAATTGTCAAAACTGCAGTAGCCGCAGAGCAGGGCTATAAATTCTGACAGCATAATGTAAAACTTATTTATTGTGTTGTATATGAGACTGTATGTGCGTATTGTTTGTTGTTTTCGCTGTGTTGTTTCGGGAGGGAACAATCATATGGCAAAAACATATTCAAACACAAACAAACACACATGCAGGCAGTGAAGAAATGTCTTGTATGAGACATTAACATAGATGTCAATCAATACTTGTCACAGCAGAGTCTGTGAAAATTTATGTTTCCATCTGCGAAAACTTCATCTCTCCATTTGAAACTCAAAATATCAAAATTTATTTCAATATACAAAATTATATTCACCCAATTTTACCACTCGATATTCCATTTAAAACACGGCCTTTGTGGCAAAAATTTAGTCGCGATTTCATCATGACCGTTTTCGCTGGCCTACTTTTCGTCATTAGTTAATATCCGTTTCAGAAATGAGTCGATTTGGTTGCGATTCAGCAACAATTCGCAGATGAAATGTTTGAATCCAGTGCTTACCTGTTGGTCGGACTTGACGAATATCTTTATTCTACTGGCATTTTTGGACAATTGTCTCTCCAGACCGCGGTGAAAGTTTGACATCAAAATAACCAGAATTGAATCGATAAAACTAAACTGATGATTGCCTGTTACTGTATATACTATATTGCTATACTGAACTATATAAGAAAAATTGCAAAAAAATTGACATGTTTTCTCTTTACTGATGTCCATATTCTGCACTCTTCTTTTTAAGTTTTGTTTTTGTTTTGAAAATTTCTCCATTTCTGACAGCCTGATATCGTAAATTAAAAAGATAAATCATTTCAAGCATTTTTACCCTTGTCTACTTGATGTAAGCACTTTTTCTCTGCCAAGAAACGAAACTATATAAGGTTTCAGTTTTGATATAGATTAAGAAATGAAATTGAATACAATCACACTTTCATTACAGGCTCTCGAATTAACATAATATGTTTCATTACGTTTTGGTCGCGGAACTAAATATGGTTGTATGAAGTGAATGGTTCTTTTGAATATAAATCAGAAACAAATTTCCATTGTATTTTTAAATAAATTTACAATATTTAATTTTAATGAAAAATTAAAATTTTCTTCTGTGATGCTACTTTTCCTCTTTTAATCATCATCTCCTGTGCTTACAAGGAAGAACGACTGAACGATTTTTTCAAAATAAAAAAAAACTATTCTGAAAGCCTGTTATAACTTTCGAAATATATGGAATTTTGGAATCGCGATGAGACGACATGTGTCTTAAGGACTTTACCAATGATAATAAAAAAAGTCAAGATATTCAGTATTTTTGAAATTGCTGTTTTGAAAAATTGTAACTTGTGTACGAGTACTGCATCGAATTTTGGAATGAGAATTGAACGTAAGTATACATTGAAATAAGTGCAATAATTATAACAAATAAAATTGACCTCTTCTTAACTTAAGTAGTTTTGATAGTTAACGCAGATTTACATCGATCAATTGGTTTTTTGCAAAAAAAAAAAAAAAAAAAACAGATGTGTAAAATCGAGTTATTCAAATATGCGATTTTCTTGAAATTTCTTAAACAATTTTTAAATTTTTGAAAAAAATTTCAAATGAAAAAAAATCAAAATCGAAATCTAATTTTTTTTTAGAATTTTTGAACAATTTAAGACTTTAATAGCTTTAAAATGTTTTCTTAGGTTTGACGTCACTACGAAAATCCTTTCTATTGTGTGACTAGATTTTCGCTTTTATTTGAAAATAATTTTTCTTAATAAAGCGAAATTTCAAAATAAACTCACATTTTTTTGGGCTAGTATCGTCCCCGCTTTTACAAATTCGTGATTATTTTATTTTGTATAGATAACAATGAAATCAGTGGGAAAATAGCGTCATAGGCGAAAATGATATAATCATCAAAAACAATTTTAGAAATTGAGTACCCAAAATAACTACAAGAAATGAGAAAATAGACAAAAAGTTACGTATGTATATGCAAGTAATTTGAGTAATACACTTGTATCCAAAGTGAACCTATCTATGTATGTTGTCATTAGCTGTTGCTTTTTGAGCACACTTTTTTCTTCCCTTGTTGTTAGCTTCGATTTTCTGCATTTTGTTTTCGTGTCTTTTCGCCTAAATATAACCATGGATGATTCAGTTTATCCACATTTGCAACTCCAAATTTAAATCTAACGGCCTTTTCCCATTCTGTTCAATTCAGTTCTGTTACTAACACTAAGAACACTTTTACTGTAACTTTTCAACACTAAACGTCGTGTTGACATACACTCATTAATCCACATAAAAGAGAAAGCATATGTTTTGACATCTCAATGGTGCGGTTTCGTTTGTTTGTTTTGTTGCTGTTATAAACGTTTTGCAGAATTTCGCACAATTTTCTGCAATGTCCAGCAGTTCCTTACCAAAAATCGACCAAAAGGAGTATCTTAAGCGTTACCTCTCCGGCGACAAAGTGAAGAAAAAGAAGAAGGATAAGAAACACAAGAAATCCAAAGATCCGTCTAGAGCGAAAGTGAAGATTATCGACGACGACGTCTACGATGCCGACAATGCGCCAAAAATTGACGAGGAACTTCTGTTAACAGGCGAAGACGCTCCACAAATTGTTGGAGAATACGCAGAGGAAATTCAAAGTGCTGGTGGAAATATACCAAAGTGGAAAAGTATTGTTGTGAAGTCCGAAAAAGAGGATGGAAATGGAGGAGGCAGCACATCCGCCACCTCTTGCAAGAGAGACGATGATTTATGGGGCCGCAAGGCTGGGGAGAGAAAAATAAAGCAGGAATTGCCGTCACCACCACAGAAAAAAAGGGACGGGTCTGCCGATAATTCACCGCCCCGCAGGAAGGACAAGAAAAAGTTGGCAAAGCATGGTCCCGAAGTGGAGAAGTCGAGTCGAAAGCGCCAAAAATCAGACAACTTTTCGCCGCCTAATAGACGTAACGAGGCAAGGAAGTCCGACAATTCACCAGCCACACGTAAAGGCGATTACACTCCCGATCATTCGCCTCCCAGAAAAAGAGGTAATAATAGATTTTCCGATCAAGAGCCGGACAGAGAAAGAAGGGGTAAATCTCGTTCAAGATCTATAGACAATTCCCCACCTAGAACTTCTAAATATGAAGATAAATTTGACAGGTTTGAAAAGGGTCGCTTTAACCAACAAAGTAGAAGAAGCCCAAGTCCTCCTGCACGAAAAATCGGAGACTTTGATCACCGCCCCAAACGCAAAGACAGAAGATCTCCCGACCAGTCTCCACCTCGTAGAAGAACGAACTTATGTGCTCGCTCGCCAATATCTCTAATACGTAGGACATCGTCTGACCAGTCACCGCCACGAAAAAGAGAAAACTCAAGTTCAACTCCCCCTCGAAGAACTCCACCGAGAACAAACAACAAATCACCTCAACGAAGAAGAAAAGATTCCGATCAGTCTCCACCAAGAAAGACTCAAAGTTCCTACGGATCTGAAAAACCGCGTGGTTCAACACCATCTAGACGAAGAAAAGGCTCTGATCAATCACCTCCTAGAAGAAATCAAATGGAAAGAAGGAAATCATCGGAGCGCAGGAGAGATTTCAATCGCTCCCCTACTCAACAGAGACGAAACAAATCACAGGACCAGTCCCCACCGCGGCGAAGAAAAAATTCTGATCAATCACCGGCCAGAAGATATAGAAAATCACCCGATCAATCTCCTACTCGTCGCCGAAAGAACTTCGATCAGTC
This sequence comes from Philornis downsi, assembly GCA_019455685.1. Taxonomy (NCBI): domain Eukaryota; kingdom Metazoa; phylum Arthropoda; class Insecta; order Diptera; family Muscidae; genus Philornis; species Philornis downsi. Next base: position 430,012 of record JAHXMU010000668.1, read on the forward strand.
GCCACCAAGAAAAAGTCGACGATCGCCCTCAGAATGTGCACAGGGACGTGAAAGATCTCCACCGTCTACTTCAATTAAAAGAGAAATCAAAAAGGAACCGCTTTCTCCCTCTCCACCGTTGCCGAGAAAATCACGCTGGGAAAAGACATCTGAATCGCCACCGCCCACCCATAAACCAAAAGTCGGTAAAACCTTAGAAGGCAAAATTGCTGGCCTACAAGACGCCAAAGCCTTGAAAGCCGAAACCAGTGAAAGGCGACGCCAAGAAGAACTTCTATTTAATAAAATGTCCTCAGACGTCTCAGGACGCAATGCAGAGGTGAAAGTACGCAGTACGGGCAGACAAGGACGTCGGGCCAGAGAAGCCCGCGAAGAGGATCCCGAAGAGAGAAGGCAAAAAGAGGAGCAAGAACAAAAGAAAAAAGATCACTACGAACGTTTGGGTAAAGGTCTCAAGCAATTGGAAGATTACAGGAATCGCAAAGCCGAGCTGGCATACGAAGGCAGCAAACCTTTGGCCCGCTACTCCAATGACGATGATCTCGAACGGCATTTGAAGGAGCAGGAAAGAGCTGAGGACCCCATGTTAGAATATATGCGCAAAAAACGTAAAGAAAAAGAAAAACATTTGGGCAAACCACAAAAGCCAGAATACGAAGGACCCTATCCAGAAAATCGTTTCGGTATACGCCCAGGTCATCGATGGGACGGTGTAGACCGTTCCAACGGTTACGAGAAAAAATGGTTCGCTGTGCAAAATGAGAAAAGGGCGAAACAGGACGAGGCCTACAAATTTAGTGTAGAAGATATGTAAATGTACTTGTGTGTATATGTTTTTATTTCTCCTTTTTGTATATTAAAGTACAAATTAAACTATTTTTTAAGAAAAACCACAAAAAAATGTTTGCTTGAATGTAAATTATTTAATTAGGAAAGCCATTGGATGCAAGGATTTAATTTTTAAACAAAACTACAACTAATAAGAAAAACCATAATAGAAAGACGTCCCGAAGAAACTCAATTCGAAGTGTAACAGTTGCAGATATAGGACCATAATCATAAATATTTATTGAAGGTTTACAGATCAAATGTTTGCAGTCTAAACATTCTTCGGCCTTCAGTTATAAGTTTTAACCCATTGTCGCACACTGGGGCCAAATTACAAACGTGTACACTTTTCGATAGTAACTTATGTTCCTTTCTTCGTGAATTTTTAGTGTTGCAACGGCCTGAGTTTGCACGAATATCTACGTAGTGTCTATAAAAATATGTTATCAGTCGTATTTTCAGTGACCTGATTATTATAAGTAATGAACGCAAGTGGTGCGTAAACTCCCGGCCTTCATCAGAATTTAAAATCCCTACGAACACTTTGGAGCTAACTTTTAATGCCGAAAATTATTTTAGGACAAAAATGTCTTGAGAGGCGATTTGCATTCTTTAATCTGGAATCTGTATAGAGGGCACTTTATATAGAACAATGTTTATTGGATACTTTTCTACGCGATGTGTCGTTCTTATATAATAAAAAGGATTTCCATATATAAAGATATTTCCATGTAGAAAGTCCCTTGAGGACTTTTTTCTCTACAGAAAATTATATGTCTAAAATATAAAATGTCTATTTACCGGGATCGGCCGATACAAAATTAAATCCTCAAACAGCTCCGAATCAAAATTGTACACAGTTCTGTTACTGATTTCTTCAGCCGAATTAAATTTATATTCAATTTTATTTCTTTGTGATTCTTTGTGAGCATTAATGACGATGACTCGGAATTTGGCGACATAAAATCCGGAGTCCCACAGGGCAGTGTGTTGGGTCCGGTACTGTATACAATTTATACATCCGACTTTCCTACAATCGATGAAGTAACTATAGCCACGTATGCAGATGACACTGCATTATTAGCCACGAGTCAATCACCTGCAGAAGCCTCCAACATCATCTAAAAACAACTTGATCTTACTCAACTATGGCTAAAAAAGTGGAATATCAAAGTCAATGCTGAAAAATCGACCCATGTTACCTTTACCCTTAGGAAAGAAGATTGTCCTCCAGTGACTTTAAACGGAGTAATTATTCCGCCATCTAATTGTGTGAAGTATCTTGGACTTAACATGGATAGACGATTAACCTGGAAACAGCACATTACATTAAAAAGACAACAGCTTAATATTAAAACCAAACGTATGTTTTGGCTTCTCGGACCAAAATCCCAACTGAGTTTAGAGAATAAAATTATTCTATATAAGTCCGTTTTAAAACCAGTATGGACGTACGGTATTGAGCTCCGGGGAACAGCAAGCAACTCAAACGTAGAAATACTACAAAGATATCAGTCAAAGACTCTGCGACTCATCACAAATTGCCCTTGGTTTGTCAACAATAACAACATACATTCTGATCTTGATGTCCCTAAAGTAAAAACAGAAATTAGCAGATATAGCAGAAATTATCTCAATAGATTAAGTCAACATTCAAATGTTTTAGCCATTACTCTTCTAGATGAAAGTAATGAAATAAGTCGACTCAAAAGACTGCATATTCTTGATTTACCATTTGTCAATTAATATAGAAATAATAATAAATATAATAATAATATATATAAGTCAAACAAATAGTATTTAAATAACACTGTGACAATGATAATTGCATGTTAAGCTCAATGGACCTTAACTACTCTGTTAAATTTAAGAAGTTCTGATTAAATTTGCTTATTATTATCTTTGTAAATAGATTGCAAATAAAGAAGAGGGAAAAAAAAAAAAAAAAAAAAAATATTTATTTCTGTTTGACTTTATTTTGGAAAAGAAGCTACAAATAATTCTGATTTTGATACATACACCCGAAACGACAAATACGATCCTGATTCAGTTCTTGAATTGCTTCAACTCAAAAAATACATAATATTTTTAAATAGCTGTAAAAGCTTTTTAGAGACCACAATCTTAAGTTCAGAATATAAGTAATTTCAATCATTTTAATCCTCCGGAGCTTGTTATCATGAAGTTTTCTCTGCTAAGAAACTAAATAATATCAGTTTTCGACAGTTGTACACAGATTAAGAAACGAAACTAAATAAAACTATACTTTCGTTTCAAATTCTTGAATCAAAATATCCGCTTCAGTATGTTAAGATGAGAAACCGAATTAATATAGGTTCCCAATTTCGTTTAAGGCAAGAAGCGAATTAACCGTAAAGTGGTTTTCTGTGTGAAAAGTACCTACGAAGACACTTTTCTATATGAAAAGTGCCTACTAAGACACTTTTCTATATAAAAAGTGCCTACGAAGACACTGTTCTATATGAAAAGTGCCTACGAAAACACTTTTTTATATGAAAAGTGCCTACGAAGACACTTTTTTATATGAAAAGTACCTACGAGGACACTTTTCTATCTGAAAAGTGTCAATGAAAAGGTGTTTCTCCATAAAAGGTGTCAGTGAAGACACTTTTCTCTATGAAAAGTGTCAATGAAGACACTTTTCCCTATGAAAAGTGTAAGTGAAGACACTTTTCTCCTTATGGAAATAATTGTGTAGATGAATAATGTTTATAATAAAAATTAATTCAAAATTGCCTTTCATTATAACCTCTTATGTGAAAAATGTCTTGGAAACACTATTTTAAATGAATAGTGGGCGGTACGATGATACTTTTCAGCATGATAATGGGCAAAAGGGTATTTTTCCCCTTGAAAAATTATTTATAGACGCCTTTTGAAAATTACCAAATTGTATTGCGTAAATAAAGAATGTGTGAGTGGTTTTCTATATGATACCTGTCGATAAAAACACTGTTCTACAAGAAATAGCCTTAATAAAAAAAGTTTGTACAAGAAAGTGCTTACGAAGAAATTTTTTTACATAGGGATAGTTCTGTACATAAGAATCTTTGAATGAACCATTTTTAGGCTTTATTGAAAGGTGTCTTATAAGACGCTAGAAGCCATGTAAGGCAATCGGTTTCCCTTTAAAATTAACAGGAAAGATATGTTCCATGTCAAAAGGAGTCCAGGAAAGTATCTTTCTTGATATTGAAATTTATCTGAAACATATTGCACTCCGTTGGCCAGTAATCGATCTTTGGATTATATCTTATACTGGACACTGAAAGGAACGACGCAGTAACAGACCGATCTGACAGATCTAACAATATTTACGGATAGTTTGGTTAAATTTTCAAATTGAACATATTCCATTTTTCTGGTGAGTTAAATCTGCCAAATAAATCCGCTGGTACGTTATCCTTTTATGTCATCGATAACAAAGGAATTACAGGCTGATTAATTTCAATTTAAATGTCAACCTTTTTCAGTGTATAATATATAGGTAAATAAAGTCAGTGATTGTATGAGGTTTTGCCTATCCAAAAATAAATAAGAATAACCAATGTTGAAAATTGTATGATAACTAAAAATGTTTTAAAGTTTTAAATATTGTGTAGTATGAAACAATTTGACATCTATTCATAACGATCCTGTTTTTGTTTCCCAGATGCCTTTTGTTATCGATAATAGAGCGATTTAATCTAATTGGAAACCGAAGAATATGGTTGCCAATTGCCGCGGAACATTCACGATTTCTGAATTTTCATATTAATGCTCAAAAACTACTTATAGAGCCGAAACTGAAAGATTTCGAATCAAAATTGCGAACGAAATCCAGCTACAACATGCGATAAGATTTCGCTAAGAACTGAGACCTTGGAGGACATGTATCATATGAAGAAATGTCTTTGAAAAACATCTTAAATATGAAGAAACATCTTCAAAGCAATTTCCCCTTTGAAAAAAGAAGTGAGAAGGATAAGTTTTAACATTTTAGCTCAAGCTGTTCGGTTGGTATTGGCGTGGATTTTTATGACGATTTGTAACATACATATATGTAATTGTTACTTCCAATCCATGCAGAAGAAAAAACCGGAATCAGAAACAAGATGTCACGTAAAATTTTTCAAAATGCATATTTACTAGTACATTTGATTTTGCCTTTATACGAGTATAAATAGAACACTGCGCTTTTGCGGCACATATTCCCTATATATTCTACATTAAATACTACCTTTCGCTAGCATATGGATAGAAATACCTAATAACAGAAGAAGTGTTTTACTTTGCACTTTTCTATAGGAAAAGCGTTTACTATGACTCTTTTTGTGTAAAGTTCGTTTTTTGTGTCGAAATTATTTTCCATTACTGTTGTCTATGTAAAAAATTATTTTACACATCGTTACACATAAACTTTCCTGTAAAAAAAGTTCTTCTAATTGTCTTTTCTATAAGACAGTTGCCCTCTAACTGATTTTTTAATAATGTTAAGTATATTTCAGGGAGTTCTGTATTTATAAAGACCTATTTCAGGGAGTTCTGTATTAATAAAGACCTAGCGTATGAAAATAGTTATCTAAAATTAGTTGTTTTTTTTCTCTAACAAAATTGCCGTTATGCAAAATATACACCAGGATTGAATTTGGATTATCCAAGTATTAGACTCCTTGTGTTAGTGAAAACATGCTATAGTTCTGAATTTGTCGTACTTGCACTTGAACGTGGCGTCACTTCTTGAAGACGCAAATAATGGAGTTTTTGTTTTAATAAATATAAGCTTTAAGTTAGATACATTACATTACATAACATTGAAACTGGTATAAAAATTTAAGCAAATTATCCACAACTGGGGTTGAATCGCCGCATCAAAAATATTTTTTTGTACAATATTACTGATCCTATACAACTTTGGAGAAGATTTTAGTAATGTTTACCAGCTAATTTGTAACTTATTTGTACATTCTGCTATTTGTTTCCATCATCATTAAATTTCACCGTGGACTTTGCGTGTAAAATCAATTTGTAAATCCCTACTGTACGTAATTTACCTGCAATAAATTATTCCCCCACTTCCACATGGGATGCTATGGCAACCCTAACTTGTCAAATTATCTCAGTATTCGCTTGTGTTATTTTTCTTCGTGTCATTCTTGTCAGACAATAACGAGTGTCGTGTGTTTACAAAAAAAAAAAAGAAAAGAAGCATGTTTGTGTTTGCCTCTTATTATTTACTTTGAATACAACAAATCGCAGGATTTGATACGAAAATACTATTTAAATAGTGGAAAGTTAGTTGTGGGAAAAAGAAGATTCCAATAGAACAAACCAAAGTGCCTTTAATGTGAAAACAACAAACAAACACAAAAAATGAATTACACTAATTGGACTCATAAAACCTAAAAATCAGAAGTAAAACTGAAGAAAACAACAACAGCAACCTGGGGTAAGTACTGAGTAATAAAAACTACAAATATAAAAGTGCAAATTATTGATTGTGAATGTAGAAATCAATCGGGTATCTTTGAACCAAACCTCGCGGTTATGTTAGGTAATTTTGGTCTTGTGTGTGAATTTAGAGTGAAGAGCTTAGTCTACACATGTGTGTGTATAAAAAAATATACTCTACGTGAAAAACATTTTATATTGATTAATAGATTAATATTTTGCTCCGCGATGAAACGAACTAATTTTCGTTTTTGTTTAAAGACCCTAAAAACATTGATTATGCTTTGTTAAAATTTAATTCTTTTCGTTTTGAACTTGCACTTGAATTCTGTTTGTTGTATCTATTGAGATCCAGGGGCATTTTTTAAATCCCCCCATCTGGCATTTGTATCGTTGGTTTGGATTCGTTTGGGTAGCAGCGTGACAAAAAAAAAAAATGAATAAGAAAAACAGCCAAAACCAAACAATGGGAATGAAGAAAAAAATTGTTCGTAATCAAAACAATAAACACCATCGCAGTCATACCACCATTAGCACCAACACCAATACAGCAGTTGGCTACCCATTCAATATCAACAGGCTGTATGGGCATGACAATGCTAGTTGTGGGCCCAAATGTGGTACATTTTGTACGTAATGTAGCGTAATAAGTACCTTTTGTGAACAATGTAGCATATGGTAACAATGGCTGTGTTTTGCTGGCAACTTATACCATGGTAGGTAGAAAAAAAATAAGAGAACAACAATGCAATTGAGTCCTTATATTTTCATTGAAAATAAAACCCATTTCAAAAGGAATCCACGGAAATATATGCAGTAAATACAGTTGTAAATCGTTCGCATAATTCCGGGTTCAGTCCTGTATACAGTCAACTATCATTATTTGAGCGGCGGTCATCTCGATGTGTCTGATGAATAATTCGGGTAATCGAGTGCCGACAAGTCTGGTAAATGTTTCTTAATTGTGACATTCGGAATCATTGTTAAACTGTAGGTCTCGCTAAGTGGGTCTAAAAATAGAATGCATGTAAGTTAACGAAATGTGAGAAGTTCTCCCAAATCTCATTCATGTGACGCAAGAGAATTTGTTTTTTTTTTTTTTGCTTATACTCCATGGCAAAATCTGAAAAAGCTAGATAATTAACAACGCCGCTTTTGTTATCTCTTATATAAGTGGCTAAATTGGCACAAAAATCCGTGTCTTTATATCTTTTATTCGTTTGCGCTAAATTCGGCAAGGTTTGCTAATGTAATGTCAGAATAAAAATGATCCGCGTCGTGGTACTCCGTCTGCTTTATATCTCATATAAATTGTCCGATTTTCTGATATTAAATTTTTCTTCTGTAATTTATAATAGGTAGGTTGTATTAGCAAAGATCTTGGTTTTTTGTACTGATTATAATGCTCTGATGTCTCCCATATAAAAGATGTGAAACTAAGAATGTATGGGTTAATTCTTAGTTTCACATCTTTTAAGCAGCTATACAGAATTTTGTCAAATTTAGCACACACATGCTTGTTGATCTCAGTTCTGATAACGAAAATGGATGTCATCACCTCTTCTCCTTCCGGTATCTTAGACACAAAGATTGTTATATCAATACAGATTTTTACGAACGTCAATAATATATGCAACCTGTAATGTCTCGGATGAACATTTCTAGCTTTTACAAAAGGATTCATCTGCCACATCTACAATAAGACTTATAGAACTAATGTGTAGTATGATAGTAGTTCTCTTCGTCGAGAGATAACTTTCTGAATAAATGAATTGCTTAGTCATTTAAAGCTTATAAAATCGTCCACTACGCCACAGTTTTAGTTTCCCACATTCACATAGCGAAGTCACTATAATGGTATCGTTCTCGTTTACCATCAAACTTACTATTACTTGCTGTACGTTGCAGTAACATCAGTGTACAAAGCCAACATGTGTTTCCTTGATGACGGTATCAGTAGTCCTTCCTCATCATCACAATAAGAATAGACTATAGCTAAGTACAGAGTATCGCACGAATCGTGCTACGGTGTAACAGTAGCTGTCAATGGGGGCCGTTATTTAAACCTGTTGTAAAAGTTTTTTTTTTTTTTACCCAGAACTGCGGCAAAGACGTATCTGTATCTGGAGTAACCGCGGATGTCGCCAGACGAGTTATGGCGGGGATGCAACAAAAATTCGAAAGCAAACTAATCTTAGACCACCAGACTTTTTATGGGGTTATGTCAAGCAAGAGGTATACAAAACGAAATCAGGAAATTTGACTGAATTGAAGCAATCTATTAAAAATAATATTAGAGGCCATCCCGCAATGAATAATTTTCTGATCACGTGTCGCATATTTGTGAGTGAGCATGAAGGTCATTTAAAATTGAATTTTCTATACGCTAAGAAATATAAACGAGACACATTGATTGAAAAAAGGTTATTTGAATTTCTTATTGTGGCATAATTGGTTGGCCGTCCTGTACAAAGCATCGTCTGGTATTCAATAGTTCGGTCGTATCCATTGCCTTCCTTTTCTAAAGACTTCGTGTTCGTAAGCGTTTCGGGGATAGTTGTATGCTACTTTTGCAGTGTCGGCTATAGGTTTGAAGTACTGATCAACCTGCTTTTCTCGTTTGCTGCGGTTTGTTGCTGCATCGAGTCGGAACTTATATGCATTAAAGGTTTTTGCCCAAATCACATTCAGTAGCTTATGGAAAGGTCGCTTTCGCGCAAATTTACAAGAACGCAACGGTACGTTTTTTGTTGTTATGGTGTCCTATTAAAATACTTGTTTGGACGAAACAACCATGCACACAAATTTTGGGATTTTTGAGGATAACGGTACTTTTGTTTTTTGCGATAATTCTGTTTTGTTTTTAGCCTGTTTCACAATTATAATGCCAAGTTTTATTAATGAGCTTTTCGCTATTAATTTTAACAGTTTTTTGTTTTTACGAAAAGAAATATCAAGTCTGACTTTCGTTTTAGAAAGAACATTAAAGGTTTTATTAAAGATTGTGGCTCAATTTCCACCCAAACCCCTCAATCGCATTTTTTGAGCTTTCGAACTGTATTGAATAAGGACTGGTGATCGTGCGGGCCAGTTCATAACATTGATTCTTTTAGAGGAAAACCAGGATTTTGTCTCTCTGCTGACGTAGATTGCGACATTATTTTGTAATATATCCAAAACTCGGATATAATCTGGACTTTTCATTCCTGAGAATACAAACTCCAGCTTCAAACCACCTGGTGCAGAAAATGATGCCAAACATTTCCATCTGAAAAATTTCGCTGGAAAAAGAATTTCGGTTCTACCTCAAATTACGCCATTGATGCCGGAAACCACCATCAGGACCGCCTAAATTCAAATTTTCCCTAAAAAAATTACATATAATTTTTATGTTTACAATAAAAACAAATCGGTTAATAATTTTAAATGTTCATATTTTTACGTTCAAAATCTATACGGGCAATTTTATGTTCAGCTTTTAAAGCTGAAATGTATCTCATTCGTTCATTTCTTATAAAATTTGATGTCCGCCAAACGGTGGTGCAACTGACATTTTTGTCCACAACAGCTTGCAAGTCGCGGAAACTTCTCGATGTGTTCCTGGATCTATCTATAATTTGTCGCTCATAGCTGTTAGAAAGTATTTTTTCCTCTCTGACAATAAATCTTCCTCATAGCAAATTTTGAATGAGGCTTTGGCTCCTGTCCAGTTTGCCCCCAATTTCTCTTCCACTGCATCCTTTGTCCTTGTAAGCGATTGTTTTATCAATTACGTGTTCTGTCAGACTTTTTCTTAGCGGAATGTGTTTATTTCTACTGAATTTTACCACTTATTCACTAAAATAATAGTGATCTTATCGCTTGCGCCTTTAAAAACATATTAATTGAACTTGACATTATAATTGTGAAACACGCTAAAACAGAATTATCGCAAGAAAAAATACTGTTATCTGCACCAAGTTTTGTTTACAGAACATCATAACAACAAAAAATGTACTGTACACAAATAAAGCAAATTTATGGGTGGCCTTATAGATATGTAACGCTCCTTATATTTATATTTCAGCGATTTTTTTACTATGCCATATTTTGGAAATTTGTGGGTAACTTAACTTTGTGATTTCTTAGAGACGGAAAAAAATTTAGACAATTTTGCGTTTAGACTTCGTTTCCTAGATATTCATTTGTTAATTTGTTCATATTTTCGGACTTTTGTCAGTTTTTTTTAATTGCACCTGTTGAATGGAAAAGTTGGGCAAATCGTTATAATTATTCATTACGATTATTATTGCATACATTTACTTGGATGAACGGTAGACATTTGGTAGTAACCTTCGAATTGTTCATTAATACGCTGATAGAAAAAATTCGCTACTATATTCGACAAGGTAGAATAACGAGAATTAAATATCGATTTTTGTTGATCTATTTAATGCCGACTTATGATATTCGAACGCCCATTTTAATAGCATATATTCGAAGGTATTCGAATACAAATACTTTCATATGGCCCTGTAGACTATGCCCACCTCTTCAGAGGTGTTCATTTTTTATGAATACAATTACCAATTATTCATTATTTAAAATCAATATACGATGATATTCATTAGATAAGGGGGAAAAACATCCCAGTATCACCCATCTTTATTGAAAAATGCTAAAAATATATTTCACTGAATATTTCGCTGAGAATACGGACTATTTTAACACATTGCTAGAATAAAATACTTTATTCACGCCCACTTATCCAAAGATGAATTGATCCATCATCTACGACATAGTGCATCGGCATCATTGCGCCCGTCTATTTTTTGCTTCGTTTTGAATTTCTCCTCAGAATGTACACAAATTGTACCGCATTTTTGTTTGCCATCCCTGAGAAAAAATCCGCATAAACATAAATAACGAGCAACGACAATAAAAAGTGTTCTTGTTTTGTGTTTTGCTGGTATATTTTTTTCGTACGTTTGTTATTATTCTATTCAATGGTTGTTCATAATTTATGCTGCGTATCCGTTGTCCCTCCAACGTCTAAAGGCATCAAATGGCAGGCAACCAGCTAGCTGCCAGCTACTCGCGGGCAGTTGTTTCTAATGTGCTCCACACCAGTTACGCTCAGAAAAAAACCAGTTTGGCTCTAAACTTATTTTTGGATTGCACGTACCTTGTAGTTTGTACGAGTATGTACGTGGACGTGTTAGTGCGACATTAGCAAATTGGCGCGAAACTCGTGTTCCCGCTGTTGCCTCCAGTTTGTGTTTTTTCTTTGATTTTATTTAATTTTTGAGGTTAGAAAGGATTTCATAAAAACCGAAATTGAGGTTAGTTGTTTTGATTTGAAGGTTATTGTTGTAAACACAATGGAAGGCTTTGCCATTGAGCAACCTTTGTGGCATATCAAGGTATAAAAAGTATGGGGAGAAATTCATTCAGCACACATATAGAAACTAAAACTTGCTTTCCGAGGAATTTTTCGTATTAATAATAACCTTCTCATGTAGAAAGTTATACTTACGAGTATGTAAATATTCCGTATTGAAAAACAGATTCATAGAAAATGTTCTTTCCTCTATGAAAGGTGTCTTCATAGACACATTTCATTGAAAAAAGTGTCTTCGTAGACACTTTTCATGGAGAAAAGTGTCTTCATAGACACTTTTCATAGAGAAAAGTTTCTTCAGACACTTTTCATAGAGAAAAAAACTGTTTTCATAGACACTTTTCATAGAGAAAAGTGTCTTCATAGACACTTTTCATAGAGAAAAGTGTCTTCATAGACACTTTTCATAGAGAAAAGTGTCTTCATAGACACTTTTCATAGAGAAAAGTGTCTTCATAGACACTT
>JAHXMU010000668.1:442499-481472 GCA_019455685.1 Philornis downsi
CACTGACACTTTTCGTACAGAAAAGTGTCTTCACTGACACTTTTCGTGCAGAAAAGTGTCTTCACTGATACTTTTCGTGCAGAAAAGTGTCTTCACTGATACTTTTTGTACGGAAAAATGTCTTCACTGACACTTTTCGTACGGAAAATTGTCTTCATAGACACTTTTCATACAGAAAAACTTTTGAATCTTATCAATTCCGTTCAGTGTATTTCATGGAAAAGTTTTCAATTTAAACGACTGTGCTTTAAGCAGCTTCTTACAATAGAAACATCTAATGATTTTAGTACAATTTATTTTTTAAAACCTTTAACGTTTCATTTGATAAATGTCAACGTAGCGTAGGTTACGTCCAGAATCTTAAAGTAGAATTCGTGTAAAACAGTAGTGATATAAACTTTTGGATCACAGCTGTGAGCACATATCGCGGTTATGACAGGACTATAAATATTATTTTAACTCTAACTGAGAATTCTAAAATAATTTTTTAAATTGATTGATGAGTCATGATTATTTGAATCGTCAATTTTCTCTCAACAAATATTTGATTCACAAACAAGTTCGAAATTTTCTCCTTATTCTTTAAGGGAACTGTTCATAGTCTAAAATATATGTATATAATAAAATATATACATATTGTAAATAAAGTGGATTATCAAATTGAAAGTTTGAATTTCCACAAAGTATCTGAATTTTATCGAAATTGCCAATATTTTTTAAAAGTCGTTCGAAGCCATTTAGTTCAATGCGAAAGAGTGAGTAACGAATCTTTTCAGTTGATTTATATTTTCGGTAAAAGTTACAATTTTTTTTCCCATTTCTGCGAAAGTATTCTTCCTTTATAAGCCATTTAATTATATTGTCTTTTTGATTGTCCTGAAATCGTTACCTCATAACTATTATCGTTGTAACAATCTCTGCCCCTTTTCCAATGGATTAATTTCCATTATAATAACAATTTTGTTTATAGCCAACAACTATTTGTCACTTTTAACTGTACCATCAGATGGGCCACATCATTAGCTTTATGCCCCATATTTTATGATATGAATATTTCACACATTGTGGCCTCTTTTGCCAGCATCCCCATTTCGTGTACAGTTAGAGCACAATCCTTTCTTCAGGTTTACTTATTACCCATCTGGTTAATCGCTTTCATAGTTTCTTGTTGCTATGCGTAGGTCTTCCAATTCCATTTCAAAGACCCCTTTTTATGTGCCAGTTCTTCTTCATAAATATTTCGCAAATCCTTGTAAAATAGAAACTGTAGCACGTGTTCTACACCACTACTATTACTAGCAAAACATCTTGACAGGACTTCTTATTACAACTACAGGGAAGCACAACTTGGAAAATGGCATCAATTCGAGCATCACGTTGAACTGCGGCGGGTCTTCCTTTAACGGGCAAACGGAATGAAAAATAAGCAACAGTGAACGATTTCTTTTGCGAGGATAAACAAAGGGGACAACAAAATGAACCCCTCGTTGTTAAAGTTGTCTTTGTCATCTCTCAGCGTCACCCAATAGTAATGAAAATGTAGGAAACGAAATAGAAAATTGTTAGAAAGTCCTTCAAAGGGACAGTGAAGTTAATGAATGTAATCACGATTCCTTAAAGTTGAAATGAATATTCAAAGTCTTACGAATTTCAAAACATGAAAGGTTTGTCTCCTTAGAATTCCTGTGTTAAACGAGTCTGTTTAGAGCTTTATCTATTATAAAAGGGTCTTCTCAGACATTCTTCCTGTATAGAATAAATTTCCCAAAACCACAATATATGTACTATAAGTATTTGCCGCTTTAAGTAGTTTCTTATATTTTGAAAATATCTTCTGAAATATATTCTCATATGTGAAAAATCTTTTTATTTCTCTTTATTATTCTTTAAACTTTCCATTTGACGAAATATTTTTGTTTGTGGATGTCCATTTCAACTTTACTATATGGAAGATGTCTCATGTCGCGATGTATTTCCTATAGAAGTTGTTCCCCAAACTCTGTCTTACATGGAAGGGGACTTCTCATTCACTTTTTTGTGTGGAAAACTTTTCCTTAGTATCATTGCTGTGTGGAAAGTGTCTCCAAAGATTCTTACCTATATGGAAAGTGCTTGCTCAGACACTTTCCTATATGAAAAGGTTCTCCTCAGATGCTTTCCTATATGAAAAGGTTCTCTTCAGATGCTTTGCTCTGTGAAAATAACTTTCTGAGACGCTTTCCTATATACGAAGTATCTCTTTTAATACCTTGTTGTAAGGAAAGTGCCTCAGAAAATGTTTTCTTCAGACGCTTTACTCTAAGAAAATGCCTCCTCAGACGCTTTCATTAAAAGAAAGTGCCTCTTTAGACAATCTCCATTAAAGAAAATGCCGCTTCACACGCTTTTCTCAAAAAAATACGCAATCTCAAATACTTTACTCTAAAGAAAGTACACTCTTAGGCATATTCTTGTATCGAGTTTCCTTAGGAAATTTCCCATATGAAGGTATTCTCTCATGTAATATTTTATGTGGAAAGTGTCTCATAAATATCTTCTGTTCCTTTGCAAAGCATCTCATCAAAAATGGTTTCCTCAAGCTCTTATCTGTAACCGAAAATGGGAATAACACTTTCCTATAAGGAAAATGTTTCATCAAATGGAATGTGTTTCTTCAGACATAAATGTCTGAGGAGGCAGACATTTTCCCCTGAGGTAAATGCCTTCTCAGACACTTTTCTCTAACGAAAATACACTCCCTCCGAGGATAGCGTCTCGCTTAGACATTTATCTCCTTAGGTACATTCTGATATTGCAACTATTTGCTGAGTCCCATCAATCCCTTTTCTTCATGGAAAGAGTTCCCCCTAGCGCTCAACTGTATGAAATGTAATGTAAATAATTTCCTCCTAATTGAAAAAGTTCATCACATAGAAGACGTTTTCTCATAGCCAGTTTCTTGTACAAAAAGTATTTCCTTATACATTTTTCTGCATGAAAATTGTCACATTGGGCGCTTTCCTATGGAGAAAATTTTCTCCATATGAAAAGTTTGCTATATGGAAAGTGTCTTCTAAGACGATTTTCTCTATTGAAAATGTCTTCTCAAACGTTTTTCTGTATGAAAAGCGTCTTCTCAGCTGTTTTCCTGTAAGGAAAGTGTCTTCTGAGACACTTTTCTGCAAGGAAAGTCCCTTCTCAGACGTTTTGCGCTAAAGAAAGAGACTCTTCAGGCAATTTCTCTAATGAAGGTGCCGCCTCAGATATCTTCCTCTAAGGAAAGCTCTCTTCAGGTACTTTCTTTAAGGAAAATGGCTCCTCTTTTAAGAAAATTGCCTTTTCATAATTCCTCTGCGGATTTTAAGATGCTACTTATTATATATAGAAAGTGTATCACGAGTATCTGCTCAATTTCTTTTGCAAAGAATCTCGCCAAACACGTTTCTTTATAGCAGGGGTCCGCTTAAATGTTCCTTTATGTGAAAACGACCTTATCTCGCAAATTCTTAAGTGGAGAAAGTTTATTTACACAGAAGGCGTTTCCACAGACATGTGGAAAGTTTCTCTTCCGACACTTTCCATAGTCATGGCCTTGCATGAAAAATATTTTTTGGAAAAGGCAGTTGGAAAAAAGTTAGTTTCTCTTCAGACACTTCACATAGTCATGCTCTTGTATGAAAAATATTTTTTGGAAAAGTGGTCTCGTTCTATGAGAAGAGTGTCTCCTATATACTTTCCAGTTTTTAGTATAAAGATTGAATGTGTCTTTCAACAAATATTCCTATACAGAATTCTCTTTACGAAAATGTTAATTTGTTTTTTTATCTGGATAATTCCAAATTTACCTGTACGAAGAAAACATTCCACGGGCTCCTTCGTATATGAAAATATATCTTCTCAGTTCCATGAGGAAATATTTCATATCAATTCGTAATTTTGTTTAGATTTATACGATTTTTTAAATCTTCATGATTGAATTCATTCCATAACATATCTGACATGATGTTCCAACTTTCTGCACAGAAACAGCACATCAGTGATTCCCCCTTTGGTTTGGTTTTGAGCTCAAACATAATCTATAAATTGTAAAACCTTCACGCTGTAAAAAGGGAAGATATCTCTGTGCTTACCTTCAATTCCCCCTACGGTTTTTCTTTCTAGAAAGGACTTTTCAAATCTTGTTGAGTTCTTGAATGAAGTTCTGTTGCGCCAGTTACAAGGGTGCATATGGAAGGACTTCGATAATTGTGGAGGGTTGTTTTTACTGTGCTGTACAATTAATTTGTTTCAATGACATAACGTTGATGTTTTCGCCCTGCACTGAAATGGTTATCAAACTAGCACTCTGGGCAAGTCGCAGAATTCCTTTGGTTTTCATATGTCAGTCCTTCCATCATTGAAGGATTTCGAGGATGAGGTAAGGTGGTAACGTTGGTGGTGGTGTATGATTTTAATTGTAAAGTCTTCGTCTTCTGTTTCGTCGATGAAATAACTTTACATGATTCCCGTGTGAGAGTACTTTCATTGTTCATCCTTGTAAATAAATCCCTCTATTGTTTCGATCTTCACTCATTCGGCTTTGATATTTAAATTATTTGTTTTCTTTTACTACTAGTCCTTTTTTTACCTAGTCCAATGCTTTTATTCCACTATATTATTATAGGTATGTCCTTCAAACAATGGACTCGCTCTTTAATGTGTTTAGTTTACATTGAGTAAGGATGAACTTTTTCTATGTTATTTTTAAGGATTTTCTATAGAAAATACAAGAGAGATTTTCTTCGCTGTAAGCAATGAGGATCTAGATCTTACATTACACTGAGAGAACTTTGGTTTTTGTAAAGTTTTTGAGTATAATATTCTAATATTATAGGTTTCCTGTGAATGCTTTGGGATTGTTTTAGTATTTCCGTTGATGTTTCAAAGCAGCAAACCAGTGCTTCGTTTTGAAAAGTTTAAGCCAGGATTGCGGAGTTTTTGCAGTAAAAGTTTAGCAAATTTGCTCAAAGTCGGAGTTAGAGTCTAATGTATGGAACCAATTTTAACTCCATTCCAACTAACTATAACTATTTATTATTGTTAATATATTTAATTTAAACTTGTGAAATTGATTGTTTTGACAGTCGGCTGGGACGGAGCTGTTACGGTATACGTGAAAATGATCAAATAATAAAATTACTAAATGTTTCGGACAACATTTAAGTACGCGCTGACTTTTCTGAAATATTCAATCATCCCCAATATCTTTGAAGCTATTGGAAATTTCTTAGAGAGTATTTGGTGTAAACTTACTACTTTGATGTTGATGACCTGAAATTCGTTTTCACGCAAAATTTTGCTGCTGGTCTATAAAATGGACTTCAACTTCGACTAGGGTCAGATTTCTCAACTCCAAAACTTCGACTCCAAATCCAGTTCTACAGTCGTGGTTCACTAATGTTTGAAATTAATTGTAGGCTGTATTAGCTACGCATTGGCAATGACGTACCTGTAAAAAAACACATTTCCACACAATAAACTCCGTCAATTAGCTCAGTAGACACCTTAGAAGGAAGCGTCCAAGTTCTAAACTAAGAGCTCTGCAGAGTCCATAAGATGGAAGTAAACAAACAAATTCTCTTACATTCCATGGATGAAATATAGGAGAGCATCTCCCATTCTATTTTTAAACTCTATCAACGGAAGCTTCAGTTTATCAACGATTCCGAACGCCATAGTTCCAGAAACATTTACCAGACTTATCGATTACTCGACTACTCGAAGTGTTCGTCAGACACATTAAGAAGATGGAAGTGTTTGGATTTTTTTCATATGTACCTAGTCCTGCCATATGTTCTGTTACACAATTTCCAGCGCTTACCATTCAAAACTTCTTGCGGGAATAGAACCGTTAACTTTTTTTTCAGAACACATGCACTGATTAGTGAAGAGTACTAGTCAGTTTGGTTTCAGTTTGCAATCTATTAACATGGAGTGGGGCGTTAAAGAGAATCGAGTCGGCGTTATAGCATTGCATAAGTGCGGAAAGAGTGCTGGCCAAATTTTCGAGTTGCTAAAACCACTCGGAATATCAATAATGTTCGTTTATCGTGCTATTGCTCGCTTCGGCGAATTGTCTGGAGTAGAAGATAGGCCAAAAAGTGGTCGCCCGTACGAGTGCGGTAGTAAAGGCAATGCGTGAAAGAATTCGGAGAAATCCCCTTAGAAAGCAGAAAATCATGTCCAAGGAATTGGATATATCAACCAGATCCATGTCTAGGCTGATTCGGGATGATCTGCATATAAAAGCCTATCGTCGGTCCACGGGGCATCTTCTAACTCCTCAGCTAAAAAAAATTAGGCTGGAATGATGCAAGCGACTTTTGCAGTGGCACGTGTACATGGCCATGAAAACATTCTGTTTACGGATGAGAAAATTTTTACCGTGGAAGAAGTTTTCAACAAACAAAATGACAAGATTTATGTCACTTCATCTAAGGAAGCGAAAAAAGTTGTTCCAAGGGTTCAACGTGGCCATCATCGCAGGAGTGGCTCAGAGTCAATATTCCTGGCTTTATAGCAGCAGAAGATTGGCCATCAGGGAGTCCAGATCTCAATCCACTGGATTATGCTTTGTGGTCAGAATTGGAGAATATGGCTTGCAAGACTCCCCACAGAAATTTGGGAAACCTTAAAACAGCATTAACCAGAGCAGCGTCCTCGATCTCCATGGAAATCGTACGTGCGGCTATAGCCCAATGGCCACACCGTTTGAAAGCTTGTGTTAAAGCAAAAGGCGGCCATTTCGAGTGAATACAATTTTTTTTAATAACCAATATTGTCTTCTAATAAATGAAATAATTTTGAATACAATATGAATATTATTTTTTTTTATCGCGTTTTATATTTGTAACAGAACATATGGCAGGACTATGTAAGAATACTGATATATCCGTACACCAAATTCATGACGTACTGTATACAAAAAACTTATTTCCGCACAATAATTTTCGTCAATCGGCTCTGTAGGCAGCACAGAAGGAGGCGTGCAAGTTCTAAACTAAAAATTTTTGGTTAATTAGATACGGAGTTTAGAAAATGGAAGTTAACAAACAAATTCTCTTGCATCCCATTAATGAGATATGACAGAGTTTTTTGCATTCCATTTTAAAACTCTTTCGCAGTTGGAGAAACATTTACCAGACTTGTCGATTACTCGACTACTCGAAGTGTTCGTCAGTCACATCGAGAAGATAGAGGTGCTTGGAATTTTTTCGTATGTGAGATTACTGATGTATCCAAACATCGAATTCATCTGTGACATCATCAACACTGAGGAGTGAATAAACTGGCGTTGTCGTTTTCAATTAGAGATCATCTCTGCGATTGAGACGTCAGACGTGATGCTTTGAATAAAACTGTCTGGCTCCAAAAGGTGTTATAACAGGGTTGGTGGGGCTGTTTGAAAACAGATTTGTTGGATCAATCACCCGCCGAATATTGATAGTAAAGCGGAGGATACACAAACAGTTGGATGTAACTTATGTTGTTAACCTGGTCATTGGCATAGACTGCAGCGTCTTATTTCCGATAACGTGATAACGCACATTGATTTGTAAAAACAATCCTAATGCATCCTAACTTCAGTGGAACATAATGGCTTATTAATTTTGTGGACTGGTTGACAGATGTATCATGAGGAGGATGAAGGAGAGCTGATGCGCTGTGATTGGCTACCGTGTGGCAAAGGAGTTATGTTGCACTGCAAACGAGTTCAACATCCATAGAGTAGCAGATATGGTAACACTTATCTCACCTTCGTCAATGGCAAGTATCTCCCAGTTGCTGAGCTTGCTCCCGAAATTGTCGATTCCTCTTCCTAGATAACTTAATTTGGGTATTTAAGGAGGGAGGAGGCTCTGGCAATCGCTTTGCAATATGCCCAGCAAAATTAGAACACCCTGGGTGAGATCGTCACGTCCAGGCCAAGTATAGTTCAAGGTGGACTGCAAAGATAAAAATGGGTTAGTAACATTGTATGGCTATAAAACTATTTAAGGTTTATACTCGATAAACGACAATGGATGTTATGCCAAAGTTATTGGTGGTAACATAACAAATGCAAGAGGATATTGCCATACCTATAAAACTATAATTTTATACAATGACAATGCCTAGAATTATTTGTAAACGGCTTTATCTTATAGCTGAAAAGCCGACAGTTGCGGAAACTTATTCTCAAATTTAGCGATTCCTCTTCCTAGATAGTTCAATTGGACTTTGCCGGGGGATGATAGCAATGACATTGTAATATGATATTATCTTAACGATGGTTAAAGTTATTGTGATCGTCATTACTGTTATGATCGCTATGATTCTGTATATGATATTCGTAGTCTTGGGCCTATAAACTCTGACTGGCATGTAATCCAACTTCAAATTCAGACTGGCTTATTCACGCGATGCTCGTAAGCAGAGCATCTAATCCTTTGCCCTTTAAAATGTGCCGTGGAACCGCCTTACAGTTTATTGTAAAGAACTGAGAAATTCGGAAGATTCTCTTGGTCTATTCAGAATAGGCAAAGAGCAGCAAATATGTCTTTAGACTTGTTTATAGGCAGCTATGAAGCGGGCTGGTTTATGAAATTTTACCCGTGCTTGTTCACGAATTAGCTCTTCTCAAAAATCCTAGGCTATTGTGCCTAGGCTGTTGTGCCCAGATCTGATACTTGAACCGCATTTCAAAACAGAAAAAAAGGAAACTAAATTTGTTGCGAACCAGCCTAAGAACCAAACATCGGCACACGAGCCTGAACTTAGCACACAGCTTGCTTTGAAAGAGGTAACATCAGTTTTTGTGGCTCACAACTTTTTCCAGAGAGTCGATTCACAGCTCATAATAAAAGAGTCAAGAGTAACATGTGTGGCTCTCGGTTATTGACTCATTCGGAAAGAATAAACATCAACTAACATACATTTTAAAGAGCAGATATGCTCTTTTAAAGTTACATGTTTAAAATGAGCACTCATGACTCATGCGCGGTCACCTGGGCTTACCTACGAGTTTGCTTTTCTCAGAAACAGCTCATAAGACAATGTATGTATGTGTCATGGTCTTGTTTGTACAGAGTCGTCACAAAATAGTAACAAATTTAAGTTTAGTCAATTTACGAGCTGTCAGTTGTCGTCGTGCGATGGAATTCAAGGTCAGAAAACGGTATGCACAGGCGGTAACGGACTGGCCCTTTGAGGGGGTAGAGAGCTTGAGTAGGGCTGGGCTTAGGGGACTCTTGGACGAATGTGTCTTATCGAGATGGCAAACTCGTTGGGAAGAGAGTCGTAGATAGATATCAGATTCGTTGGGAGAAACCCTGATCTTGGTTTTAACATCTGTCTTGGTTTCTTGACGGGACATGAGCCACTCTATGCCTTTCTGCATAAGAGAGCGCTGTTCCTGCTGAGCGGCTGCGAGACTGTTCGGATCATGCTGATCCCATAATCTCGTTCAGCTTGATAGGCGGCAGCTGCCGCTCGTGTGCAGGGGCACCAGTCGCTGGACTGGAAGGGGTTGAAACTCGGAATAGGTTAGCTACAGAGTTTGACCAGAGGCTTTGTCTGGTACCGAGAGTGATAACGATACACACGGGCAGGTCTCGGGTACGTGCCCTGTCATCTGTATCTTTTTGATTTCTCGACGGGTACGGACAGCTACGGGTTTTTCCTATGTCTATATTTCATGGATGCCGTTAACCGTTGCCAAACGAAAGGTGTTTGGAGTTTTCCCTGTCTCCCACCGGTGAGGATGCCGCATCCTTGCAATATAGTATCGATCGTTCCACCTACCTAGAGTAAAAATGTGCAGTCTGTACTCTTTTGCCGCAGGGCGACCAATCCCGTGAAATATATTGTATAAATAACAATTAGGTAGCAGCTTTTGCTTTTGCTGCGCAGCTCCAACTGGTGAGTTTGTCCGGTAGCGTGGGGATCAGGAGGCCCCGGGACTGAGTTCCCGCCTGATCATTTGGTGCAGGACCCCTAGTGAGTGGGAGCATCCCGCGGGTTGTGGCTGAAAGCAAAATCGCTGGTAGAGAGTTTATGCTCGAATGTGGAGTTGCATTGCAAACGGGTGCTATAGATTCATAGAGTACAGAGGGGTTAAGATAGGCCTCATCTCCGCCAGTGGGGATTATGTTCCATACTAGCATAATCAATTTGGCATCTTCTGGCTGGAAGAAAGGGCTGACAATTTTGGGAGCATGCTACCGCAATTATCAGCCCCTATTCCTAGATAGTCCAAGTTTAACTTGCCTATCCCAGAGGAGCGTTGGCAATCGCATTGTAATAAGCCCAGTGTGTCGCACACCGTGGATAAGACCTTCATGGCGAGACTCACGTTAAACCCTAGTGGACTCTGTCGGCTCACGGTTCAAAGAGCAAAAACGTCAAATGTTAATATTTTGGCTCGTAATTCATTAAGAAACATTCATTAGCGAAGTGGTGCAGCCCACAAAGTATGGGCTAACACATTTTGTAAACTGAGCACGAGTAGTATTTTCTCGGGCAACCGTCCAGTTTTTCTCTGTGGATACTTCTTATCTTTAACTGTTATGCTCGGCGCAAATTTGTGCAGAAAAAAAAAAATTAAAATCATGGTTGAGCTTCTATAGAAAATTTCCTTACAGTGTATGACAGATTTTTTCTAACAAGTTCTGCTTCAATGCCTAATTACGAAAAGTTGAAAGCACAGCAACGCCCAGTGATATGATGTGTGAGCAAATGAACCCTTGGGTCATTAAGGAATTCAAATCTTTCAGTATTTATACGAATAATCCCATAGAATTTTTCTTAGAAATATTCGATTGTCGTAACACAAAAACCTACGAATTCTTTTTTGTAAATAAATTGGAAAATTTAGAGTGGTGCGAGAGAGTAACCCTCGTTAGAATCGAATGTGGTTGACTGAAGGAACTTTGTATAACGGCAACAACAAAAACTAGTTCCTGATCCTGAGAAAACATGTTTACCCTCCTTGGTGATGTACACGTGTGCAGGAATTTCACAACGAAGCATCCTGTGACATTCGTCCTTATTCACTCAATAATGAATTTTTGAATGAATGGATGGATGGATGGTGAGTAGTGACCATAGCAATATTGAAGTGAGAGATTTACCTAAGTTTTGGCAAAGATGATGAGAAAAGCGGTTCTTATTTGCGAAGAGGGAAGTTTTCCTAGCTCTTTGCTTTCGTTTTTCCGGTTTTATTTGGCCACTTAGCTCGACAGGATCCGCTCTTGTAAATTACCACTAATTTAAGAATCATTTTTCGTTTTAATAATGTCAATTTCTGTTTATGACATTTCGTCATAATGATCTTTCTTTCTCTATTTTCAATTAATCACTAGCAATTAGCCTTTGTTTTGATTCTTGGTCGGGGGCATTTTCGATTCTCTTTTGTGTTGCGTCATTGACTCGTCTATAGCAAAAGAGTTCACAGTAGTTTTAATTAATGTTTGCTTGTTTCCTTGCAACGAGGTTATGATCTATGAGATTTCTTCTGAATGTCGTGAGATGAAAATGTCAAAATATTGCAAGGATGTAAAGATTGTTGTGAGGAAGTTTAAAGAAGCTGTGGATAATTTTCAAATATAGATCATTGCAGAGGTTACGTTTTTAACAACGTAGTTGTTAATGGCTTATGAAGAAAAACAAAAATAGTACATTTTCTGGTCCAAAGGGTAAACGATTTATTTTTTGGCAAGGATAACGATAACAGTTGATTAATTGCAATTTTAATATAAAGGTATGTTAGACTTATTCGTTTTACCTTAAGCCAACTCGATTCTCTGCAGATGGCAGTAAAGGGGAATGTTGTCACGGTTGACGTCTAATGTGAGCGGTAAAAATCTGGAGATTGGATAAGCTCAATCTAATTAACGGAGACCTGTGAAAGCAATTAGAGGACCATAAAAACGGAAACCTACAATCAATGTCGTCAGAACTTAACAATGAAAAAAAAACCAAAACTTTCGGGGAATAAAACTAAAACAAAAATCCAAGAAAGAACTAACTTATTTAGGAACATTGATATAGATTGAACTGATATCAATATGCCAATGCTTTACTGCGCTTTATAATTTGAAACTTGAGAGTTGATATTTATATTGATACCAAAATTTTGATTCAAAAATTCATAAGAATTACGAAAAAGTATAATCTTCATCCAGTCAACATCATTTCCTTTAATTTTTTAACATGAGATCCAATTACGGTAATATAGAATTGTAAACATTATTGTTTACTATTAAAGTATTCAAACCGATAAAACAACCATTTTTATGGTCCCTTTTTTGATTAACTGGTTGTTTATTTCGGGTAATACCCGGTAAAAAGAAAATGGAAGCCCTTTAAAAAGAATTACATTTTCATCAATCCTAAGAATGCGATCAATACATATTTACTGTTTCCAACGAATAACTTTTAAACTACTTTCAAAACTGCAGTTATGAAGTACTTGATAACTTTGGTTCGATTCTTATTTATAATATCTAACAATTAAAGCAAAACATCTTAACATGAATTACTCCACAATCTATTTCTTGGGGGATACAATAAACTCCGAAGATAATTAATTTTTTATAGTCGGCTTAAAGAAGCTCCATTTAAAGTTCTTGGGAAAATTTTTGTTTATTCTCCTTTATGTGGTGATCGATATAAATATTAATTACCTTCAGTTCTTACCCACAGATCAATTTTCGCCGATTTTAGAACAATTTTGATCAATGTTTTTAACTGAATAATTTGAATTGATTTTTCCAAAAAAAAAGTGCTTCGATAAAAGAAACGTTTGAGTTTTCGCCAACGCACCATTTTTGATAAATTATTCCAAGCGAAACAATTACCGTCAGTTCTTACCAACAGATCAATTTTCGTCGATTTTAGAACAATTTTGATCAATGTTTCCAACTGAATAATTTGAATCGATTTTTCCAAAAAAAATGTGCTTCGATATATTTTTCTCAACAGACCAATTGAATGGCTTCGACCGACTCTTCCCAACCAAAATAATATTTCTGATCGATTCTTTTAGCAGAAATTTCGGTTTATTTTTATCGCATAACAATTTCGGTAAATTTCCAAATGGAATTCGATTGATACTTGTCGGCAGATCGATTGACATCGTTTCTTTTAAATAGGACGACGTCTGTTGTTTGATTCTCTTCTATAGAAAATTACTTATTTATTCTTCTCAACAGAATGTTTTCGATCAGTTTTTCCCATGAGAAATATTTGGATGAGTTCCCTTCAACAGAACAATTTCGATCAATAATGATTCCAAACAGAATAATTGCAGTCGATTCCACCCAACACAAGGATTTTGGTTGATTTTTCTCAAATGAACGATTTTGGTCGATTTTCCTCAATGCAATGAATTGGTCCAATTCTTACCAACAGAATGATTTCGATCAATTCTTTTGAAAGGAATGCTTTCTTCTCAACAATGCATTTTTTCTAAACAGATCAATTGTGATCGATTTTAGATGAATTAGATGAATTTTCCCAATATCATTATTTCGATTTATTTATTATATTATTTCGACCTTTTCGTAAGATTGAAAGGTCGATTTTTTCCAATAGCAATTTCGATTTATTATTCTCTCAGAACAATTTCGCTAAATTTCGAAACACAATTCGATCAATTCTGTACAACCGAACCATTTCTATCGATTTCTCCCAACAGGTCTCTGGTTTACTTCTACGAAAAATACTATCTATAAAATGTATGATGTCTATAAAAATTAAGAACTGATAAAAAAATCAGGATTTTAGCAATAGAAGAGGATAAATTATTGCATTCTTAGTTCATTAGAGGATTCTTACAAAAGTTCTGCACATGATCATGCCTTGAATCAGTGGATAGATGAAGTGCAGAAGATCGAGGAGTTAGAAATTCTTTGCTACATGAGAAAAATTGTAAAGGACCATTTATTAAGGATAAAAAATATGTTATTTTCAATTATCCCTTTAAACTATCCATTCTCTTCTTTCTTGTCTTCTTAAATGGATTTGGAGAAGTTTCTCGAATCCTAAAGATAGATTTTCGATTTCCTTGTTGACATTGCATAGATGAATACGATAGCCTGCCACGGAATTTTCGCTCTTTAAGGCCATAAATCGACTAATAAAATTGTCTACCCGATCATAAATCACAGGAAATTATTACGATTCCTAATGCTACAACTATTGCCAGGCAACAATAATTCAATAAGAAGCCTATATAAATTTAATGTGTTTCTTTGTAAATCATGAAATTGCTAAAAAACTTTATGAGGATGATTCATTCGTATGAGGGATTCCTCAAGACAATAGCGAATCCAGGAAGCACAAATGTGGCCCATTGTCTTCCATAAATGAATTGCTGGAAGCAGGATAACAAACAAAATGGTAAACTAGGGGAAACTATGCCGTTGAAACAATACAATACAACTCAACACATTGAAGGTATTTCTGAAAAGTAGCGCAAGGACATTGCACGTGAATAAAAGATAATCCGTAAACCGGCTCTATCCTTGGTGTTGTAGAAAAGCATATCGAAGTTTCATACCTATACAAAATTGTAAGCGAACTTTAACGCTGTGATATCTTTTCAGCAGCTCTTGATTGGGGTGAAGGCACAAGTAATTAAAAGCAGAATTTCAATGCATTTTGTGAGGAGTATTAGGAGTTTATAGAAATCTTAAGGATTTATGACATTACACGAAATAATAATCTACATAACTTCACCGTACGACTCCTTCTTCTATTTAACAAAAAAAAGATAATAATAATGAAATGTAAAGAAAAGCCATTGATGTAAATTAAAAAAAAATTTTTCATGCTTTACATATTAACAACAAGTTATTTGTAATCAGAGAAGAGTTGTAGCAGAAAGAGGGAGCGGAAAAGGATAATAATAAATTTTCCTCCAAACTATAAAAATCATAAACAGTTATGCATTTTTAATTTTTATGGTTGTGGCACACATAAAACTCTTAAGACACCCGGTGTGTAGTGAATAACACAAGAGATGTTAACCCCTCTCTCTCTCTCATAGAAGGATACAAAAGGATTTCCTTTTATTGTTCTTCCCTTTTTCACACATGGTTGGGAAAACTAATGTTTTGCACATACGTCGAAGGCAATTCATATCAATAGAAATGCAAATAAATTGTTTAAATAACAAATTTAAATTTACGACCTCCTCGCTAAAAAACAACTCCCCTATCAAGTTTTGGTTACCAAATATTTGCATACAGTTTCTTTCCTTCGCCCTCCTTATTCCAAAGCACACAGCGCAGAAAAGTGCGTTTCTGCTGAGCATTTAAGTGATTTTTAAATGCTCACAACCCACTGACAAGATTTGCATAACTGCTGCGCTAAGAACCACAATCCAGGGAGTTCTCTTTAGAAACCCGTCGTTTTTTTCTTAGAAGCCAACTGGAAGTTAAGTGTTTTCCAATAATTGCGATAAAAGGAGGGGAAAGTACGCCTTAAATTCGTTGGCGAAGGGAAATGTGTAATTTTCGTAATGAGGCGGAGAAAATTGTTTGCAATGTAACTAAAGTACCAAAATATTGGTCATAGTCCCTGACGAAACGGCTGCTCTTGTCAAAAAATTTTGCAAATAAGCTAGCCTTACCGAAGGGGCTGAATGATTCGCAAAGTTTACTATTTTCCATGGTAAATAATATTGAAATATTGAATATTGAAGAAGAAAGAAACTGTATTGAATATTGAAATTCTTGTCTTTCGAAATTTATAATACATATTACTTGCTAAGCCGGTATGCATTGCGGCAATTTGTTTAATTGTTTCCCAATATAATCTGATTTAATGATTGTAACGGATTTTTAAAAAGGATCAAGGTTCCGTCCACTTTTTGCTCAAACAATACTCCTTTCTGCGCCAGTAGTAAACACGTTAGAGCTCATCTTTACATCTCTAACAGTTTGTTGGATATAATAATTTAAACATGGGTGTTGTATGAACGACGTTATGTCTCCTCTGTGATCAGGGCTTTCTATAATCTATGATTCCTTTCTGGGCGACATAAACATGTTGGGACAATTTCAGGATAATGCAATCAATAGTTCGGACGCCTAGTTGAGATACAAATTCAAACAAATGTTAATTTTTATATATAAGTATGTTGACTGATCGCACCCTTTTGGTTTGTTATGCTTACGCGCCACCTATCATGCGTTAATTGCACTTAGCTTAACTCATGAACCAATTGCATCTTATATGGGAAAAAATGTAACATATGTAAAATTCTTTGCAAATACCGCTTAGACATATCTAGCTGCTGCGAACATCGTCTGGTGGAAATTTTGGAGTTTTCCTCAATACTTGCTTGCACTCGAGCAATGGTCACTTCATTTCGAACTGCGCGAGGTCTTCCAGCACGCGGAAGAACACAGATAGCCGCTTGTTGCCCAAAACGCTGAACCATTCGGTAAATTGTTGAAGCGCTAGGACCATTTCGAACATGAAAAAAATTTCGATATGACCTGAATAATCGAATGCTGATTTTCACAGTAAAATTGAACAACTTTGCTGAACCTTTCCATCATAAATTTCCCAAGTATTATTTAGTTAATTCTGTAAAGAGACGAAACAAAAAATTTTTTAGCTGATCAAATCTTAGCATTACTTATGCGCCACCCTATACAACCACAAGATTTGCATTCGTGCTGTTAGCGTGAAGCAAAAGAAAAGGAAGATGAACGTATCAGGAGTAGGAGCCATTATCATACGCAGGTTAAACTAAATATCGCCAAGCTCTGTCAATTCAACCGTCAAATTTGTCAATCATTTTAAGAGCGGAAGTTCCAGTAAAAATAAAACAGTGGACGTATACCGTTTCATACTGTTCACCCGATTTTCATGTTATTGTGACAATTTGTTGAGATATCGGCAGCTTTTAGCTAAGAAAACCAACTACAGAAGGTCAATCTTTTATTGCATTCTGGCTGGAAATTGTATTTTCTGATGAACCGCAGCATTCTACAGCGTTGCGCAATAGAACGTGCATATTTAAAAAAAATAGATTAAAAAATAAATACAAAAGGTATGGTTAAAATAATTCTAAGGCATTGTAGAGTAATAAATGGAGTTTATTTTTTAAAAATAACATCATCTAAATGATGACCCTCTCCCAATGGTTCCTGGTGTTTGATTTTGGGATTTTCACTGTTCCAGTAACGACAATTTTGACGGTTTACGAACCCATTCATAAGGAAATGAGCCTCGTCAGAGAAAAGGATATTGTCAAAATTGGAAAATCGATTAAGCATTTCATTAACAAATGCGAGCCTTGCTATGAAGTCAGACTTTTTCAATTCTTGTGTTAATTGCAGCTTATATGGATGCAGTTTAAGATCCAATGTTAAAATTCGTTGCAAACTTCGTCGCGATAATTGTAAGACAGATGATCTCTTGCGAGTCGACATTTGTGGATTTCCTCGTACTGACTCCATAACTCTCTCAACATTGTCTTCGGTCCTAGATGTTCTTGGGCGACCATTTGCTTGTGGTTTAAATGTTGAACCGGTCTCTTCAAAACGCTTTACTAATATTTTAATTAAATTAGCACTCGGAGCATCACTAATTCGCCGTAGTCCATATTCAGCACAATATAGTCGCCTAGTAGCAATATATGAATGAGAGTTCTCGTAAAATTCGCGCACGAAAAATGCGCGACGCTTCCGGTCGAAGTGATTCATAGCGACTAAAACTCCATGAGCCAGCCAACCCAACGATGTACGCGTCCCCCCGCCCGCGCCTTTTCTACCCCGCAAAAAAAAGATGATGCAATATGCACGCTCTATTGCGCCACCCGTTATTTTCTGATCAATCGCAGCATTCTACTTTTCCTCAAATATCGTGAGGATCAGTGATATCGTAATTGGGAACGATATGGGAAGGTGTTGGAGAAATAACGAATTTAATTGTCTCCTCGACTTCCAGGCAATTGGCTGCGAAAATTTAGTGGTATGCAAATTATCAGCAAACTAAATTATTATTATTCGTGCAGGCATAGTCGAAATTTTTGGACATAGAGAGATAGTTTTGGACATTTTATATGAAGTTGCCAGCTTATTATCTATTCGCTCTTTATGCAATTTTTAGAGGGAAGATGTTAGTAATTGACCATACGAGTTACGGTCTAAATAACGTCATTCTCTAATCTTCTCCCAGTTGACTTTGGTTTTACATGGAAATAACCAAAACATTTTGTAGAATTTTTCCAGTATCGCTCGATTGTTGATTTTCGAGCAAATATTGACAGTTAATGGCATCTGGCATCAGTTTAATGGTATCTAATGTAGAAAGGCTTTTAGTTTTACGTATGTGGTCATTGGCAGCGCAAATACTAATATCAGATGCGTTGACCCAATAAAACGGAGCGAAAACGATAAAATGAAGTGTGGCGGGTTCATTCGCAAGGAGCTACTTCAAAATATGCCCCGATTTGGCTATTTTTAAGTAAAGTTCAATTCTCCTCATCCAAATAAATTATATTCTCTGTAAAGCGAAGTTTGACCTGATGTATAAATGGTAGTAGTCTGAAAAATATAACTTTTGGAAAAGGTGGCAACCTTATAAAACATATGTTTTAAGTTTCAAGGCGCCACGTTGCTTAGTAATTTCATTTGAGCCATCAAAACTAAACGATCTCAGTGAATTTGTAAACATGAAAAAAATTGGTCACCATTATGTAATTCAATATTTCCATTTGAAATGTTTCAGTTCAACCAATGTTAAACCGAGCTAGATTTTACTCTGAGGGAGTCTGCTCCTTCGTTTACGACTGTAAAATATTAGATAGCAGAGTTTAAACGAGGCCGTACGAGCTGCCAAGATGAACACCGTAGTGGTCGACAAATTGAGCTGTCCACGGCAGACACGGGTGAGAAAATCCACAAAATGGTATTGGATGATTGTCGGTTGAAGGTGCGTGAGTTAGCTGGTATGCATTTAAAAAAGTGCTATACATCGTATATTGACCGAAGATTTACGACGTGAAGATGTTTCAGTAGAGTGTCTGGCGATATATATAATAATAATATAACCATGGATGAAACATGGAACCTGAAGCCTGAAACAAAGGAACGGTCAAAGCAGTGAACTGGAATGGGAAAGGTCATGGCTTCTGTTTTTGGGAAAGGAAAAACCAGGAAGGAAAAGCCATCAACGGCGAATATTATGCTAATTTATTGCAGCATTTAAGTGACGAAATTACGGGAAAAAGGCCGCATTTGGCGAAAAAGAAAGTGTTGTTTCATCAAGACAATACTCCAGTTTACACATTCACTATTGCGGCGGGCAAAATTAATTAATTAAAGTTGAATTGCTTCAGAACACACCTTATTCGCCAGATTTAGCTCCCTCGGGCTATTTTTTATTTCCAAACTTGAGAGAATGGCTCGGTGGCAAAAGATTTGCCAACAATGAAGAGGTGAAGTCTGCGGTTGATGTCTGCTTTAAGAAGGACTGTTCTTACTACAAACAGGATACAGAAGCTAGCTCAAACACTGATGACATTTATGATGTGAAATTTGACACAGATTACTGTCAATGTGCTACCAAGTTTGAAAAAATATTAACAGCGGTATATCTTAATTACGCATGAACCGATTTGGATCAGCAATTTCGGAGATCCATACGTCCTAAATTACTGTTGTGTTATAAACCACTGTCCAGTGTGTAAGGTTTTCGCAAATTAACTCAATGGCCGGCCAGAAAAGTTCAACAAATATTCCTTTGAAAGGACTAGATTATGATAATGATTCCATAAACAGTCCTTGAGTGCTTAAAAAAAAGCGGGTCTGAAACCGTGAAGTGGGCTAAGATCCCTAAATAAATTTGTGTAATATTAGCGTGCATCTTCGCCCTTAATGTCTTTATGTGAATCTGTAAATAGATTCCTCATAGCTCGTAGTGTAGGTGTAGCATATTCTCTTCTCTTCCATTCTGGGAAAACTCTAAGAACTTGTTTGTTTTTAGGATAAACTAACTTGCCATAACTGACCTCCCCTCATCCCACTATAAGCGCCCCCTATCTACACCAAAGTTACCTACCAAAGTTACGACATTTCTTCTGAGACATTTTCGGTATGTAAATTCCAAACGTTCAAGGTCTTTCTTCTGTTTAGGTCAACGATCTAGGCAAGGCTGTTTTGTTATCTGTGTAGGCCAATAAAGATACAAAGTGCGTTGTCGTCGTTGATGACAACTTCTGGTTGGGGGTTTTAATGTGTAGTAGTAAATCCTTTGCTATAGCCTTGTCCTCGTACCCAGTTGCCCAGATTCTAAAATATTAACAATTTGGTGCTTTTGACCTTATTTAAACAGTTCGGTTTATTATTAATACCTATAACTTGCAAAGCTGGGGGCTCGGTATCACTATGTAGCATATGAAAAATGTATGGGGTGACGGTGGTTTTATGGCAACCATTTTGTTTAATTTTAATATTTCATAATAAAAACCTCTAAGGATTGCAGTCATTCATAGTATCCTGTTGCTGTACTTTCGCTATTTCTAAGCTTTTTCCTTTGGCCTTTTCTTTTAGAGAGCCCTGAAGTTATAACGATTTTGGGGGTTGATTTTTAATGGGCTACAAGATAAACCAAGTAAGGAGAGTGTGTTGTGTAGAAGGAGATAAATGGAGAACACGTGAGAGTAAGGAAGGAGCATGTAGAGTAAAGAAAGAGCATGTAGAGTAAACCGGGAATTTGTATGCATTTTCCTTATATAGGAATTTCCTTTGCCAAAAAGGGGTTCATCGGCGCGTTCTCTCAACGAACGTACAGGGGGTCCTGCTCTCCGGGTGGTTTCAGTGGTGCTGATAAAACTCCCCTTCATGAACAGGATTTCGGGTAAACCTGTACACAACTAATACACCACACCGCGCCGCATCGCACCATAACTTAACGCGTTCTCTAAGGATAGCGTTGTTGTTGTTAGTTATCGCTTTTTATTCTGGTTGTTGTGTGGTTGTTTCTTAATAACGCGTTATCCTTGAGTATCCCCTGTCTTGTATTCTGCTTGTTTTCCTTTGTCATGCTTTTTGGCTTTTCTTTCCTATTTCTCAGCGTTTATTATCTACGCGAAAGCGACTCTTTGACACAGTTTTCTGGTGCAATTCAGGGAAGTCGGTCGTTTTTTTCGTCTACTCTCCTCTTAACGCGCGCGTGTAGGTTGTTCGTTTCGTTAGGAATTCGCTATTTATTGTTTGTTCTTCATTTTGATTGTTAATGAAATCGTTGGTTTCGTTTGGTCGTTGCCGGTGTTTAGAAGTTAAACGTAAACGTCGATTTCGAAATAGAAAACCATAATAACTGGACTGTGTTCAAAAGTATAATTCTGGTAAAATTACGTTTAAGGACTCTACTTTTTTGTATTTTTTTGTTTTTTTTTTTATCGCATTTAACGAACTGTACGTGATTGGCTTTTAAAGCAACATTGTTTTGAACAATTTTGTTGAATGATTATTAATCAGGTAATTGGATAATTTTAATAATAATCTCACATTCTTCACATTCATTCTTATTGATTTAGAAAGTAAAATTAATATGTCATAAAATATTGAACAGTGTCCTCGATGAAAGGGGGAAAAATGGCATTTGATAATTTTCAAGCGTTGATGTAAATTGAGTGGGAAAGTGCGCATAATCAAATATACTAAACATATAATGTATCCAAAATTTGGAAGGAGTGCATAATTTATTCGCTTACTAATCCTTTAGCCTCTACGCCTCACACAGAGACCAGACCACTCCATATATGGGAGCATTAAAAATTCAGTTACTAAACAATTGATTTGGGAAAAAACTAAAAGCCTCTTTTTTTGCAAGTAATTAAAGCATCTAGTAAGGAAAATTCAAATTTTTATCTACAGTAGTATGGAAGATATGAATTATCAAAATTGGAAAATATTTCCATTTCTTTTTTCTTTTAAATACGTGAAAACAAGTGAAAGTTGTATACATGTTTTTGTTATGGCGACAAAGGTTTCTCTAATAATTCTTTAGTAATTCCTTTTGTTTTCTTTAGAGTGAACTTAGAAAAATTGAAAGCATTAGAGTATCAATGGGCGAAAATTCAAGTTTTTATCTTTAATAGTATGAGAGATATGAATTTGCAAAGTTGTAAAACTTTCCCATTTCTATTTTTTCTTGGAAATATGTGAAAACAAGTGAAAGTTGTAATAATTATAT
This sequence comes from Philornis downsi, assembly GCA_019455685.1. Taxonomy (NCBI): domain Eukaryota; kingdom Metazoa; phylum Arthropoda; class Insecta; order Diptera; family Muscidae; genus Philornis; species Philornis downsi. Next base: position 464,718 of record JAHXMU010000668.1, read on the forward strand.
TATTTTTATAAAAAAAAATTTTGTCAATAAAAGTTGAATAATTGTTTTTATTTTATTTAGAACAGATTTAGAAACGCTACAGTATTCACAAACAGTTAATGCATGGTCTTTTGTAGTATGGGAGATATTTGTTGTCAAAAGTGTATGACATTTTGAAAGCTGAAAGAAATTTTGTATTATGTTAACAAAGCTTACTAAAATATTTGTTTAATAATTCTTTTTGTTTTATTTAGAGCGGATTTAGAAAAAACTAAAAATGCCATTGTATTCACAAGCAATTAATGCATTAATGGGCGAAAATTCAACTTTTTATCTTTTATAGTTTGGGAGATACGAATTTGCAAAGTTGTAAAATATTTTCATTTCTATTTTTTCTTTTCAACATGTCAAAACAAGTGACATGTTGTATGAAATATTGTACTTTTGTAATAATTTTTTCCTTAATAATACTACTGTATTCTCAAACAATTAGTGCATGGTCTTTTGTGGTATGGGAGATATGAGTTGTCAAAAGTGTATGACATTTTGAAAGTTGAATGAAATGTTGTATTATTGTAACAAAGGTTTCTGTAATGATTCTTTAATAATTATTTTTGTTTTATTTAGAGCGGATTTGGAAAAAACTAAAAACGCCATTGTATTCACAAGCAATTAATGCATTAATAGGCGAAAATTCAACATTTTATCTATAATAGTATGGGAGATATGAATTGCCAAAATTTGAGATTATGCCCATTTTTTTGTAATGTGTGAAAACAAGTGGAAGTTGTATGAAATATTGTAGTTATAACAAATTGTTTCATTAATAACAGCTTAATAATTGTTTTTGTTTTCTTTAAAGTGGATTTAGAAAAAAACTATCTCGCAAGCAATTAATGCATTGATAGCTGAAAATTCAACTTATTATCTATAACAGTATATGAGATATGAATATTTCCATTCGTTTTTCTTTAAAAAATTTAGAAAATTTTGCATTATTTTATTGTATTGTATTGTCAAATAATTTTTGTTTTTTTGTTAATACTTGCTTAATAATTCTTTTTGTTTCAAAGATAATAATAAGAATGTTTCAGTTCTTTTTCTTATATACGAAATTATTTGTATTTTTTGGAAACAGTAAAATGATTGAACTAATATTGCCATCACATTGACTGCAATCTGATAACAAAAATCTAACCATGTCGCTCTATCGAAAATAAAATTATTTCTAAAAATAGATCAACTATTTTCCACAAATCAAAATTTTGATAATTTTTTTATATTATATCGTATATTAATTTATTTATATACATATATAAGTAAAAAAAAAACAGTAGACAAAGCAAAGTTATAAATAGAGCAGCAGCAGTTCTTTACCTTAATTCGAAAAGGCTTTAAATCGTAGTTTTCGAAACTAGTCGAAACGGTTTTTAAACGAATTGCAACTGTTCGAACTGTGTAGAAACTATTCATGTTATTTCAATAAAATGGAAAATTACCGAAAACTTAAATTTAGTTTAATGACTATATATAGTGACTGATTTTATTGTTGTTTAGCAGCGTTGAAGTTTTGTCAGATTTCTAGTGATCCACGACATGCTTCAAAGTCGGAAATAGTTGGTTTGTCATTGGCTGTATCATTGACATTCGTACTCGGTGAGAAATGTTTAAAAACTGAAAACAAAACTAAATGGGACTTACGAAATCTTGAGGAAGATCTTTTTTTATATAACAACATTTAGTATTCAGTAAGGAAGCTTGTTTACCGTTACCGTTGTTACCGCTTTCTATACTACTACTACTACTGCTGCTACTACTATTACTACTACTACTACTACTACTATTACTACTACTACTACTACTACTATTACTACTACTACTACTACTACTATTACTACTACTACTACTATTACTACTACTATTACTACTACTACTACCACTACTACTGCTACTACTACTACTACTACTACTATTACTACTACTATTACTATATTCTGCTTACAAATATGCAACGATTTAAACCAAAGTTTGAATAGGGGGTATGGTTAATATATATTTTTTTATTCCATTTTAAAACTAAGAATATTTAAAATTAAAAATATTTAAAACTATAAATTATTTATTGTTCTATTAATTTTGATTTGTTTAATTGATTTTCAACAAAATAAGAAAAATGAGAAAAACTGCTTGAGCAAACCCTCAACATATTTTAAATTTGGCTTAATTTAAAGCAGCTACATAAAAGGTTCACAAAACAAAAAAAAAAAAAATGAAATAAATAAATAAATAAATAAAAAAAATAAAATAAAAAAATCCTAAATTTGAGTTCAAACCTCCTTAAATTAAACTAAAAATTGTGTTGGAAAAAAGCGCGGCAGTTAATGTTGAACTAAATCAGTTGAGTTCATAATAGAGGTAAAGTAGCTCTTCCGTTGGCTTTTTTTAAAACTGAAAATTTTTTTTTTTTTTTAAATTTCTCAGTGCCTATTTGACTGAAACAGACACGCCTCTTATATTGAAAAATTGCAAAAAAATCGCTCTATTTTAAATCCTCGTCAGATCATACTCTGGGTCACTTTAAAATTATATTTCTCGGCTCTTTTGTTTGTGATATATTTAACATGAATTCCATTAAAACTATTATTGTCTATTAAAATTAGCTATAATAGTACAGTCAATATACATTCGGAGTGCTCATAAAATCAATTATCATTATCTCAGTCAATGGCACCGGTACTGTCAGCTCCACCACCACTGCTGACAATCTGTCCATCCATCTAACCATCACTCGAGACTTTTGTACACCATACGCTGACACGTGACTAAAGTCCGCTCTCGCAGTCACATTTCCAGCATTTCAAAATGATTTCTAGCGTTTGTGTTTCCTCCCTCATCTCGCGTGCTACCAGACCATCTTGTTTTAAATGTACGGGCTTTTGTTGTTCTTTTATTTTGCAAAAAATAAATAAATAAATAAAATAAACAATTTTGTTTTGCGGTATTAAGATTGTATTTGTATTGCTTTTTTGCATTTGCTGTTGTCGCATTGTCTGTTTGTTCGACTGATACAAGAACAAAGAATTTTTTTTTTTTTCAAAATTTCTTATTTAATTTCGAATTTGGACTTTGATTTGCAAATAATATGGTTACATTTATTTCTCTACCTTGGAATTAATTTATTTCCCATTCACCCAGTTAGCAGCCTCCACCCAGAAATAGATAGAAATACAAATCTTCTTTCCTTTTTTCTTTATAGATTTCCCACGTGGCGAAAGTGATGTCTAATTTGTTATAACAATTAATAGAGAAGGTAAGTTGATGAAAAACAAAATAAATATTTTGGTATAAATTTGGAATGCGAAAATTTGAATATTCTACGCTGGAAGAATCTCTATTTATTATTTTTTTACTATTTATATTATCCAGAATTTGTTATCTATTTTGGGTTGAAATTTTGCACACTGAGCTAATTCGGGTATATAAAACAACAAATATTGAATTTTGAAAATTAAGAAAAATTGTAGCCTGGGTGCTGGTTAGATTCTAATATTGACAAAATGAAATAACTCCAGCAAATATGCATAATTTCCTTTTTATATTTTTATCTTGGAGCTTAGGAGAATGGGGAAAAAGAGAACTTAGATTCTTTTTGGGTGATTCGACATCCAGTAGGTCTGAAATTCTACTTACAAGAGGAATCGAAACAAAAAATGTTATGTTTTATTATTTACATTATACTATTGTACTATTGGGACTATTGGAAGATTTCAAGGGCAGTTGGTGAAGTGATCCAGATGGCGGTTGCTGATAAGAACAAGGCAGACGCCGTCGAAATTCACCACGACACCTCTGTCCAGCATGACGTTGCCAATTATTCACAACAAAGTAGGGGATTCTTGCTATTACACGGTTGTTTTTAATGGTATGGTACCCTAACGTATAAATGGTTAATTTTAACAATTTTATGCCAAATATTCATCAAATAATATTAATTCAATTTAATTCAAGGCAGTTCAATGTAAATATAATATAATTCAATAAAATTCAACCTAATTTAGTATAACTAATTATCCTAGAAAATTGAGTGCAGTTCATCATTATTTATGGTAATTCATCATATTTCAAAGAAGTTTAACTGAGTCCATCAAAGTATTGAACTCATTAGCAATCCGTTTAAACACTGCTTTCTTTGATTTTCAAAATTCTGCTAGACCTTCATAGGCAGTTTTTGGCACTGTTTTTTTTTTAAATACAGCGTGGGCCATAAGGGTGTTGGCGGTTTAAATATTCAATTAAAAAAAAACTACGAAACATAAAAAAAATATATTTGTATTTTTAAAAAGTAGAAGCATGGGAATTTTTAAGACATAAAAATAATGTTGACCAAATGGCTTTCCTCGGCTGCTTGACACTCTTGGAACCGAAGTCGCAAATTTTGGAAAACTCGTTGAAAAGTTGTTCTCGGTATTTTGTCACTTTCCTCTTCAACTGCTCTAAATTGGTCGGATTATTCTCGTAGACTACTGATTTGAGGTCTCCCCATAGAAAATAATCGCATGGAGAGAGATCGGGGCTACGTGGGGGCCATTCAATATCCCCCCTTTTCGAAATGAGTTTTCCAGCAAAAACATTTTTCAGCAGCTCTATGGATACCCTAGCCGTATGACATGTGGCCCCATCCTGTTGAAACCACATCCTCGAGGTATTGCTTTGAAGTTCTTGCAAAGCTGGCACCAAAAAGTCTGCTAGCATGTTGACTTCTCTTACGTGTTGACTGTTGCGGATTTCGCTGAACTGAAACACGAACACGCTCCACAATGTCGGCTGATCTTGCAGAAACTGGGCGACCACGGGCCGGTTGTTTCGAACATTCTGATCCATTTTCGTATCACATTGGCGCTTGGAACTTCACTTAAATCGTGTAAACCGTGTTCATGCCGATACAAACGTCGTGCAGTAATCACTGATTTATTGTTTTCGTAATACGCTCGGACACAAAATGCACGCTGCACTCCCGTGTACGGCTCCATGGCGACTAAATTTCCAGGAAGCGGCGCAGCGAACAACATATCCCCCCGCCACCCCGCGCCGCGCGTTACCGAGAAATTGAAAAATTAAATCGCCAACACTCATATGGCCCACCCTGTATTAGGCCTACTCGCTGTATTGAAATCATTGCTATTTCAAAAATTCGAAATATGATCGATTCGAGCATATTTAAACGTTTTATGCATATAAGTGAGGTACGTTTTGGGAGTACAAAAGGTCCCGCTTCACAAAAATTCACCCACCAGAGTTAGATATGATATGAAATTGTAAGATGTAAAACATCGTATTGTATGATTGGACATCTGGCAACACCGTAGCCATGAAATATTGGCGATTTCGGACCAGCTTCACATATTTTTTTTTCTTTTTTTGTGCAAAAATGTTGTCCTGAATTTAAAAACCTAACTGGACCGAAATTGTGCAAAGGCACAGAATTGAAATCGTTGTTGAAGGAAGTTTGAAGCCAAATCAAGAAGGACTTGTAATTACTGCAGTTGTGACTTAAGCAATTTCACATTCTTTACAATGGTTAGTAATGATTCAAAAGGAATGAAATTGGGTTCTTTATGAACACCGTGAACGCTTAGAAATGTTGAATTTCGAATTGTACAATTGTAAAATTTTGCTTCCCAGACATGAACTAATTGATTTTTTTTTTCATTGTAAAGTCATTGGTGATAAAAAATGAATTCATTGCGATCCACGCAAAGAACATCGACAGTCTAGCCGAACATTCATGAACAATAAATCAAGTTGTCTATTTTGTTTGATCAATTTGTTATCCTGTCTTATGAGTTCATCAAATCGAACGAAACCATTACTGACCATTCTTTATCGGACATAATTGATGGGATTGAGCCGAAAAGTAAACGGAAAAAGCGTCTGCTACTATTCAAAATATGACAAAGTGATAATATTCAACCGGCACCGGCAACGCCAAACTGGGAGTCCTACCCCTTCCGTCCATATTTATCAGACATTTCCCACTCTGATTATCGTTCCAATCGATGACACGCGACCAGTCTCAGTAGTGCTTCACGTTATGTGAAGAAACCAAAAACTGACTCGATTTTTGGATAGCCTTAAAAGAAGAAAAGATGAAGCTGGCTGGCGATGGACAATATTTTTAATATAGCTATAAATGATTTTTTTTATCGCAATAAACGATCAATTTCTTCACATTAAACGGCAGAGACTTATTTGTAATCCCAATAATTTATGTGCTCCGCCAATGCCTTCTACAAATATCAATGATATATAGTAGTGTTCAACGCTGCGGCAGCGCGTTAGCATATTTTCTTTTAACACGTTTTCTTTAAACATATTTTCTTTATTTTCAAAATCTTGCTGTATCATCTACCCGGATGAGAAATTGAGTGTCAAGAAATCCTTAAACCCAAGTATGCTTAATGCCTGATAGGTGGTGCGCCTGTCGTTTCAGTACATGTTATGTGCGTATGAAATACCTAAAACTGTACAACGTAACTTATACACCCCGTTGTATTTTCTACTACTATAACTACTAATAGTACGTCAATGTATTCTATTTTAGGCTCGCTAGTTGTTTCAATTAATTCACTATGTTAAACACACAGGCTTTGAGAGGCGAATATTGCAATTTTTTGTTTTTTTCATTTTGATATCAATTAAGATTTCCTAAAAACATTTACAACATGTAGTCGCCATGATACTACTGGTGCGGTACGATAAGACGTTCGCCACGGCCTTGCCATTGGCAAATTACTTAGCTGACAAATAAACATAATTTGTAACTCGAATTATGAACCTTGACATTTGTGAAATACGATACGCTTTGGTGGCAATCACTTCCAGTGAATATTTTTCAACATTTCAACGCAAATTTCCATTCCAATTTAATAGATGGGGGAACTATTTGCTTAGAGTAAATTCTGCGAATTAAAAATTAAATTACAAAATATTATTATGTGACAAAACGCAAAAACAGTGATTTATTCTTCGCTTCTCGACAATTGAATATGTCTTCTCCTGGATCCCTGGACTGCTGCTATATAAAAAAATAAATCTTTTTACTTTTATTGCATGAGCGAGGACACTACGTGTCCTTAAATAAAATTTGTCACTGCGACATTGAAACAACAAGTTTCCGCAGGAGGATCAACAGCTTAAAAAAGGAGAAATGTATGCAAGACATGAATTGAGAGAGCGTGATGTTGAAAGAAAATAACTTTTCGGTGTTGCTGGAAGGGAAAGAAGCGCTAGACGTTTTTGCATTGATTTCATAATACAATAACAAGTAATTGTGCTGATTTTGTGGGTAGATTATAATAAAAAGATGCTGATTGCGTTTTGAGCTCTTCGATTTTAAATAATGCAGTAATGCAGAAGTAAATATGAAATGAATTGAATTTAATTAAGTATTATTTTTATTTTCTTTAACATATGAACATCAATTTTTATAAACAAAAAAAGATTTTAGTAATTTAAATATGTGTTGCCTATGCGAAGCCAATTCTGTGAATATCAAGTGAATTGAATTAAATATTTTTTTTTTAACATACGAGAGCGGTCCCAAAACTAGTCCACCTGACGTACAGATGGTGTTAGTAGTTTGAAAAAGAAAAAAAAAATATTTTAGTGAATAGTGGGAACTTTATAAAACATATGTTTTTAATTTCAAGGCGCCACGTGTTTAATATTTTTATTTGAGCGATCAAAAGTAAATGACCTCAGTGTATTTGGAAACATGGAAAAAATTGATCACCATTATGTAATTCAACATTTCCATTTGAAAGGTCTCACATCAACCAATATTAAAGCCGATCTAGATTCTACTCTGGGGGAGTCTGCTCTTTTGGTTATGACTGTAAAATATTGGATAGCAAAGTTTAAACGAGGTCGTAGAAGCTGCCAAGACGAATACCATAATGATCGACCAATTGAAGTGTCCACCTCAGACAAGGTTAAGAAAATTTACAGTTAAGAAAATTGAATGATTGTCGGCTGAGGATGCGTGAGCTAGTTGAAATGATAGGCATTGCAAAAAGTGCTATACATCGTATATTGACCGAAGATTTGAAGATGAGAAAGCTGTTGGGCAAGATGGATGCCGCGCTTGCTTTCAATAGAGCAAAAACATCGTCGTGAAGATGTTTCAGTAGAGTAGGGGGTTTTGGAAATGGTTCAGCGCAATAAATCCGAATTTTTCTGTCGATTTGTAACCATGGATGAAGCATGGGTCCACCACTTCAAAAGTTGGTTTTCGAATGCTCCAACGTTTAAGGATTATCTGCGTAAACACGGCCTTTGACGTTGTCAATTTGCATGATCTTGGTGGCCAATTGGTGTCGTCAAAATATGAAATTGCGCTTTCTGGAAGCTTTTCATGCAATAAAGCTAATAACGGGTGTGTTGTGTGGTTCGTTGCATCGTCTAATTGAAACCACATATCGTCCAATTCATAATCTTTAATTGCAGGCCAAAAAAAGTCGATTATCATACGGCCATAGCGCTCTGAATTGACGGTAATGGTTTCTCCAGCGTCATTTTCGAAAACATACGCCGCAATGACACCTCCAGACCATAATGCACACTAAGCAGTCACTTTTTCCGGAAGCAATGGCTTTTCCACAATCACTTCTGGGTTCTTCGAGCCCTTTAGCAATTTTGTTTGTTGACATAATCACCGAGTGAGAAATGGGCCTCATCGCTGAAGATAATTTTGTTCGAAAAATCAGCATTGAAAGTCTGCTGCTGTATCATCATATCGACAGCGTTGTGAATGGTCAGCCGGCTTTAATTGTTGCGGGAGTTGGGCTCTTTGTGGATGGAGTTGCAAACCCAAATGCAAAATACGCCATAATGAGCCGTAAGATAGGTTCAATTACTGAGAACTTGGAATGGAATCGATAAATTCGGATTATCCGCCACAATTTCACTAATAGAAGCGATATTTTCGGTAATGCGTACATTGCGATGATGCACAGGTCTGACCACATCTGTAACGCTTCCAGGGTCTCTTAAATTTCTTTTTATAATCTTTTTTATAATCCGTATGAACATATTATGATGTAAAAACACAAATTGTTCCGATTTCGGGGTTGGACACCAACATAAGAAAAGCTAGCAATATCGCAACAAACAACGTCTCATGAAATTTTTTCCTCATGAAAAGAATATAACGCCTAGCTTATGTCAGTATTAAATTTTTGAAAATGTTGTGTTTTGGCCGTTTTCAGCGATGCTTAAAGACAAGAACACATAAACTATGACATAGTTTTAGTTGCTTGCGTGTAATTAAACATATAGCCTACGTAAAAGGCGTTCATAACTTGAGGTAGACATAATATTAAATAACATAGCATTTGCGTTAATGGTAAAAAGCCACAATCATGCGTATCCGTAGAAAAATATATACATACTCGTATAATACTTCGTACATAACATCACATATTTGGCAACAAAATTCCCTCAAGAAATTAAAATCGACAACATTGTCATCACCGTTACCACCATTATCATCATCATAGTCATATGTTTATAAACATCAGACAAACTAGCCGGCATATTTAGAAAATGTCGCTCAGTGGGAAAGGATCCCTGTGGAAAATTGATGGTCTTAACGTGAGAAATGAAGCAGCCGGAATGAAGCAGGGAAGGTAGGGGGTGGGGAGTATGGTTATTAATATTGAACGACACTATAATGTTGACATGGCGCCAAGGCCATTGATGTCGATACCAAAATATTTCACTACACGCACAGGATGGGTGGGTGTTTTGGATTTATGCCCACCTACTTGTGTTGTTACTCCTGTTTTTACTGCTTCCCGCCAGCCCGTAACTCCTGACTGCCTGTCATCCTTTACTCTCTGACTGCACGGTTGCAAATTTCCACTGGCATTTGTTGTGAAATGGTGAAATGTAAACAAAATCCATATAAAAACAGACGGAATAATTTCAGTTTTATTGTACACACAGCCAGTACGATGTACAAAATACTACGAGCACATCGTCTCGCCAACGACATAATATGACAGTGACGGAGTCAGCGGCATGGCAATGCTAGTAATAGACAAGGACATGCGTAGGAGTTGCACGGGTGTTGTGTCCTTGTGTTCCAGCACTCCGAACCCCTTTTTCTTGGAAGCACCCCGTCGCATATATTAGCAAGCACAGTATATCGCATAATAGCAAATAGCATAAAGTAAAGTATTCATGGCATTGAAAAAATAATAACATCACCAGGAAGAAAAGTCGTGGGAGTTTTAAGGATTAAATACCAACGAAAACCCTCTACGGCTGAATACGATGTTGTACATCGTAAGTGGTGCCTGCTGCCACCACAGCAATGGATGGATACCCGCTTTTTTCCCCTGGTCAACGTTTTTGCGTAGTAAATTTTCATGTCTGGAATAAAACAGCATTATGTTGTTGTGGTCACACTTGCAGGTATTTAGTGGGAAAAGTGAATTTAAGTCTTTTCGCTGGAAAAAGTATTGAAAGAGCCTAAGAGTGATTAGTTGGGTCGCTGGTGTGAGCTCAAGGAATTAAACTCATAAAAAGGGAATTCATCAAAAATTACAAGCAAAGAACAGTTCAATGGAAATTTCTTTATTGCATATTGAAATTACTTGGAAATGTTATCCTATCAATCTATGTATAATATTGTACTATTGTAGCTTACACAGATAAAAGACCATTAATGTATGTATATTTAGAAAATTATTGATCTTTGGTTTATTGACATTACCATAAAAGTTATTTTGAATTGTATGTTACGATGCAGAGTCGCCTGTATCCCTTGCATAAATTAAATTTATTAAAATACCTCCCTCCCACTCCACCTATCGTACAATAATTGTACTATTATGAAAATCAATTCCATTATGAGAACAAGAAAGTATCATGGCCTAATAACAATGGGATTGTCAGTATAGTAATCTATTTCCAATATAAAAAAGCAAGTAGCAAGTAGGTTATCTATAAATATGGGCGCGTACATTAAATACTCGTATATGTTACAAAACATTAATCTAAAATGTATCGAAAAAGTCTCTAAAACCCATGCGGGAAACTAACGGAGATTTTATTTTATTTATTCTTTTCTTCTGGAATATTACTGAAAGATATTAAAAAAACACGGAGCTTTTTCATTAAATTTCAAATTATACGAGTTGTGGTTGTTGCCTCATTCTTGTGTTGTTATATAATTATAAAATTTTTCACTTTGACAAAAAGATTTTTTTAAACTGTCTACATTATTGATAATAAACAGTAGTAATTCGAAAATTATGATGAAAATAGTAATCAGAAACTAAATTTGGATAAAAGTTTTAATATAATATTAGTCGTCATCCTTTAAGGGTGATATAGTGGCATGAATATTTCCCCCGCAATTCGAAGGTTTTGTTTTCTGAACTCATTTGATCCAAATCTTATTCCTGGAATATCCTTTTGAGATTTGGAAACAGTTGTAGCCCTTGAGACCGCAATCAATAGCAATTGAACTTTAATGCATGGAATTTTCATCTAAATCTTTGATGAGTTTTGGGAATATACTCGTATGTTAGTAGTGGCTTAATTCATATCTGCAGAATACTGTGCAAGGAGGGTAATTCAAATTTCAATCCATGCAATTTTGGTTTAAGTCTTTGTCAAGCCATGCACATGCCTTAATAGGAAAGCAATAACCTCACTGGCCGGTGATTTTGTTTCTGATCTCTTTGCACAATTTTAAGATAATTTTCTACAAATTAATTGCCAATTCGAATCCGTAATGTAGTAGTGGATTTATTTTTTGTCCATTGCCGTTTGAACAAATTCCTTTCATTGCCTTTTGACTGTGCAAGTAGCGCCCCGAACTAATAATACGTTGAAGTTTCCTTACAACAAACGCGGTATCCATTTGAAAATGGTCAGATAATTTTCTACAAATGAACTACCAATTCGAATCCGTAATGTAGCAGTGGAGTTATTTTTTGTCCAATGCCGTTCGAACAAATTCCTTTCATTGCCTTTTGATTGTGCCAGTAGCGTCCCGAACTAATAACACGTTGAAGTTTTCATTCAATAAACGCGGTATCCATTTGGAAAACATTTTTCCCTTGTAAATTCACTTCTCGGTACATCATTTAGGCGTCGACTGATGCCCGTACGAACACGTTGACAATCAGTAAACAAACGATAACCGTACACGGTGAAGAATCGTTTAATTTACAGCTCTCTGCTGTGTTTGTACGGTTTTCTATTGGGTTTTCTACTGCATTCACAAGAAAAAATGTCATCTCATAAAACACTACAGCTAAAATATAAATGATAGAAATGACGTGAGGCTTTGATAGACGCCTCCTTTGGACTGGTTGTTCAAGAAATATTTTTTTTTTCAGTATGCTTAGTTCTTCCTCTACAAATCACTCATGCAGTTTCGGAAATAGATAACTATAATTTCTACGATCTCAATGGTCACAATAACAAGTCCTTTGACGCTCATGCCAAGTTGCACTAGGGGTTCAAGAACATTTTTTTTTGCAATTTTATTTTTTTAGATTTTTCTAAGTCCTAGATCTTCCTCAGCAACTATTGGCCGATATACCTCGCCTCCCAGACAAAAGGCGTATTTAAGCCATATATTCTTAGCTTCATATCTTTCAAAACCTTGCACTGAATTCTGACAAATTTGACGTACATTGTTTGTGTGTGTGTGATAATGTGCTTGACAAACTTTGTTTTGAGAATGAAAATTGACAATGTTGCCACTTCTTTTATAGTAAAGGGTTATACATTTTTCGATTTCAAAAGTAAAGTTAAATTAAACACACATAACGCTATGATTTCGATGGAACTTTTATTTCATTATAATGTCTGGACCTTGCCAGCATGTACGAAATACAATGTTATTTAAGTGACCGTCTCTGTATTGGTTGCAGCAGTGGATCCTTTTGAGGTAAGTAGTTTTCGAAAAATTTGCGCACATTTTGGGCGGTACATTTGAGGATTATCCGTGTAAACACGGTCATTGACGCAGTCCCACAAAAAAGTCTAATAGCGTCAAATCAAAACATGAAATTACGCTTTCTGGAATCTTCTTATGCAATAAAGCTAAAATCGGTCGTGTTGAATCACGTTTGAATCATTACTTTTGTAGTAAGTTTTAACTATTTTTACGCGTTCTTCGTTTGTTAAACGATCTGTATTCGTAAATGGCCAACCATTCACTAAATAAATAACACTTCAGGTGGCAGGTATTTAACAGTTGACAGCCTTGCCAGGTCGGCGGTTTTGATATCCTACCTATATTCAATGTTTTTTCGAAATTGTATTTTTTCCTTGTAATTCCTATTCCGGTGACTACAGTAAATTGATTTTTTTTTTTGTAATTTTATTGCGTTATGAAGCCTGATTGTCAAGTCAATTTATTCGATTAATATTTTTGTACTGATTTTCTAATTTAAAATGTTAAACATTTTATGCTACATCTCGGATTCACACAGAGTCAGTCGGTGGAAGACCTTCGTTATCTTGGAAATTGCGATTACGCTTAAGTCAAACGGAGCCCAATATTTGCAATTATGCCTGTGGACACCTAGAAAATCGACTTAAGTGGAGTTACAATAAAGTCGGATTTATTCATTAATATTGCTTTTATTTCGTTGCATACGATATTTACGTCCAACCCCCATTCAAAAATTCGATATAGTTCAAAGTTATAGTAATTTTCCAAAACAGCGTTTTTGAAAGATTACTTATTATTACTAAACATTGATGTAATTAAGAACACATTTTTTGTTATTATCATTCATGTCCTCAAGACACAAGTTATTATCTAAGCATGATTCCAAAATTCTATATATTTCGAAAGTTATAATGAATTTCCGAAACAGCGATTTTTTGAAAATCGCTTAATATATCTGTGCTTGAAAATGAACGACTTAAATAGAGTTGGGTAGGACAAGGTCGAATTTATTCATTTATTATTTCATTTACGTTTAATCCCCACTGAAAAATTCGATGTAACCTACAAGTTATAGCAATTTTTCAAAACAGCGATTTTAGAAAAAATAAGTAATGTCTCTAATTATTAATATAAACAAGGAATATTTTTGATGTTACTCTTAATGTTCTTAAAATATATGCTATCTTCCAAGCGCAATTTTACAATTCTGTATATTTTATAACAAATTTCAATAAAAGCGATTTTTTTAAAAAAAAAAGCTTAATATTTCAAAACGATAAATTTCGAATTAAGCACAGATATATACGAATATTTGCCAAGGATTTCTCAACAAGCTGCTAGTGTTATATCCAATTAGAATGAAAAGTTGCGTTTTATCAAATATTTTGTGCAATGAAAACTTGCATCTGGTCCCTCTGACTGAACACTAGACATGACATTTTTATGTAGTTGTTGGTGTAATAAAAATGTATTAATAAATTATTACTTGTTTTCTGTTTTCTTTCTTTACATTATTTTGTCTCTCGTGATGGCAAAGCATAAAATGCGGCAGTTAAATATTGTGCAGCTCTTGTTTCAGGGTGAAATGAGCCGTAAACATTTTTGCATTGGAAGTCACATAAAAAATCTAATGATTTTCAATGTTATTTTCAAATTTTTGCCGTGTTGTCACTAAATTATATGATTTTCTTTTTAAATAATGTAAAACTTAATAAAAAGCTGCATCGGTTTTAACTTTGTTAAATCTTTTTTTTTTGTTTTGGTAAAGCTAGATCTCTGCCATTGGAATAATAGTAATAGTAATAGCAAGCACTGTTTTTCGATCGGGTTTTGCATAATTTGTAGTACAGTTTATTTTTGAGCATAATATTTTTAATAATATAAAGGCAATTCCATATAAATCTTCATAGAAAATGCTGTAATTGCAAAAGTTTTTGGTAATTACAGCAGCTATTTATAGGGTTGTACTTACTTCCCACTATTTCATACACCCCCTATTTCGTCATTCACCAACGCGCTAATTATTAAACGCAAATATCTGATACCACTGCTGATAGGTATACAATAACCTGTCAAAGTTTCACCCAAATCAGATTAACCGTATAGAAGCCTGTGCGCGACGCACAGACACACATTAATTTTGTATGTAAGTATATAATTTCCTACAAATTATTTCCTTGTTTGCTATTTTTAAAATTTGTCCACAACATTTTTTATATCGACAGCACGTAATAAACCTATTAAAATGTTAATGAAATTGTAAACAACTCCATAGACGTGGTCGACGTCATCCATACCGCGTTCGATCGACGTCATTTAATTCACTCATTGTTTATTCTCAAACGTGATTTTCAATATGAAAACAAAATGTCAATTTTGCAGGATGGAATGGCTGGAGGTGGTTCTATTTTAGGAGAAGGATTATTTGTTTGTAATTTTGCTATCTGCTGAGCGAAAGTTATTTTACCATTTTCCTTATTAATATTTGCATACACAATGAGTGGGTGGAGAAAATTGTAATTTGAGGAAAGTTTTATGCTAATACGAGAGGGTAGAGGGTCGATGTAGGGCTCTGGTATCAGCAAATAATTTGGCACAGCGTACGAATACGTTCGCGGTTCAGTTTTATTGAAAGGGAGAAATAATTAGTACGCTTTGTATTTAAGAAGAAGGAAGGTTGAGGAAGTACTAAATTTAATTTAACACAAATAATTAATTTATTAATATCGATTACACTTAAATACTACCACCACTACAAATTTGTACAATACACTATCAACATAGAAAAGTGTAGATCAAGACAGTTTGCATATAGAAAATTATTTTTGAAGGCACCTTTCATATAGAGAAATGCTTTGGATATAAAGATGTCAAGACAGTCAAGACACTTTTCAAATAGAACCGTGTCAGTCAAGGCGCTTTCCTAATAGAAAAGTGTCAGTCAAGGCAATTTTCACATAGAAATGTGGCAGCCAAGACTCTTCTTAAACAGAAAAAGTGTCAGCAAAGACATTTCTCACATAGAAAACTTTCACTCAAGTCACTTTTCACATAGAATCGTGTCAGATAAGGCACTTTCCGTATAGAATAGTATCACTTACGATACTTTCACACAGAGAGGTGTCAGTCAACTCACTTTTCCAATAGGAAAGTGTGCATTAACCCACTTTTCCCGTAGTGTCCGTCAAGTCACTTTTCATATGTCGCTGAAGACAATTTTTATATAAAAAATTGCCACTGAAGACAATTTTCATATAAAAAATTGTCACTGAAGACAATTTTCACATAGAAAATTGTTGCTGAAGACAATTTTCATATAGAAAAACGTCGCTGAAGACAATTTTCATACAAAATATCGTCGCTGAAGACAATTTTCATATAGAAAATCGTCGCCGAAGAAAATTTTGATTCAGAAAATTGAGGCTGAAGACAATTTTCATATAGAAAATTGTCGCTGAAGACAATTTTCATACAGAAAATTGTCGCTGAAGACAATTTTCATATAGAAAATTGTCGCTGAAGACAATTTTCATATAGAAAATTGTCGCTGAAGACAATTTTCATATAGAAAATTGTCGCTGAAGACAATTTTCATATAGAAAATATGAAAACAATTTTCATATAGAAAATTGCCGCTGAAGACAATCTTCATACAAAATATTGTCGCTGAAGACAATTTTCCTATAGAAAATTGTCGCTGAAGGCAATTTTCATATAGAAAATTGTGGCTGAAGGCAATTTTCATATAGAAAATTGTCGCTGAAGGCAATTTTCATATAGAAAAACGTCGCTGAAAC